>JAODKF010000138.1:24085434-24105616 GCA_026779585.1 Mormyrus proboscirostris | reverse complement strand
TATATATATATATGTGTGTGTGTGTGTGTGTGCAGGTACAGTATGTGTGTGCGGTCATGTATATATTACATTTTGGGGACCACAGTGTGCTAAAAACAATGTGGGTACTTATGGTTAAGGTTTAGCTGGGTAGGGGTTAATCTTGTTACTGTTGAGAGTGGGGTTTTCGCATAGGAATGAATGCATGATCCCCCACAAAGATATAAATACAAGTGCACAAGTTTAGTCTGACAGAACAGGGACAAACAGCACTGGGAAGGAAAAAGAGAAATAAGAAGAAAAAGGGAACGAGAACATAAAATACACATTGTTGGCTGACAAATGATCGCTGATTAATGGGAAGAAGGGGAAGTGATGGTGATGCGAAGAAGCAGGGCAAGTGATGGTGAGATCACAGAATCACGGCCTGAACCCAATGCTCTTTATTAAATTACATTCTACAAACACACATACATACACACACACACACACACATTAGGGTTCAAAAAGGCAGGAAAACTTCCCAAAGCAAATCATATTTAGTTATAATACTCTGTATTCCAGAAAAGAGGTGCTTCGGGGCACCGAAGACTCCCTGAGCAGGGGGTACTACGGACCTAAGGTTCACCAGGACTAAATGACCCCACTTATGAGCTGTTCTCGCTCAGCGCTTATTCTGGTTTAATGGTTTAAGCTGTATAAAATGCTGCTTAGGGAAATTTCTCATGGTTAATTCTACACGGCAGGCGTTTCTCAGGGTTTATACAATCGTGTTTGTATATTTTACTCTTATTTAGCATATAGTCCTCCATTAAACCCAACTGGGCAGACACCTCACACAGATCAGAAATGGTCCAGACCAAAATGGTCACAACATTCCCTGGATGGCCTTACTGAACAGATCGAAACATCATCTATCCCACAGAAGGCTTCCGGGAACATTCATACGGTGTTACAAGTGGCTTCACTGGTGCACCCACAGAACAAAAGCTGGTCCTTGTTGTACACAATGAACAATCAATCTTCTGGGCTGACAGAGAGCGGAGGCAATGTGGACTGTGCTTTTCCACCCCTCTATTCCTGGAACGTGTTGGTATCAGACTGATCTTTCTACACTCATAAATAGACCAGCTCAGGAAGAGACTGCTGTGGCATCCCCTGACAGAAGAGCCAGTCTTTTAGGCAGTTTTCAAGCTGTATGGAGCTGATGATAAAAAAGAGAGGAGGTATAATGAAAAACAAGGTGCTCTTTCTCAAACCCAGTCCGAAAATGGCCGGTTATAAGCACTGATCTGTGCTATTTACTCCTGCCCTAATGTCTGGACCCTGTCTTTGGATGACCATGCTTTGCAACTACAGCGGGATAAGTCAAGATAAGCAGAACAGAGAGAATGTGGAACTGGGCCTGTACTATCTCCAGCATGACACTATTTCAGTCATCTCTGCTGGGGTACTGGGAAGAGGTCAAAATGCAATGACCAGATTGGTCAGTGTTCATCAACCAATCAGAGCAAAGGACTACTGTTAACACAAACACAAAAAGAACATTTCTGTTTTACATGTAAAGTGCTTTTTATTATTTTAATATTTTAAAAAGCATGCAAATCCCAAGAGATCTGTCAGTGTGTATGAAAAACTTTTTTTTACTTTCAATGCTTGCTAATATTTTGGGTTTTGACAAAGACCGAACTCTTAACTAAGGACATTTTGGCAGAAAAGAGGTCATGAAAAAGAAGCACCTGAGGAAGATGATGGATCCATATAGTCTTGGGCTTTGGTGATGTTTCGGGGACAGTCTGACTTGATGCTATCTGCCAGGGGTAATTCTCAGATTAGATCCTCAGGGGGGGGGCTCTGAACCCAAAGAATATGCGACCAAATCATGAAATGGATTTATAAGAATAATCTGTCAGGGAGACTGAGACAAAAAATATGGTGCCTGAAGCCTCCTACATAGGGTATGGAATTGCCAATGCTATTTGCCATGGCACAATATTAAATATGAGAAGATTTCCTTTCTCTGAATAAGCAAAAGGAAAAACAAATCCACATTTCACCATCAGCAGTAATGACTGATAATCCAAAGCCAAATATCACTTATACCTCCACTTAAATGGGCAAACAGTGAACTCTGGGCCTATGAATGAAAAACTCAGACAACAATAACAGGTTAAAGAAAACCCTCATACCTGTGATATCCTCCAAAATGAAAAGCTGGGAATGTAAGAATACATCATGGCACTGTGTGTAATTCAGAGATAACACACCCCTGGAAATACAGAGGAATACACCAAATAACTGATTCAGTGCAGTAAAAAAATCTCTTCTTTTTGGCGACTCAGAGACCAAGGGTGGAAATAAAATACATTTCCACTGCATTAAAGTGGCTACTGGGCATTAAAGTGACACTGTCTTTCATGACACAGTTAGTGTGCAAAACACCAAGTTACTGACTTAACGGCTGTGATAACTGGGTTTTTACGGCCATTGAATGACTATCAACAATCTGAAAGTAGTTTCAGTCAATTATGAAACCATGAGAGGTCAAACACTGCCTGTTTATGATTTGGTTTATATTTAATGTAGTCCAAAATCACAACATAAATCTCAACATAACTATTCGGAACATCTTTTCACTTGGATTTTTTATGATGAAAAGTTTATTTGGCTTTGTGCGGCTTGGATGACGACTCCATTCCACTGCTTATCCCAAACCTCCACCACTCTTAGTGTAGCGGAATGTTTTTGTGATCCCCAGCCAGTTTCTGCCTGCGTTCATGAGTCAGTTCTGACATAAAGGCTGTAAGGTTGAGTTCCGGACTGTGTGAACTTGGATCATGTTCCCCCATTGGTCACTTGGGCTGGAAATGGAGGAGATTTAGCTTGACTAACTTTCCTTCTATGGCTTGTGCTGATGCTCAGTGAGGGACAAAAGATTTGCACAGCTTCAACATCACTTTCTCTGCTTAAACATCCCAAATAGTTCTTGTCTGGTTTTCCATCATAAGCCCATGCTATGAAGGCGTCCTCTAAGCTTTGCTGTCCTCTGGCTGCTTTAGTTGAATTAATTAAATTTGTTAATCTTAAGGGTGTTTTCTAAGCATATCAGTGATTTAGCAGGCAAAATATTTATTGCAACTGGATGCTTAATCACTTAATATCATTCTTGTGCACATGTCCACTCAAGCACACTCATACGTATATACTTAAAGTATGAGGCATCGCTTTTCACATGATCCCAGCAAACATTCTAACTATTATCTGCTATTATTATTTGTCTCTACATGTTTAATTATTCTTCTTGTCTATCAGGCAGTCAAATAACAAGCACTCCTGCCCGAGGCCCTCCAGAGTGATCTGCTACCCACAGCTGGTATTGTGTTGTGGCTCTTGGTTATATTTCAAAGGAGATTTTGTGACACACAGAAGTAAGGGAGGATGAGGAAAGTTGCGCAGGTAGCAGAGGGAGGGAGATGGACAACATGGGATATAGGAGGCAGCAGAGGAGCCTCCACAACATGGAGAATGCTCGCAGCAAACATGAACCCCGCTGTAGGAGAAAACCCAGCTGTGTGACCTTCCTACCAAATGAATGCAATGATGAGAGAAGACACAGCAGAGAAAGTTACCACGAGGCGGAGACCTGCTTTAGTGAGAGTAACCACATAAAAGGCACATCTGCCTACCATGCCAGAACAGGCTGCAGGACAAGGATCTTCTGGGGGGTTGTCGCTGAGGTAAATTAAGCAGCAAGCAGGTCTATTTATATATGTGTTCAATGCCCTCCTATCCTGGGACCAGCCTGTTGTTATACACGTCAGAGACGAGCTGCTTTCTCCCAACTCTGTCCCACACTATCTCCCTGTCAATCACCTCATGCTGAATTTTTCTGATGCCTGGGGTCACACAGCAGACGGCAGATCTCTGCTGGCATCAAAAGGCTTGGGAGATCTTGTGTCAGATGCTGCTGGCTCTACAAGACTACAATGACTGATAACAAGTACAGTAAATTTCATTTACCATGCAAAGTAGCGGTAACATCTGAACTATGCGACACTCAACAAAAATGATGCCTTTCTTTACATGTGGGACTGACATCTCTGCTAGTAAAGTTCTTCTGTGCTAAGAGTTTGTACAGGTCAGCTTTCAGAGCAAGATTTAATTACAGCTACGCAAGGGAGTGGTGGCGGCACTGACAATAATTATTATAATTATTCCGAATTCGCTTTAATCAACATATTTATCTATAAGCTTGGAAAACATAATACGCAATTACCACTAACTGAAGGCTCATTGTCCCTCTCTCCAGACCTATTGTCTCCACTGGGAAGAGAGGGAGTGGATGTCCTGCAAGTGTTAAGGAAACTTTTAGGTACACTATGGAAAACCTGAGTGGTTTTCCTCATGCCGCTTCCTGGAAACTTCCTGGTTACAAAATAAAAAATAGTGGTAGCTGGACCTCAATACGCAGTCAATTGTATGATGGAGGCTCACCTTTGAAGGACAGGCGGACTCGGGGGGTGGACCTCTGGTAGCCACGGATGGCCAGGAGGCCCACGCTCATCAGGAGTAGTGTGGCTGCATAAGCCCCCATGCTGACCTAGAGCAAAACAGAGCCAATGGCTTTAATGCAACCTAACACACAAACACACCTGGCAGTACAACATCTGTCACAGTAGTTCTGTATGTAACATAATTCTAGCTACCCATTCATTCACCTGTCCATCTTGCAACCCCTTTTTTAGGGATTTGTGCAATGATATTCGAATGTATGTTTGTGTGTGTGTGTGTGCGTGAATGAATTAATTATTGTTTTATTATCTGTTTTATATGCTCTCTCTCTTTTTTAATGCACTGTTCTAGATGGCACTTACAATTTTATTGTACCTGGTACAATGACAACAATAATAAACTAACTAAACCTCGTATCCATTGTAGCCTCAGAGGGCAATAAGAATAGTAGATTAAAGATAACCTTAGGAGCAGTGTGTGGGTGAGCAAGGAAATCCTCTGTGCCTTTGAGCAGAAGGTTGCTGGGTCAAGCCCAACAAGGCCCTTAACTCCCAGCTCTATGGGTTGCCTTTACTGCCAAGCTTGCTTGCTTTGTCTCTTATATGTGTGTCATGCAACCCAAGAAGGGGTAGGCAAAAAAAGAATGTCTCTGCAAGGGATCAATGAAAGAGTCAGTATTAGAGTTGACAAAAATCCTTCCTGAATCAAACTTCAACTAGCTGCTAACGAAGTGAGTCACACAATGTAAAGCAGTCCTTATGTTTGCAAGTTAGCCCAATTTTTGTCTCAGACGAGGTAAAACTCCTACATTATTCAGTCCTCAGCAGTCACTTTCAAGCCCCCAGGGAATGTTTTATTGTTTGACTGGACACTCGATCAAGGAAACATTTGATTAGCTGTTTGGGGGGGCAAGAGGTATCTGAGATCATTAGCAGAAGCTAGTTGGTCATCATGATGATGAGGCAGTAATCCAAGCAGCTGGAAGTGCAGGGCACCAAAGACGATTAGGGAAAAATGTGCCAGTAAAACTGGGAATGATTAAGAGCTCCAGAAAAATGTCCGGCAGATAAAACAAATCTTCGTCACGCTTTCTTGCCTTTAAGCTAAACAGTGAGTTAGCACACTCAGCTGCTAACCACAAAGAAAACAAAATGCAAACACAGTAAACAAACCTCTCCTCTAATGGAGGAGTATGACACAAACCCAAATACTCATTAATGTCTTTTTTAAATCCTTTCACATAATCCCATGTAACTATCAACTGTACATCAAAAAATTAACAGTTTCATTTGGTATTACACAAGATGCATGACACGATACATCTCTGGCCACATGCGAAAATGTGTGTGGACTTTTTTTAGAGAAACCTTTGGGTCATGTTTTAAAATAATGTATTTCTCATAAACCTCTAGGACTTCCACTGTCTTGGAAGAATGAAGTGATTAAACAGGCCAGATTTGAGAGCTGTATTCACCTGCAGCAAAATTAAGGGCTCTACAGCCATGTATCATGTACCTGATCAACCTACAGAAAAATAGTCCACCCCTGTCTGTTAACTTTTAGTTATGAAACTGTGGTTTGTCAGTATTGTGTTGCTTGATGACAAATATCAGAACCATAATAGATGGAGATTAATGTTTTGGTAGAATACTACAGTAAAAATATCCCCGTATGTAAATGGTGTGAGTGGGGTCTACAGGACCCCCTTTAGCCAGGCACATAACCTAACACTCAGGATAGTAAAAGCACACCACGGTACATAGGCATGACAATACAGAAAGATTTTAGCTGGGTAATGGAGATATTACATTGTTTTGGTTGTTTTTGTTTTTCCAGTACAGTGATTACTTAGTTTATGTTAACAGATGCGGCATGTAACTTCAGCTAGGATCACCAGCTCTGCATTTCATATAAAACGTGTAATCTGAAACTAAGAGTTTGGGCCTCATTAACGCTGACGGTACAGGAAAGAGGTAATTAACATTATATATATAATTTCCACACAGCGCTCCAGCCCATTTCATAATCAACCTTAACGTCAGGTCCTGAGCCACACACTAAACTGCCCAAAGCTGCTTCACTACACTCAGCACTGGACCCTCAGACAGCATCAGACACATGGACCTTGAAGTGGCGAAATTCATCTGCTAAATCTGTGGTTCAAGAAGACGTTCCTGTAACGTGAAGTGTGAACAGTCAAGCCCCACACTGACCCTTCTGGTTTGCAGTGTGTTTCAAACGAAACATTGTGCATGGCTATGCGGTCCACGAGGACCCTGGCTGAGGTCCAGCGTATTTGGACTGATACCAGGTGCAGAGACCAGCACCCAGAGGGAAATCTGAGACTCGCGGGATCCTTCCTGGGCTGACGTCAACAACAGTCAAAGGGGGTAGCCATCGCCTTCAGAAAGAAAGCACAGTCCCACTACAGGGCTCAACTCAGCACCAGCATTCAGCTGCTCCACATGCACACGCAGCTGCATTTCCAGGTTTTAGGATTTACTGAAGAGAAACACCCCTCAAACTAAATTAAAAATGCTGACCAGACTGTCACATCTAAAAGCCTCCTGCCCAGCTGCCCCAATGTCCACAGACTGGGGTCAAATTTTTAAATATTTTTTCCTCAGTCATTAAACAGCATTTAAATGGAGCTTGATACAAGGTGTATGTTAGCATACCAGCAATTTGTGGTCCATTTTTCCTCATGTGGAGTATTTTTAGCTTGCAAAGTAATGAAGTGAAAAAGTCTAACTTTATGAAAAATGAACGTGGTGTTTAAATAAATGCAACAGCGAGCCATATCTGCGTGCCCCATTTCACTCTCTTCATATCTCCCCCATCATTCAGGTGCCAGCACACCGACTTGGCTGGAATTCACGTTAAGGAATGTGCTGCAAGTCCAAACTGTACAAAAGGGAGAAAGAGTATAGAAGCTTAGAGCTGGAGGAGCTGCTTCAAGGTCAAGAGGTAAGAGCGACGTGTTCTTTTAACACCAAGAGCATCTGCATGAAAACAAGCCAGACAGAATGCACAAAGCAGCAAGTCCAGAACCGTCCAAGACAACGACCTAAAAGAGTCAAGGGATGAAGGGTGATCAGTAGACTGTCACCAGGTCATACTAAGGTGATTCAGCCTTGAATACGAGTGAGTGCATTAATATCTTCTGCATGAGCTACGTCATGCAAGTAAGCGTAACCATGAAAACCATGAAAGGATTCTTCTGGAGGTCCGTCTCCTTGAACGTGGCCCAGTGTTAAATACGGAAGAAGGATCCTGCGGACTCCACCTTGAGACCATTAACACACAGCAGCTGAGTGTCATTTCATTAAGGCAGATCAAATGTGGTCGGATGCTGTTTTCCTCCCAGAACCACCAGCTGCAGGCGGTTCCTTTGCACGTGGTGCGGACACCCGGCAAGTCCCATGCTGGACCCCACCCTCCCGCTGTGGCTTTGCTCTGTCAGCCTTTTTAAGGCATATGCTCTCCCTGTCATTGTGGGCATGACACCCCACCCAGTCACTATCTGAGTACCACCTAAACAGTGCCTGGGTGATACCTGATATTCCCTTACTGCACACTCCGCTCAAGTCCACATACGTTTCTGACAAACCAGATGGTGCCTAAAGACATTTGATTGTTACTGGTTCAATCCGAGGAGCTGTCGTGCTATTATACTGTGGACTGTGGTCCTTATAAATGACTGTATAAACCAGTAAATTAGTCTGCACAACATAAATGTACCAAATAAATGTAATACAAATGTATAATCTGCGTATTTTATTTTAAATCTATGCACATTTCAATTCAAATGCTGTAGGTATAGGGTCCCATAAACAATTTTTTTAAAGCAGTTTGAATGACAGTAATTTAATATTGACAAGGATGTGGTACACACCAGAGATGGATAGTTCGGGTCCAGAAAGTAAAATCCAGACCAAGATTTGATTTTGTTTCAACCAATCAAATGAATTTAAAGAGTCCTAGTCACAGAATACGATCCATCTTTGGCTACACACAGATTTCCAGACAATTCTGGTGTGGGATTATTAGCACAGTTTTATTTGACTGAGATTCTTTTACTCGGTGACATAACGCAGCTGTATTCTGGACGGTATTTACATTTTGCCATGAGACTTTGCCTTTTTGTTCTCACTCTGGCAACTGGGAACTGGTATCCAGGCTAAAAAAATCGGGCAACACGTCACATCCAGGCACCGCAGTGGTGATGCTAGTCAGTTTTTCCTTAGAGAATCATGCTTGGGCTCTCAGGGCAGGTAGTTACAAGGTGAAAGAGGACCATGAAAATAATGACCATCTGAATATTCCAGGACCATCTGGACTGAGATAAGAGTTATAGAGGATCTTTCGCTTATGAAAGTAAAAATCCAGACCAAGATTTTGTTTCAAAAAACCAGTTGAGTACTTTGCGACTGTGACTCTTTATACGCAACAGATTGGTTGAAAAACTTTCTGGACCTGAACCATCTACCTCTGTGTCCAGCAATCTTCAGTTCATCTGCCAAAGGCGAGCTGGTTCTTCTCCCAGGTGAGACACTTCAGAAGATGTGGCAGACACCCCTCAAATGGTGATCAAAGGCTCTGGGGGGTGTTTGGAGCAGGCTGGGCTGGTTCCAAAGTGGCACATGGCAGAAATATTTTGTAAATCGAGAAAACCCACCACCTTGCCTTAATTTACAAGTCTTCTAACAATGCAAAGATGTCATTTTGAAATCTGTATAACACCTGATTCAAAAATGCACATCTAATCAAATCCAGTGGAAACACCCCTGAAATGTGTCAAGGCTGAACATCAAAGGTATAGAACTGTACCAAGAGACAAACCTGTAATTCTGATTTTGGTTATCCATTCATGGAAACATAATTAGAGATTCCAGATGTTGTTTCGTTCTATTCATGTCTTGACTGGCATATTCCAGGTTTCTACCTACAGTAGCTGTTAAGCTTAATTGCATACTTTTAAAGATTTATAGGCATTTTCATTCCAGGAACATGGAGGACTGTTACGTCTGAACGATATTATGCAGAAGCTACAAGAAACAATTACTGTGAGACTGACAACAGGGGAAATGAGAGCGGATACCAGGAACAGTATTTCCCATTGCAGACCGCGGGTTTGGTCACGTCCTCCGGCCTTAAAAGCAGTTTTCAGTTATCTTCACCCCTGGGAGTCTGTCCTGCATTTTCACCATCCCATTTGATTTTTATCGTTGACTGAACAGGCTGTTACAAAGCCCCTTCTTCTCTATTTCTGTCGCTTTTCACCGACAGACCATTAAACCCGTTAAGTCTTAGGCAAGTTTTAAAATGCTTAAATATTTCATAGGGAATACAGCACCACTGGCTTGTCGACAACACATTTCTTTCAGTTTTTACATAATTACAGTTACACCATTCTGCGGCATAGTGTCTCTCATGTAAATAGTATAATTATTTTATATTACTAACATAGAAAAAATAAAAACTACGTAGCCTAAGCCTACTCTAAAAACACAATAATGTATTACTATATGAGAAGGTGAATCCTTTTTCATTTTACTCAGCGTTCATTCATTATGTATAAGCGTATGAATTATAAATACCGACAGGGATTTCAAAATGCGGTTCCTTGCCATTTTCACTTTTACAACCAGGGACCACCACTGGACATACCAACGTTCACCGCAAAGACCCGGAGTGCACACTGTTTAAAGTTTGCTGTTTCTTAAACTGCGCACACATTAACATATGCACGTGTTATTGTAGATATATATTCGCGTGCTTATTTTACTTTTGTGGTTCATACAACACACAAACATCATCCCTTCGAAGCACACCAGATTATACTCTGACGAAAAGCAGCGAAAACTCATCGTTACTTTAGGTTATAAAAAAATCATCGTACACTGGCAGTAAAAAAACACCAAAGTGATATGGAGACGTACACTACGTACCTCGTTCTGTTCCCTAGGTGCTGGTCAGAAGTGATAAAAAGCTGACTCTTTAAAAGTTATCCTTGCATTCATCTGCGTCCCACACAACACAACATGTGAGGTGTAGGAATTTTGACTCATACGATAAATGCTAGATCCGTAGGATTTGTCATGAAAAGTCGCCCAAATTAACATAAAAAACTCCCAGGTTCAGTACTGTTAAACAAACTTTTGCTGTATTTTTGCGCGGTTTCCGGACGTGCAAAATGTTTAATTCCCGAAAGCTTGTTCCTATATCATCTTTTCTTTAAAACCTATGTAAAACCGTCACGCCAGAGAAAGAGAGTGCTCTTTCGACAGATCAGAAGCGATCTGACCGTGGCAGGTGCTATCAGAGAACCCACCTACCTCTCCTACTTGGTCCTGCTTTTACATTGCTTCACACGCTGTCAAATCAAGCCACCCGTGTCCCTTAACTCGGTCGGTGCCGGACTAAACGAGCCAATCGACTTAAATACAGCTTTTTCCTCAATGTTCAGCGTTATTCGCTGCCTATTAAACATAATTTAATATGTCTCATTACTCTAGTACAATCACACTTTTTTAACTAGAGTAAAGTAGTGCAAAAACATTTATTGGTGATGTTGCATAAATTGGTTGAACTTCTCAATTTATCAAAACAAAGATTTCCGATATTATTTCAGTGCTCTGGTACCTGCTTAGGGTGCAATAAGAGTTACTGATGTGCTGGATTTAAGGCAGTCCTACTTCAGGAATCTTAATACCAAAAGACAACTCATAATACCTTTTGGATATATAAGACATAATTACTGTTATTGCTTCTCACTGCTGTGCAATTTTCTTTCACAATGTAATAGCCCAGTGCGATTATGGTGTTGTGAGTCTGACCTTTAGGGGGTGAAGGACAAGCCTTTAATGAAAATAGCCAGAGTCCTGTGACTTTCAGCTGCAGCCATGCTCTGAATCCACTGGAGTCCCACAGGAAGACATGAAAATATGCCTCTGAAGATCTTGTCTGTCTCTCAGACTCCATGGTTCTTCTGAGAGCAACACAATCAAGATGAGCCGAGGAAGTCAAAGAGGTGGACTGTGAGTCTCTACACGTACATCAACCTGCAGAACATACGTCCATCCTTGATTTCAGGTCAGATGTTTCTTTTGTTCTGGAAATGTCCTGCAAAAGAAAGGTTTACTTAACAAATGACTGGGGTAAGTCAGTATTCACCTACTGTCCTCTTGAAAAGTTATGAGGTACGTTCTGTTCAGGGTTAGATCCCCTCAGCTGTACCATCAGCAATCTAGATACAGTAACAAGCCACTGATTAGGCAAAAACACAAGCCAAAAACACTGCTCACTACACTGAAAAGATCATCAGATCATTCAGAATGCTTACAGCATTGTGTAATGGCTTGTAATGGAGTTTACCCCCAAAACTTTGTCCATATATCAATAAAAGGTGATCAGGTGAACCCTAATGTGACCTGCATTAAAGTCTCAAACCACCAGCTTCTGCCCTCTGGTTACTTTTGTTGTCTGTCCCTTAGACACCGTGTTCCCCCCCACTTCATCTGAAACTGAAACTGTTGTTTTTTGATGACTTCTTCCCATTTTTTTTATACCTGACCAGTAATATATTAAAAGAAAATCCACTGAACTTTGGAAGGATCAGTTTGTTGTGCTTCTACTTTTCCCCAATAGTGTTCTTGTTCTTGTCAAAAATTCTTACAGAGACACTGGAGTGCAGTCTCAATTAGTATATGTTCCAAAGAAACAATATTCTTGTGTCTTAGTCTATTTCCAAGCTATTAGTCACAGCAAAGCTTGGTTTTGAGGGCAGCTTACAATACAGTGTACTTGTGGAAAAACGGCTCCTCACTCAGTCAGCCAGGGCCTCCCAGCACCTAATCCAGCCACACTGTGTATATTTTATAAATGTTTATAAATGTAATTAAGGTACAGTTTTGTGCAAAAGACATGTTTATAGCTATTTATCTGGGTAGTAAATACACTTTTGCTAGGAATAAAAAAACACAATTTAACATTAGTACATATGTAAATTAAGAATTACACAATAAAAAATAGTAAGGATTTCTTCTATTCTCCAAAAAGTTACTGCACCACCAGCTCACTTAATTAATGAATTTAATTAGTTTAAAAAAGTCAATGAGATATTGATTAGCTATATGAGGTGTGCTAGTGGTTGAGTCAAAAGATTCATAGGTGTATGGATGGCATCAAATAATGGGGTGATTTTAGCAGAGGTTTTGAAATGCCTAAGCTAACACACTTTGACAGACATAATAGTATAGTTTTACACCAATATAAGGGTCATTTAGATGTTATTTTCTTTGGCTGCCTAAGATTTGTGCACAGACTTGTACTTCCATCCATCAAGGTATACATTGAACCAAGCTGGGTGACGATACTGTACATTCAAGACAGTAAGCGTAAGTAAAGCACAAGTAAAGCAAGGTGTTTTAGTGAAGTACTCTCCTGAGGCCAATGGTACTGTAACAGTAAACGCATCAATTAAAGGAAGCTGGGGGTAACGCACAAGAGCAGAAGCTGGTCTGTGTGGCTTTGCAGTAGTGGCAGTCCCTGCTCAGGCAGCATCTAGCATGGGGTCACACAAGAGCAAAGCACAGGCAGCTGAACAAACAGCCTGAACACAGGTTCATTCATGGGCTGCTGCTGCAGCTATTCACAGCTTCCAGCTACGAGGACTTCAAAAAAACAGTTAGGCGATGAAGAGTGAAACGTCTTAATGGGCACATATTATTTCCTTCCCTGAATGCCATTTAAAGTGCAAGACATTATTTATGCCCTGCTGCGTAGCTAATATGTTTATGTGAAACCTCACGGATACTTATTTCATCTAGAATAGTCCAGATTCAGGCTCTCTCTTCATTGTTTTGGCAGTGTTAATTCAGCAGAATTTTCAATGAAAACCAATCATATTGCAACTGTTACATTTCAGCTAAATCGAGTCAAATCAAGTCAAATCAGTGAACGCAGAAAGTTCAAAAGATGGACACACTGAGCGGTCCATCTACATTTGTTCAGGCTACGCATCAATGCATCGGTGATTCTGGGATGGTGCTTGTAGAACAACTTGGAGGTGAACACACAAAAAAACTATGGAAATAATCATCAACTTCCTGAAAACGGCGCTACCACCAGCTCCACTGGTCATACAGGACACTTTCTAGGCCCGAGCTCTTCAAATCTGACCCAACCTGTAAGCAAAAAAATTCTATTTGGTTGGTTTCAAGAACTGTTCTCTTTTCATAATCATTTATACTAAACCACAAAACTTGGTTTAGATGAGAGAGGGAGGGAGGGAGGATAACCAGCTCTTCCATCTTCCGGGCATCCATCCATCCATCTTCGGGCTACCTGTCCACAGTAGGGTCAGAACTGAGGACATCCAAAACATTGCCCTGAAGTCTCACAGGAGAATCACACAACATCAGTTTGTAAATTCAGCAACAACCCCAGAAGCTTATATTTTTTCACGTGGCCTTGACCTAGTTTCTATCTTTCCAAAAAAGAAGGTGCATTAAAGACAATTATGCATTATTGATGCAGGGTTATGAGTCCACTTTGTGGCTTTTCTGTGCCTTTTATGTCTAATCCGGCCATGTGTAACTAAGACCACCTGCCAATAAAAAGTTCCACAAAAATGTATAAATACCTGCTACTTTGAGAAATGTTATCAGCCACGCAATCATTTTGCCTCTTTGTAAGCTGCCATCTACGCAGGACTTCTGGGTGCTGTCTAAGTCAGATCAGCTAAACATGAATTCACATAAAGTTACGTTTCTTTTTATCCAAGGCATCACATAGCATCAACAGAAGCCTAGTAGACAAAAACGGCTGTGTTTGTGGTTTTTGTTGGCGCCTGTGTTAGAATGGGAGCCATAGATACGAACCATGCCACCCCTTAGGACAAAAAAGCCAGCCTTCAGTGATATGCTTTGGTCGTATGTATGGATTTTTGTGTGTGTATGTACAGGAATCGCTGGCGTGTAAGCATGTTGGTTGCATGTCACTACTAACAGTATCCCACTGGTGTTCATGCAGCACTTTCAGAAGAGGTAAATGACAGGATGCATTTTATACGATTCCCTGCAATGTGAAAGTACAGTCTCTGCTTAAAGATTAATAGAAGATTAAGTGTCTGTTTAAATGTCAATTTATTAAAACAAATTTCACACTTGCACATCTGTCAACGGCTGATTTAAGCACTGTGACATCACAACTTTTCTGGAACAGAAATACAAAATTTACCAAAATCTCTCACATACACACTGTCTAATTACTATTTAGCCAATGGTACTGTAAAGATTTTTGAAGCTGTTTTTCGTTTGTGTAGTAACATTCCTGACAGAAAAGTAGAAGATTCAGCGGCTGTCAAAGACAACAGGCCAGGAATTATGCACATCCTGTTTAACACTTCTGACAATGGTCATTACTCAGAAACCTTTTCACAGCTGCACAAAACTGCACAGACATTTAATGGGATATAACACATTTGATATGCATATTCATGAAAGCCTGAAATCACAATGAGTCACATAAGCAATTCAACTCTGACCTCAACTAACAGTATTTGCGATTTCAAAACTTCAGCATACTGTATGCTCTCCAGGTTTATTATGCTGTCTGTGATGGCTGGAAGTGTGAAACCCTCACATCCTTATGAAGAGGTGAAAAATATTACCTAAGCTAACAGTAGGAGAATGCACTTTATAACTGTTTGGATGGATGGATGGATGAATAGATGGATGGATAGATATTGTTCACATGTTGCTATTTGAGCATGAGAAATTCATTTTACCAATGGCAGGGACATGCTTCTACCATTATTGTGTGAGCACCGTGTGTGTTTAGGGGGGAGGGGGGTTCAGGCTGATTTGGTCCCTACCAATGTTGAAACCAAACCAAAGCCCTTGATTTTCAGATGTATTTCAGCCCTGCTTTTAGAAATGCCATCAGGACTCAGACATGCTGACATACAGGCACATACATGCAGGACAAATGGGGCCTCTAGCAACGCACATCTGAACAGGCCCAGGCAGGAAGCGACGCTTAAGCCTTCAATCAAAGGTCCACCATAAATCTCCCAAGAGCCGGGGACCTGCCCTGGGTCTTGGCCACGTGTGCTGGGAAGGATGGCGTAGGTGGTTTGTGTGGCACTGCAGGGTCTAAAGGTCTGAATGGGGAAGTGTCTTTTTTGCAGAGTGATTACTGGCTGCTCAGACTTCTCTTGTATACCCAGCCTGCAACTCTGATGGTTTGAAGCTACTTCTGGTTGTTTTCATGTTCCACGAACAGGATTACTGTCATTTTCATTGCTTAAAACGCAACATACAACTCCTAGGATGCATTTCTGATTCCTTCTGTTTCACCTATAATCATATGTAATAAATATTTTAATTAAATGTGAATGCAGGTTCTCTTGTGTTGCAGGGCCTCTCGCTCTAAATTGCGGACTTGTCTTGAGTGTTCATGTCTTTTGAAACAGGCTGTTAATGTTTGACACATCTTTTGCACCTCAACTCTGACAAGATGTGGCAGTGATTTCTTAAGATAATATAATTACATTTTGTAATAGTTTTACTTGTAAGCTATTGTAGTAGTTGGCAAAGGCCTCACTTACTGCCTTGGAGAAGCGCTTTGATTACCGGCTGATATATGTACACATATCACCTACACAATCACAAGTACCTTTGGATGACACTATCTGCCTGGGTACTTAATGTTCCTCCTGGATACATCTTTTTTCTGAATGTGTCTCATTTTTCTTGTGCATGATCTCGTCTTCCCAAAACAATTTCACAAGCTTGCTAACTCCGCTGACCTCAGTGAGAATAAAGCTGTTTAAGTCCAAAACTTTCTTTCATTAAACAGCTCAGACTGGATGTGTATCTTTAGTCATTGAGCTGATTCCTTGATCCAAAACAAACACTTTAACCTATTAAATGACCTGAAAATTTGTACAAGAGCAGCTTAGGTTAAATACCATGCTAAAGGGTGCAACTGCAGATGCTTTCAGGTCCCAAATCTGCACCCTCAACTACAACAGCACCTGCTCTTCTGAGCTGAGCTGCCTAATGTCACTGAGACTGCAGGAATCTCTGCTATCCTATCTGGCTGGGTCCCTGGGTCATTTCGTTTAACCAATCACAATCTTCATTGTATGACATCACCACATTGTTCGTTTTTTTTTCCCCTCATTTTCAAACTCCAGGCTTCTAGCCTTTGAGCTAGGGGCAGCATGTGGCTCAGTGGGTTAAGCCTCTGAGTCTGATTGGAAGGTCATTGGCTCAAGCCTTGTAGTTGTTGCTGTTAGTACAGACATGCACTTAAATTGTTCCATACAACCATCACAGGTAAGCATGCTCCCATGTTTTGTATTTATAACATGTCCTTTAACAAAAGACATACACAATAAACTGAATACTTTACTAATCTGTGCACCTTGCTGGTTCTCAGAAAACACTGGTTTTAATTAATGTGGTGATGTCATTTAGTGAAGACTGATTGGTTAAATAAGTGAAATGCAGGCCCCTCCTTCATTGACCCAGGGATGTGCTGAACTCGGGAAAATCTGGAGGTGCGAAAAAGGGTCATGGGGTCATTATGCATCCACTCAGAAAACTCAGTGTCAAAAGCAAATGTTCATAGACAGTAAAGAACAATCTCAGCACTTCACCTGAGATGTGCACAGAAAAATGCAAGGTTTCCTTCCAGCAGAATCCCAGATGACTCTAAAAGGAGACCTTGACAATCTGCCCCCCCAACCGCACACATTTGTATAAAGACATAAACATCGGGATAAGTAAGCCATGGAAACTCATCATCCTTACCATTTCTAGCATGCCCGTTTTTTATATTTATTTGAATTTCCATTTATATTTCTGTTATATTTATATTTTATTTTAGGCAAACTGAAATATGAAGGTGCAATTTGTGCTGAACTTGGTTGTTACCAAACCAATGCAAGAAAAGGGCTGAACCAGAAGGGGCACAGAGCCTGGGAGAGGAGATCCCTAACACAGCTGAAAGGGGGCTTTTTAATTATCCATTAAATGTTTCTGGGTGGGGGCTCTTAATACCACCTTAAATATCAACCATCCGTCTTCTAACTACTTACCCTTCTGAGGGTCACAGGCATCCCAGGCCGCGCCACGCCAAGAGACACCCTGGGTGGGATGCCAGTGCACCAGAGGGCGGGCACACTAAGTCATGCTCTATGACCAATTTAAAAACATTACTGTAGTTAGCATAACTGTATGCCTTTGAACTGCAGATGCAAACCAACATAACACGGAAAGAACATGCACATATATGTACAGACAAAGCATTGCTGGAATACAGATTCCCCAGTCCTGGAGGTGAGACACATGGGCATAAATTATTGGGGGATGGATGGGATGTAACTCCCCACCCCCTCCAATAATCAAAACAGGCCAATACAACTCCTCCCAAATAATCACAAAATGGGTGGATACCTCAACCATCCGCAATGTTCAGCCTAAAGTTATGCCCTTGGTAGGAGTCGTAGGACAACAGTGTTACTTACTGAGGCAGTGTGCTGCTTCCCTTAGAACCACCATTAAGTAAACATGTAATCCCTGAATACCATTTAGAGAACAATAAAGGATCTTTATAAAGGCTCAGGTCAATCACACTGAGTTTAAATCAATGTTTGTGCACAAGATTTTTGGAAAGGATAACATATTGTGTTTTTGGGACTGGCATACCGCCCAGGGGTTACCCCTTTCTGGTGCCTTATCGGATAGGCTCCACGAGCCCCCGCCACTCTGACCAGGATAAGTGTTTATAAAATGGATGGATTTTGTATTTTGGGGACTGGCATTCTGCCCAGGGTGTACCTCTGCCTTGTTCCATAAGGGATAGACTCCAAGCCCTTTCAAGACCCCAAGCATGATAACCAGCTGCAAGATGGATGAATATTGTAAAGTTTATATAATATATATATATATATATATTACTGGAAAATAAGAAGCATACTACACAAATTTAAAGTTTAAGTTTTAAGCAGTTTAACTTTAATTATGGGAATGAAGTATAGACAGTCTACATGTCTGCGCAAATAAATAAGTTTGTCAGCGTCTCTTAAACATTAGCACCCCCATGTGGTAAGTTTGAAATTGGGCACTTATTTAGTCAAATGGAAACGGGAATTGTTTTCCTCGACAGCGATGCAACTTGATGGAGGCTAATTTTGGTAAGGAAGTTTATTTGACATACAATAGTGTATTTCGTAAATTCTCACTGTACGTATTTTGTTTAATGTCAATTATACTTTGGTGCCAGGCTATTGGCAAGACTTTTTTTGGTACCATTGGTAAGACTGATCATTTTAATTAAAATCAATACGATTATGCACAACTACTATAGCTGGGTGAGTGTAATTTGACATGCAATTTTCAATAAGTATATGTCCCAAATTGTACAGGAATCAAACTACAGTTCCCAGAATGCAACAGCATTCGAATGAATTAGAGGGTCACTGGTCACTGAGATGATGCCCTTATAAGGAGGGACCTGTCAACACGGGTCAGTGTGTGAGAGCAACAGCAGTTCTCAGACAAGCTCCTCCCTGGAGGACAAATGAATGGTTTAAGGTTTCACTGGAAAAACAATCCTTTGTGAAGGGACATGGATTTTGGCTTCACATTGAACTTTGTACACTCGAAGAGACTTCTATCCTTTTGTACAAGTTAAATTCTTTCTGAAAGTTGCATAAATAAATATATAAAATATAGGAACGCCAAAAACACCTCACAAAACAGGCAACCTTCACACATTATAATGATGAGGAATATAGTGATCCTTTCCCTGAATTCCCTGGGGCCTGTAGATCACATGTAAGCCAACACATCTCCAGCCTGATGCTGACTGCCAAGTATCATCGCAGCAGGAGCTGTGAAGTAATTAATGGTGCGTCACTGCAAGGACTTACCGTAGCCAAGGCAGCAGACACTGTCGATTGCTAACAGAGAGCCTGTTCTTGAGATGATGTCAACCTGGGCGTCAGTGAGGAGCCAAGTTGAGTAAAAACAAACAGAGAATAGGGGCTCGGTCCAGACTGAGAGATGCAGCAAGAGAAGAGTTGCCCTTTACATATTGTTTGTTTGAAAAATGGATGGTAAAGACAACTGATAACAGCTGGGAGCTTCTGAAGGTGGAATGAGCTCATCTGAGAGGTGTCACCCAAGGAACTGCACTCTGATGCTGGGCCTGGGTCCAGTCGGAGAAGGTGCTGATGGATTCATGCTGGTGTGGCCTTGGGTCCTGGTGTTTTATTAGAAATAAAAAACAAGCGCTACTCCTTTTTTTCTGCAAGGGGTGTCTTCCTAGGGAAATGGTCCTCAGACTTTTAGACCACACTGAGGGGTATGGCCTCAGCAGAGTCCTACATCCAGAGGTGGAAAGTTCAGGCCCATAAAGTAAAAATCCAGGCCAAGATTTTGTTTCAACCAATCAGTTAAGTATAATGAGTGACAGAGTACTCAGCTGGTTGGTTAAAACAAAATCTTGACATGGATTTTCACCTTCTGGACCAAAATCTTGGCAGTCACTTTGGAAGTGCAATGAAAGTATCTGCAGCAAAGGGCAGAGTATCAGAATTAGAATTAGAATTTGGTGATTAGTGGTCATTGTCAACACACCACAGCACACAGTGCGCAACAACGAAATGTGTCCT
>JAODKF010000138.1:24060277-24079244 GCA_026779585.1 Mormyrus proboscirostris | reverse complement strand
TCTTCAACAGTTTTGTTATTTAACTCCATCCAGTTCACAGTTTCTAGTTTTAGTCTCATACAATTAAAGTTAGCCTTTCTAACATTATATATTTTTGATTTGGACTTTGCTCTTCGGACACTAAACTTAACATCAATTTTAACCATGTTATGATCGCTGCTATCAAGTGGTTCTAAAACGTCTAATCCTGTCCTGGTTAATAGAGAAAACAAGATCAAGAATGGCATCTCCCCTGTTAAGTATCAGCTGAACACTTGAACATAAAGTATGTCGTATACAAATATAGTTGGTACCCTTGATGGGAAGCAGTGAACTTTGACAGTGAAATGTAGCCTAACATCATGGACAGTCTCACTTAGACATATATACCTTTGTCCTCTTCGGGCTGCTCTACAGGCAATATCAGGGAAAAGCCATCTGGCATGAGTGTGCTCCCGCGGATCATCCAACCTGAAATTGATGTTGAGGTGAGTGGCTGATTTATGTCTTTGTAAGAAATCACTAAAAGAAACAAAAAATCTTTCTTCCCATGGAATCTGTTCATCACCACAGCCTCACTAAATTTATGGGTGGAATTATAGCATTTGTGACCGTGAGAAAGTTTAAAGGTGTTTACGGGTACTTCACCTTGTCTATTAATCTGCTTGCTTCTAATTTGTTACTGGACCAGCAGTATCTCATGCTATTTTGAGAATGCTGGTCACAGTCCAGACCTTCAAAAAGCCAAAAATAAAGAGGAATCGGGGTGCCTGTTGTTGATGTACTCTAGTAACACGCATGGAACACCTTACTCTGTAACTATACCAACAACCAGAAAATGAGTCATATATGGTTTTTACATTTCAGCCTTTAAAAATGACTGAATTACTTGCACTTTTTGTTAATATTTTATGCTGACTAAGTCATTCCTGTTGGCAAAACAGCCACCAGAGATATTGCTACCACAGAAATGCTCCAGATAGTCTGGAAATCTGAGTCTTCGTTGAAGAATCAGCTGAGGTCAGCTTGTCTTATGGTGCGACATGTTAATATTTCCACAAATATAATTTGCAAAGGTATAAAAAAGGCCAGTAAAGTAATTCGTAATATTAGGGTCACTAACCCACTTCCCTGATTAGACTGTCCTTTGAAATGACCTTTTGTTTCCCACTTTGTGGTCTTGCTGTCTATCGATCACAGTACATTGAGGCTTCTGCAACAAATTAGGTAACGCTTGCCTGCCTGCCTGTATCATGGATTGTCCCCGCCTGACAAAGATTGGTGCATTCATTAAACTCTATTCCAATAGACATCCTTTGCTTTCCTACAACTCTTAATAGATGATTCTTTCTGAATAAGACTGGTGTGTGCATTTCAGTGCAGATCCCAAGGCATTGTTTTGCTTCACATGCTCTGCTGAAAACCCTGGCAAATTCCAGAGAGATTTTTTTCTCTGCATTTAATTCAAATATGGTGGAACAAGTTGAAAAAGACATGCTGATGCTCTGGTCTGAGTCTGGATGAGTTTAAATGATTCTTGGGGATTGAGAGAACTGTAGAAACATTATTTGAGGTCTTTGCCATATTCACAATGGGACAACAAGTATTTGGGTGAACCGAAAGGGCCATTTTACCATCTTGTCTTGACTGGCCCACTTGACTGTGACTGTCTGCCACATACCAATTAGGCTAGATAGATGGGTTAATGGAACCACTTACAACTTCAATTTTGTGTGAATGGATTTCAGGATTTAAAATTGGAACTTGTGGAATTGTCATCCTGGAAAATTGGTTTGCATTCAAAATAGGCAAGCCCGTAATTTTTAATTGAAAATTGTTTTAAAAACCCACATTAGATATTTTGCCAAAATGTAAATATTAAAATTACAGAAAAGATTTGCATTATCGTTTTAAGAGGAAATACAAAAAACTATTTAAATGAGACTTGGGACAAAATATATCATTGTGTTTGTTTATATACTAAGATATAAAACATGCACAGCATATAAAATGTCAAACTACCCACTTATTGTCGTGCACCATATTAAAAAGTGGCACGACTCCAGAGCAGATCATGAGAACAAAGTTGCCTCTTGGAGTGTGTAGCCTTCAGTCAGAAAGCTGACGGCTAAATGAGGTGTGTGATTGTCGACCGACCAAAGGTGTTTGCAGCTTTCATCTGTCTAAATGATGTTGTGTACCCACTGTGTGTGAGAAATTGATCCACGTGGAATCCAAGTGACAGGTAGACTTGAGAGATGAAACAGCAATTTAAACAAACTTTCGCCAAAATTGTGGTTTTCTGATTGACAATATAAAGCACAATTCATGGTGTAGTAAGCAATAAGTAGACATGGTGAAAATGCTGTCAAGAACAGTGCTCATCTGGCTGCATGTGCTTATCTTACTCTCTGAAATTCAGACTTTAACACCTGTGGGGATGATGGGCTGATTTGTCAGACACAAACCGCAGCCTTTGCACGGCTAGAGCTCGGTGCTGGCATGGGTTTTGGAACCGAGTCAGGCAACACTGGCCCATTTACTATCCGTCTCGTAACCCAAACACACATAGACTCAGGCCTTCTAATAAACCAGTACTTTTTGTGTCAAATTGGGACACATCAGGTTTGCTTTGGGACATGATATATGTGTAAGTACAGATAGTTTGTGGTTTTCCCTAAACTCTCCCAATGTACATGTTTCAATGAAAATTCTGGTGACCTACATTGAAAGCTAAGAAATTCTTTCCTGCCTATAAATGTTAGTGCTATATATCACCCAGACATACTACAGCTTTCCTGGAAACATACCTTAACACTGTTTTACTGCAGGACATCTTTATAAACACATGTTTGGTGATCAAGGTCCAGCATGCTTCATAGAGGGAAAAAAACACCACTAATAGTTTCACTACATAGACGCCTGCTTGTAAACTTTGTTTGATTGAACATGGCATGTGACATTCAAAAATTACATTAAAGCAGGTCTTGTCTTTTTTTTGTGCTCTTAAATATGCTTTTATGTCATTCTTTACAGAATGTTGATGACACCATACCCAGCAGAATAATTGAATCAGAAGATGACACATTTACTTCTGTGGAGTTCTTCAAGGAACAACCACCCTTGATTTCTTCAGCCATTGAGAAACCGATACCTTTAACCATCCAATCACCTGTTCCCAGGCCGGAAGCAGAGTCTAACCAAGACCCTGATCTTGAAAAAGAACGTTCGCCCGCCTGGGAGAGTGATGATGATGCAGCATCCCCATTGAATATTTTCAGTAGCTCTCGGTATGCCACTGAAATAGCACTTGGTACCTATGTGGAACCTAATAGTATTATCCATTCCACAACTGCTAAGTCATCCCAAGTCACAGAATATGACCCACAAATCTCAGGTGTTGTCAAAGTACCCTTACAACAAGACGAGGTCCAACCCAAGACCATAGTTTCTCAGTTCCTGGATTCAATGGATCCTGACAGGAATAGCCAAATTCAAGAGCAACAGACCATTGCCCCCAGAGACTTTGGATCACCAGATGCAGAACAGAGCATTGTTGAGTTTAGGCAGGAAATGGGTGACTGTGGTTCGGGGTCACCTGAGGAGACAAAGGAGTTTGTCATTATGGCAAAAGAAGAGGACATAATGAGGATTTCAGAAAGTAGGCTGGGTTTGGAGAGTGAGCAATCTGCCACAGGAGAAGAGCCTGGCACAGGGGCATCGACTATGGTGCCCACTACATCTGGCACCTATTTTGGATCAGATGGCCCACCAAGCCATTACAGAGACCTACAGCGTAGGATGGATGATCCTGTTAGTCTGTTACAGAAATACCATCTCAGACCCTTGGATGAAGCTCATGATACCCCAGTCTACAAGCTTCTTAAGGAAAGAAGTATGCTACAGTTTGGTATCACAAGTGAAGCTACGGGTTCACAGGATGTCACAAGTAAAATTCCTGGATCTCCAGAAGTCACTGTTGAGCCTGCAGAATTGCAGAATGTTTCAGGTGAAGTTGCAGGATCCCAGGACATAGTTGAACTTGGAGGATCAAACAATGCCACTGCTGAAGTTGCTGGATTACAGACTGTCTTAAGTGAAAGTTCAGAATCGCAGGACATCATGGATGAAGTCACAGGGTCACAGGATGTCTCAGGTGAAGTTGCAGGTTCACTGGACATAGCATGTTTAGTCAGAGAAATACAGAATGTTACAAGTGAAGCTGCAGGATTGCAGCACAACACAGGCAAGGTTGCAGAATTGCAAAATGAAGTCATAGGTATTCAGAATGTCACTGGTGAAGTCACAGAATTGCAAAACATTGCAGGTGAAGTTGGAGAATTACAGGACATCACAGATAAAGTTACAGGATCACAGAAATTCACAGCTGAAATTGCACAATGGCAAAATGTCACAGTTAAAGTCGCAGAATCAAAGGACATTGCAAGTAAAGTTGTACGATTGCAAAATGTTACAGATGAACTCACAAGATTGCAACACCTCACAGGTGAAGTCAGAGGATCACAGCACATCACAGGTGAAGTCACAGAATTCCAGAATGTCACAGTTGAAATTGTAGGATTGCATAATGTCACAGGTGAGGCCACAGGATCACAGAACATAACAGATGGAATCCCAGAATTGAAAAGTGTCATGGGTGAGGTAACAGGATTACAGGATATCACAGGTGAAGTCACAGAATCAAAGGACATTGTAGGTGAAGTTGTAGAATTGCAGAATGTCACAGATGAACTCACAAGATGGCAGTACCTCAGAGATGAAGTCACAGGATCACAGGACATTGCAGGAGAAGTCACAGAATTGCAGAATGTTCCAGGTGAGGTTGTAGGATCACAGGACATAGCAGATGAAGTCTCAGGATTTAAAAGTATCATAGGTGAAGTTGGAGGATCACACAACGTCACAGGTGAGGTTGCCAGGTCACAGGACTTAACAGAGGAAGTTGCAGGATCGCAGGACGTCGCAGGTAAAGTCCTAAGATTGAAATGTATCACAGTTGAGGTCACAGGAACACAAGTCATAACCGATGAAGTTGCAGGATCACTGGGCATCAGAGGTGAAGTCGCAAGATCCCCAGGTGTCACAGGTGAAGTCACATTGTCTGGCATCGCAGGTGATGTCACAGGATCACTGAGCATCACGACCAATCTCTTGTCCTCAGCACCTGCTGCTTCTGGCATCTTTCTCTCAGCTGAAAAGAATGATGTCCCTGTTCTGGGTGATATTTTCACCTCTCACCCAGAGACGAGGGTCATACCCCCTCAGAATATGGATAGCCTGGGAAATGAAGAGCTTTCATTGAACCAACAGATATTCTTGGACAATCTTGTATCAGAGGTGACCATGTCTGAAGTATTGATTCACCAGGCTTTGGTTAAAGCTTTTGTGACCTTGGTGATTGAGGTCTGCCTGGTGACAGTTATCACTAACCCCAGTACCTTCCTTATTATCGGGATTTTCTTTATGCTCTATCTCCTCTAAGTTTTTGTTGATGTTTTTTTTTGGTTATTTTTTTTTCACGCTCGTTTTATAAGCCTCCGGGTACCCGCATGACCTAACAAACATCATGATGATTATCAAAACATTTACACATGAAAAAAATGACCAAATGTGTTTTCCCATGAAGTACACATACCGCAATATGCCAGTAAGCAGTATTTAAACTTTGGTGTGTGAATATATATTGGATAAGATTAATTAGTGTTACATATTTTTGAAAAATTTATGAATGAGATTAGGGTGGATACCTGAAAAGTGCAACAGGAAATGACCTATAGGATGTTTAGGTTGAGCCAGATGGTATTAGTCGTTCTGGTGAGTATTCAACAAAATGAATGGCAATTAAAACTGTTAATTAAAGGTTGGTGGAATGGCTCAACGTAGAGACTTAGTGCCAAGTAAGGGTCAGAGATGACATTTAGAGCTCGGAGAAAGAATGAATTTAATTACTTTTTATGTCTGTTCTGCTGTCTGTTTTTGGACAAATGGTAATGTGTGTGTGTGTGTGTGGGGGTCTGTGTGGGTGTATATTGTAAGAGAAGGTCTCTTCTGCTGTTTGAAATTACCACAGTAACAGTACAGACACAAGTACACAAACACAGAAATAGATGAGTATGTGTATGTATTTGTGCTGGTGAGAAAGTAGCTTGCATTTATGAAACATTAGTGCAGGTGGCTATTGAATAATATCTCTCACTGGCAAATTTAGTCCTATAAATGAGGCTTTATTATATAAAGTCTTTAGGCGTGCTGTACCAAGTGTTTTGTGAGATAATGTATATTTTTTGATTGAAATCTCATTAGACAGCCAAAAAATGGTTCATAGTGGCGTTTCTGAACTGTGCCTTTCTTTGTGGAATGTTTATACAAGTTTAAATTGTTCAGCCATTTTCTTCATGACTTTTGTGCATTCAGGACAGTCAGCAAAGTAAAGTCACAAGTGTGTTACTGATGCTGAAGTGTCACAAAGTGCCACACAGGCTGCGAGGGTATTTTACAGAAATATGCTACTTCTTTGCACAAACTTGGTATGTGGGGAGGTAGATAGATAATCATTAATAATCCTTAACTGGAAGCAGATCGGCCTGGTAACACAGCTGTTTGGGTGCCATACATGTACCATATAGTCTGCTGGTGGGGTAGGGGTCTGCTATATGGACAATTTTGGGTCAATAAATTGTTATGAAACCGGCTGTTTGTTTAATGTTTACCACCCATCAAGATCATTTATTTGCAAGGGTTATGCATGATAAATAAGATCTGAATAATACAGAAAACATGTAGCCTACTTAAAATAGACATTAGAATGCACATTGCAATATGAATACAGTGATTGAAAAGAACTGGAATAGATTAAAACATCGCAGTGAGATTTCTGCGTGGTTGGTGACTGTGGATGGAAATTAAACGGAAGTAGTTTATGAAAGCAAACAAAGACATTAAGGAAAGGTCAGGCTACAGAAGTCCAAGCCGTCGCTGTAAATCCAGGACAGGTCTTTTATGCTACACGAATTGTAATAAAAACTTTATGCTTCGTTGTGTCCTTGTGACAGTACAGAGTGGATTCACTTTATATAATTGTATGGTTATATATGTACAACTACTCATAGCGCTGACTTTTCAGAGCACAATGTCTGACCTGGGCTGCATAAACAGCAGACTAGGCCTGCAGCGAATAAATCCATTTGTATTTTTGCGACAGAAAAGCCGACTCCGAACATCTTTACGTGTTTATGAGCCCAGCGTTTTACTATGGAATGAAAATGTAATTAAATACTGTGTAAAATGTAAAGATATATATGAAAAATGCAAAGTTTGAGTTGGATTTCAGGTAAAGACAGTTTGCGCAATCCATAACTGTGGAACTTGCCAACTGCGCCATTTCGACCCCCAGTGTTACATTGAGGCGAAGGCATCTGTTTTCGAGGCATCCAGCGGTACGGACAGCTGTCAGCTCTGCGTGGGGCCACCCGCCTGCAAAGCCCGGCAGTCTGCGACAAAACGCTCTACCTGTAATCTGCTATGGAGCTGGGCTGCATGCCTGTTTGTAAATGTGTGTGAGGAGTTAATGAACATAACTACATTAGAGATCATTAGAACTTCTGAAAAAGGACACAAGGGCGGTATTCAACAATAGAATTATAATAAATTTCAGTTAATTTTAATTGAATGTAAGAATAATGCTGCATATGTGAATATAAAGGCAATACACCTCCATCGGGTGATGGTGTAGCCCGCAGATTGCTAAATCGGTGCCCCCTCACAGGATGCCACCCTAGATTGCCTGCTAGTAATGGGTTGTCCTTCATATAAGCATAGTGGGAGTCCACTATACCGTGACACATTTAACAGTGCCTTCTAATAGACATTAAAAGTATTTTAGATAAGCAGTGCCGATTACTATGTGTACTGTCACACCTGGATATCAGGGCATATAATTTGTCAAAGTTTCCAGGTAGCAATCTGTTTTTGCACTGTTTAATTTCTTGTGTAGTTAACGGAATTTATTTACATAATGATGCTAAATAAACTCCGCGGTCGACTACTGGATAGGCTATAATGGATGGAAGGATAAATTGGTCCTCAACCAAGATTTGATTATTGATTTAGAAGGCGAGTTCCATTCCGCGACCTCTACGAGGCGCTCTACAGGTCTTGTGGTTTTCCGTCTATGATACTGTTCTATAGATGGCTATACACACATTATACTGCGGCAAAGCACAATTTTGTAAATAATACTAATAGTGATAACAATCCATCCTACAAATATATCAGAACCGTATTTTTTTATTATTGTCATTATTCTACTTATCTCTCACTGTAGTTTGGTTTATTCCCTCGGTCACTCTCACCTCTCCCCGTTTCCCACCCTACCCGCCGAAGTCGGCGAATCCGAATCGAGCCGATCCCAGCCGAACTTCAGCGCAGGGACGCTACCAGTTGTATCCAACTCACCAGTGTAAATGGGCATTTCATTTATATCATTTTTTTCGGAGAACATAGCTGGATTGGTTTTCTAACAACCTTATTTTCAGGACTATAATGCAATTAATGTCATGTTTTCGGTTTGTGTTTTGCCACATGTCAGGCGTGTATTACTTAAATACATATACTGTAGGGCGCACACACTGGAACCCAATACATATCTTTACATAGAATGGGTGTACGGAACCTGCAAATACGACTGGACGATGTCGATGCCATGAGCTGGAGGATGTAATTTATTCAGAGAAATCGGCGGCTTCAACGTTTGTGAAGAGAAAAGATTCGGATTATTTCATGAAACGGGGAAGGATGAAATGAAAACCTCACACAAGCTGGTCCACGACGCTAAGGTGTTATGTTAGCGTTAAAGGATCATTTTTATTGTTCCATTTTTATGGTATTTTTTCCAGATACAGGCTGCTTTTGTAAAAAAAAATGTGGCTTTTATGTGAATACCAATTCTAGATATGTAATGGTAGCTATATAATCGGAATAATATATTAAAATATGAGTATTGCTTTCACCTAATCGATTTAACCAGCTCCTACCTCTTTCGGACTGATATCTTTGTGAGGTTTTATGGAAATTCAGAAGACATGACATGCAGTCGAAAAAAGAGGAAACGCTCCGTTTTATTTATTAGAAATTGTGTTAATATACAGAGACCCCTGACTGAAAGATTTGCTGCTGGCACCATATACCTGTCATTGCATTAAATCGCACATTTTTTCCCCTCTGGATTTTTGGCATTTTAAGGGTTTTCTAGGATACTGAAAACAAGGTAAGGCGAGATATTTTTAATTGCATTATATGTTGGTAATTACGTAAAGACACTGATCAGTGCAATAGTCTTGTCGGCGAGTGTTTATGTTGAATTATTGGTGCTTTTTTCCAGCATCAGTTATCGGGGACTGAAAAAAACAGTAATGCGGCCTGGTTGTAAATCCGCACCCTCCCCGTCGACCACATAGCGCAGAAACCAGGTGAGATACTGTCCAGCGCCAGCATGACATTCTCCCTTTCGCCTCCTGCGTCCCATTAATCTGCCCGCCGGCTTTCTGTACTTCGGCCGCTGTCACAGGTAGGCCTGATGCGTAATATTGCGGCTTCTGAAATGTAAGTGTAGGATGATGCGTATATATATATATATATATATATAGTGCCTTTTTCTTTTGCAATACGTAGGTAAAAATACAGAGGTCTTAGGCAATGATTACACATTGATTACCTTGTTCAATATATTCATGCATGGCATCTGTTTTCCCCGAATGTATTTATACAGTAACCCACAGACAGGCCTCCTGAAAGATCGTAACAGATGGCGGACCCGTTTGTACATTTACGCTGGTGCGAGCGTAAAGGTGCCGACGCGCTACGTTCAAAAGGCAGCATTAAAACCAGTGTTAGGTGCTACACCGGCTACACTTCGGTTCTGCATTTATATTCTGATCTCGTCCTAATTGTATTTGAACGATGTAGAAGTAAGATGATATGATGCCGTCTTTGGTTGGTGAATTCCGCGACGCCTCCTCCCACCCCCAGCCGACGACAGCGGGACTCTGCTGTTGCTACCCGGCCATTTACAATGGTCCAGCCTCCTCACCTCCACAGCAACCCACAGCCAGACGTATAAGATTATACGGTTCTGAAGTTATCCACTCAGGCATAAATGCAAAACTGCTTCTTACTTTCAGCCTGGAATTACTCAGAAAGTAAATTAGATTAACTGCGTCAAACATATAGATATTCTTCTACCCCCTTGATATAGAAATACATATTTTTCATTTAAACCCTGAACACAGATTAATCATACAATGTCTATTTATTTCTCAGGTAACAGGTCTTTTATATTGCATGTTCAAAGTGTTCTGTGTTCTGCAAATAATCAGTGTGAATTTAATCCAGTGTTCATATTTTTTTATTAATTTACACTGTAATTTCCTAGCATATATTCTCATTAATATTATATAATCAAAGTATATACCTGCACGATACCTTGTTCTTTATGGTGTTGCTTTGTGTGTTTACAGTATAATATGAAATGTGTTACCTCAAAATTGATCACTTTTACTTAATAGTGGTAACATTAATAAACTCCTAATTATGCTACAGATTCATCTTAAAATCATGTTAAAAACAGACATTTGGTATAATGTAATGTGAAGTGTCGGTTGAATGAAGAGGGATTGTCAGAGATGCAGCATTTACCTGATTTAATCAGGTGTAAGATCATCACTCAGTAGATGTTCCCTTTCATCTCCAATGCCACACTGAACAGGAAATGAGTTTCACATTAAATGTTTAATCAAGTCTCTTTCTTTCCTTGTCATGGATCAGATTGGTCAGAAAGCTTTTTCTTTGCCTGCCCACATTATATTCTTCAAAAGATGAAATCGTTGTTTTTAGTGGATGGGTGAGACTGCATTTTGTGTTGTGTCTATGTGGATTTCTGTCCACTGCTTAAGCTAATTCGCATTATTAGTTCACCTTCTGCTAGCTGTGATCAGAATAACATTCCTTGGGTTAAACACTAAAAAGTACAATATTACTGTTATCAAGCACCATTACCATAATAAATGCATTAAAAGGATAAGAAGCTGTTCATGGAAAGGTCTGCAATTTTGTGTAAAAATGATTTGAAATATGTTACAGCTAGCTGATAAATAATAAATGTAAGATGCCAATTAAATACATGGTAACATACTGTATGAAGTATTATTGCTGTACTAGGTAACATAGCAAGCTGCCTAATATACATATTATTTTGGGTGATAAATGGGCAGGTTAGCAGAAATCTGTTGTATGCCACTTAAATGCTGTGGAGGGAAAATTAGCACTGTATGATTTTTACCACTGAAAAACACCACGTTGTTAGGGCTGCACGATTATCACATGCAGATTATTTGGTGCATGCACAATCATCACCAGCGCTTCAGATGACGGCTGTAAACATTTGTCCAGATGCCAGCTTTTCAGAATCATATGGACGTTTACTTACGCCTACAGTTTGATAAGCAGATTAGTAATGGGCCTAAAATATTATTGAGAGGCGTAGAGTGAAGTTGCTAATCTGTATAAATTCAATGTATCCTGATGTTTAATAAATGTGTCTGTTTTAAACTCCAAAAAGTAGTACTGCCAACATCTTTTTGTCTTGTTTATCCACAATATCTCCTATTTCAAAAGATGTTATGCACCACTACTTCAGTACTTATTGCTTCCATGATTTACTAAAACAGTAGCATGTGGCATGCCCCGATCACCGAATTTAATAAGCATAAGGGTATGCTGAATTTGTACAGATGACTAACTTTTGGGCATCATAATATGCATCTCATTAATATTTTAGGTGTACTACTAAACTGCTTACCAAATTGTGGGCACAAGTAAATGTCCATATAGCACTGAAAAGCTGGTGTCCAGACAAATGTTTATGCCTGTCATCTGAAGCGCTGGTGATAATTACGCATGCACCATATAATCACGATTACATTGCAATGTGATATTGTGTAGCCCTACCTGTTGATGTTGAGATTATTATTAAATAGATCACATACAGGACTGAAGGGGCAGCATTATTGTGCAGTGGTTTACACTGTTGTCTCACATCTCTGGGACCAGAGTTTGAACCCCTGCCATGGTTCCATGTGTGGAATTTGCATATTTTCCCCGTTTGCTGTGGTGTTTCCTCCAGGCACCCAGTTTTTCTCCCACAGGCCAAAAAACATGCTGAGATTAATTGGAGTTACCAAATTGCCTGTAGGTGTGTATGTGTGAGTGGATGTTGTGTGAGTTTGTCCTGCAATGGGTTGGTGCCCCCTCCTGCATCCTTGTGCCCATAGCCTCTGGAATAGTGAAATAGGCTCCGGACCCCCCTCCACCCTGAATAGGACAAGTGGTTTCAGAAAAGGGAGGGATGCTTGTTTAGCCAAAAAGACATTGATATTACCCAAAACTTGCAAATCAGGCAAGTAGCCAGTTTTAGAGTTGACTGATGTAATTGTCCATTTACATAGTTATTATTTATGGATTACTATTAATATTTATTGATTAAATAATTTAGAATGTTGTTTTTTGTTAGATAGCTATACAAAAACACCAGTTTATTTTTGACATTAACCTGATTAGATTATTTTTAAAAAATCAACTGTACTCATTGAACATCTGATGTCCCGAAAATGAAATGGATGCTTTGTTTTTTTCAGCGTAAGGTATAGGGTTTGCAAACAGCAAGACGGGGTCTGTGAAAAATGGGGCAACACAAAATGAGGTCCCCCAGTTTCTTGTGAGTGCGAGACGAGAGGCAGCCACGAAGACGCACAAGAGAGAAGTCCGAGGAGGAGGAGGAGGAAGAGGAACAGGGGACCGCCAGCCCCTGGAGAAGGTAGGGAGCAGTGGAGCACAAGGGATGGCCAGTGGAAACGAGAGCAGCCATGTTACTGGCAACCCGCTGGCAGTCATGGCGACCACGGGAAGCGGGGTGGTGGGTGAGGACTGGTCCTCAGCAGTGTCCACCTATGTCAAGTTGGTCCTCCTGGGTCTGATCATCTGCATCAGCCTGGTGGGAAACCTGGTGGTATCTCTACTAGTCCTGCGGGATCGGGGGCTACACAAGGCACCCTACTATTTCCTGCTGGATCTTTGTCTGGCCGACACCATCCGCTCAGCTGTCTGCTTCCCTTTTGTCCTGGTATCCATCAAGAATGGCTCCGCCTGGACCTACAGCGTGCTGAGTTGCAAGGTGGTAGCCTTCATGGCCGTGCTCTTCTGCTTCCACGCCGCCTTCATGCTCTTTTGCATCAGCGTCACACGCTACATGGCTGTGGCACACCACCGCTTCTACTCCAAGCGCATGACCTTCTGGACTTGCGTGGCTGTGGTCTGCATGGTGTGGACCCTGTCCGTCGCCATGGCATTTCCGCCCGTCTTTGACGTGGGCACCTACAAGTTCATCCGTGAGGAGGACCAGTGTATCTTTGAGCATCGCTACTTCAAAGCCAATGACACACTGGGCTTCATGCTGATGCTGGCCGTGCTCATCCTGGCCACCCACGTAGTCTACATGAAGCTTCTGTTCTTTGAGTACAAGCACCGTAAGATGAAGCCTGTTCAAATGGTGCCAGCAATCAGCCAGAACTGGACCTTCCATGGGCCAGGTGCCACTGGCCAGGCGGCAGCCAACTGGATTGCAGGTTTTGGCCGGGGCCCCATGCCGCCCACTCTGCTGGGCATCCGGCAGAACCTGCACAACCAAAACCGACGGCTGCTGGGTATGGAGGAGTTCAAGGTGGAAAAACGTCTTGGGAGGATGTTCTACGTCATCACCTTGTCCTTCCTCGTGCTCTGGTCACCTTACATCGTGGCCTGCTACTGGCGCGTCTTTGTGAAGGCCTGCACCATTCCTCACCGGTACCTCTCCACCACCGTCTGGATGAGCTTTGCTCAGGCTGGGGTCAATCCCATCATCTGTTTCTGCCTCAACAAGGACCTGAAGAAGGGGCTGCTGGCTCACTTGCCTTCCTGCTGTAGGACTACACCTCAACTACCCCGAGAGGCCTACTGTGTCATAGGAGGGAGCGGAGGGGGGCTTTCTAAGGGAGGGGTGGGCTTATGGACTGAGATTTTTATCTGTAGGGGATAGATGGGGTGACCTGGGGTGGGGGGAACACTAAAAGTGTTGTGGCCTTTCAGTCAGTGCAAGATACTTTAATGTCCAAGGTTGAGCTAGAATGCACGGTGATAGGTGATGGACTGAGTCATAAGTGTTGAAGCTCTTGTCCCATCTGGTGTGACTCTTGTTCCTCCTTTTGAAAAGGTGAAGAGGGATTATTTATGCCAGACACAAGACAGCTATTAATCACAGGCATTAGGACACGTATGAAAGAGGCAAAGTGGATGGGTTTAGTATTCACAGGACCACGGATTTGAACGTTTACGGACAGATGCAGCGCCTACATGCAGAGTTTGTTGTGATGTTTAAATGTTTAAGAAAGGCAAGCTAGCCAAGCGTTACAACATATTACTCATGTAGTCAGACCGCTGGGAGGTTTCAGAATGTAAATATTTCAGTAATGCAGAATGCAGTGTGATAAGGTCATTATGAAACAGATGATCCTGTCCCTGCAGTCGACACGTCTCTCGAAATGGTTTTACTACCAAAGACAACAGTGGAAATGGGAGCAAACATTATAGGGTGACATCACCACGGCCTGATCACGGACTCCACACCATCAGAAAACAAGTTAGATGTTCTCATCTTTACAAAGTTCTTACAGTCTTGTTTTACTTGGATTAATGACATTCAGATAAAGAGGTTATTTTAGTGCAGACATTGTAAGCCTAGATGCACTAGAACAACTGTCAGAGAGACTGATGGGTAATCAACATTCATTTTTTAAAAGGGTGCAGGGGAATCTCAGGCCACAGGAATTTACATATCAAATACAACACTCCTTTCTCATCTCCATAACACTGTTTGGAATGGTACCTGGACTCTGAAGACCTCCCTGCACGGGGGTCTTTGTTTTGTTCCCGTTCTGCCTCACTCAGAGCATCAGTCTGTTGAATGTCATGCGTGAGGTGGTAAATAGCACCTGGGGGGGGGGAGGGTTGGTTGTGCAGTATTTTGAAGAAAGGGGGAGCGCTAATTCTCCTTGGAAGCTGGTCCGAGGGTCCTAGAATAGTGTCCTTCACTGTCTCTTATTCTCAATTCCCTCCCCTTGTTCTTACACAAGGATCTGGATCAGGTTGCCGAGTCACACCAGAGACCAGTGAATGGGAATTTTAACAGAAGGCCTTGAGCAGTTTTATTTTCATAAAGCACTCTAACAGGATGTAGATGCTTACAGTAAGAGAAATATATTCACTGAGAATAGCAGAAACTCCGGCTTGTATCCTGAATTTGCTAAGCTTCAGGTATTTGCACTTTGTGATGATCTGAGGAGACTTAACTCTAACAGCGAGGTCTGACTAACTGGTTCTTTTAGAATGTCTGATCTCAGATTGTGCCATTACAGTGATGGTGTCATAGGTGTCTGTCAAGGGAAATTTTCATAAAACTTTCGTATAAGCCATTATTCCGAATCAGTCACAGAACTATGTGGAGCTCCCAAAAAGGTCAGGTGGAACATATGTAACGCAGACTTCAGTTATCAGATATATTTTTTCTTTTGTTGAAAATAATTAATAATAATCAAAAGGTAATTATTATTTGGTCATATCAATGTACAATTGAACCAAATGTTTATGTGATTGATTTAAAAATATTTATTTATGTATAACTAGGTTCTCATTGAAATTACAAGATTCCAATACAGAATGATACACTCAGTGGCCACTTTATTAGATACACCTTCTCATTAATGCAAATAGACATGGGTGTAAATTATGGGACTCATGGGTGGGTTGTAACCCCCCAATATTTGAAACCAGCTAATACAACAATACAACCCCCTGCTCAGCCCAAAGCTATGCCCTTGCAAGCAGAGAATCATGCGGCTACAGTTTAACAGTTGTGAGCATTGGGGCCAGACTCACAGAGTTCCTGCTGCTCAGATACAGCCACCCACCAGAGATTCTCACTTACTACAGTGTACAGAATTTACAGAGAATGGTATAATATACAAAAACATCCATTCAGCCTCAGGTTTGTAGCTGAAAAGCACCTTGTTATTAAAAGGAATGATAGGAGGAGGCCCAGACTCGTTTAAACTAACAGAAAGGCCACAAGTGCAAGGCTAACGGCAGAAAGGCTTCTCTGAATGCTCATGTTTACCTTTGAAGTGATTCTGGAGACAATTGTTGGTCCTAAGTGGTACAACATAGGAGAACCTAATAATGTGGCTACTGAATGTATAATGGACTGTAAAAAATACAACTAACAATTATAGCAGAGGAGAAAATAAATAACAAAAGAGAAAATAAAATACCAGATTGTTCACCATGGCCTTAAACTGTCAAACGAAAGAGCGGGATTTGTACTCGAGACTGCTTAAAAGATTTGTCTGCAGTATGGCCCGGATGACCAGGAAAATGATGACAAATGGGGACAGTACAAACACTATGGGATTAATGCGTCCTGAAGACACGTTCTTCTGATTCTCTTTGGCTTTCTGACCGATATCCAAAATGAAGAGATGAACTCTGAGTAGGAGAGGCGAAAATGACATGGAACAACGGAAAATAAAGTTTCGCTGAACTCTGAGAGAACTGAACTCGAGCTGAGAAGGAAGAGTGGACAGTCCGCTTGGAACAGCTCTGGGGGCTGGAGGGGGAGGGGTGTCATTTTTTATGTTATTATTTCCAGAGGATTGAAGGCAGAGAAGTAGCCAGGTAGTAGATGTTGGACTGTGGAGAATGGGTTTGAGGATTGGGGTTTTTAACAGGGTGGGTAGAGGGACAGCCTTGTTTTGGGGTGTTTAATACAAACAGCCTGATTTTGTAAACAAAAGAATAATGTTTCTTCAGGCATACTATGTTTTGTAAATTCTCTGTGACCTCTGTACTATCTAACGTGCATCAGATGGACGGACTGCTTCTGAAAATCACTATGTTTTTTTCATGCATGCGTGTGTGTGTGTGTGTATGTGTGTGCGTGCACGCGCATGTGTGCGTGTGAGAAAAATGACATGATGGAAAGGGTTGTTTTAAAGGGGGCTGTTATGATAAATGGAGAGGATGTTTAAAGAAAGATGGCCCACAGACACATGAGCCTGAAAAATGTCCCTCCTATGGCTGAATCATAATTTAAAGCTTTTTAATGGAGGATTATCCCACCCTCCCTCTGAACAGTATTTACACATGCATTGGAAACAGTTGTGTCACACCCTGAGATTTGAAAGCCATCATCCATCATCAACATTATTCAGACATAAAGTCATTCCTTGCTGATCCGGTGCCCCCTCACTGCCATGTGACTGGAATTGTCATGAACTTACGCTGAATTCACAATTCATGTGCATGCCATTCTGGGAACAGGGGGTGGGGGGTTCGGTCTGTAAAATATTATCTTGTTTATCCGAAAGCAAGTGCAGTTCATCAGTTAAATGTACCTTCCTAGTTCCCCGACACTTCCTGGGGTGGTTGTGTGAAATGTGAAGACCAAACTGAGGTCAAGTTTAAATACAAAAAAATGTGTTTCTTCAGTTATTACAACAAGGAGCTACATTTTTCATGGTTTCACGTTTGTGGTTTGCTAAAGCTGTCAAACTGAGTAACACCGAATGCACACGACGTAAGACAGTGTGTAAGGTGCAAGCTCTTGTATTTTAGGTTGAGTGCTTTTTTTCTGTACATCTAAAGGTGGATTTTTACCACTTGACAATAAAAATCTACTTTTGATGCATTTTTGACAAGATTTCTATGTTGTTTGTTTTGAACGCGATTGTCACAAGTTCAAACTATTTTTATTTTATTTTTAACTTCACTTGACAAATCGAAACAACACTTAACCCACATTCGGTCTGAAGAAGAAAAGCCGATCCCAAGATAACAAAAATGATACCCAAGAAAAAAGAAGAAAAACATTCTTTATGTAGCATTTTTAAGATGCGTTTCTGCCCCACATACTATAGTGTTACCCTGTGAGCAGAGGTATAGCAAGAGTCAACTTGGATTCTTTGATCACTGAAGGTATGGGGATTGTCAGAGAGGGTGGGAAGTGGGGGAAGAAAAAAACGTCCTATCCTCCTGAAAAAACGAGGACTGACATGGATTTCATCTACCGCATTCCCTTTATTCTGGGGAGAGCAGCAGCTGATTTTCCAAAAAAGGCCTTGTAGACTGGGGTCCACATCTTCAGCTTCATGGCCGCTGTGGATATGAGCGTTAAGGGACATAATTCCCTGCTGACTTACAGAATTTTTGCTTCACAAAGTTGTTTCTCTGATGCCATTGGTAACTTTGTTACTAACAGTCTGTTGAAGCTGAAACTTAGTTTATGAAATGCAGCCTGTTTTTTCTTTAGTCTTTTTTACAACTGTTGTTTTCAAACAGCACTTCCTAAACTAGTAGGCCTATGTGTGGAAGAGACCAGACACCAATCCAAAGTGTCAGATAAATTCTGTGTTATGAAGTGGAATATGGTCCTGAATTCTGACTTCCACTCAAATTAGTGTATACTACTGTACAGCCCCCCCCACATACACACACACACAAAATCAGAGGTCATGTCACAGGTTATCGCCTCCGTAATATCTCTGAGGGTCACATTTAACTTATCAATGCCCATAATCTGGCTAAGACACTTGTCAGTGGAGAGGATTCAGAAGCAGAAAAACAGGCGACACACACAATTTGCTTTGCAAATTCATAATCCAGATCAGGCCTCCATACCTGGTTTTAAGAGAAATATTTAATATGTCTGTTAGGAAATGTCCAGAATAAAATTGTAAATATGTATAATTTATTTCATAAGAACATAAGAAATATACAAACGAGAGGAGGCCATTCGGCCCATCAAGCTCGCTTGGGGAGAACTTAACTA
>JAODKF010000138.1:24038948-24050775 GCA_026779585.1 Mormyrus proboscirostris | reverse complement strand
TAGTTACTTTATGGTGAATGTTTTTTACAAGTGAGCACTTAAATGTCAGAAACACATACCTTTGCAGTTTCCACATGGACCGGTCTATCTATCGAGTGACATATGGCACTGTGTCACCTTCCAGAGAGCAGAAGAGCTGCAGGTAACAGAAAGCCGCTTTGTGAGAAGGTGGACAGACCTCCCGAGATGCTGAATTAATTCGGGCTCAGTCTGTGAATCGGCAGCACTGATAGTGAGGATCCAGTACTCCTGACAGAGTCATTTTCACCACTGCATTCTGAAGAATGGCCATGTGAGCTGGATGGTTTTTCTTTACTGAGCCCTGAACAGGCTGGATTCCACAGCAGGCAGTGAAGGGCCCAGCCAAGCAGGAAGTGTCGCTTTGGCCTTAATCTAAATTTAATTACTTGTGTGATGTGTCGTGAAGGGCCCTGAAAATGACTGAACTGCATCAAACGTAAAGCCTTTGCAAGAATAGTCTTCAGCTTTATGTATAATTATTTTGCGGTGGTGAAAGTGGCTAATTAGCAAGGTAATTAATACCTGCATCTGCAGTATAATTGTGTTAAACTCGCTGGTGGGGCTCGTTCATGGTTTGTGCATTCTTAAACACCGTTTTCCTTTTTCGAAATAGATAATGCCGGAATATGGAAAAGAGTTTGGTCAGCTTCTTCAGGAGTGTGGTGTATATAAATGAGTCATTAATGTGTTGTTGGGCTGGATCTGGATGTTTTTCTGACTCATGCAGTTGGGCTCCAGGAGGTTTTCTTGGGGAAAATTGTACGAGAGCAAACTGGCTGTTTCCTTAAGCAGGGGTGAGGAGGACCGGGCATCAAGGAGGCTGTGACTTACCCCCTCTATGAGGGAGTACACAGTATAGATGGAGGAAGAGATGGAGGAAGCAAGGAGTCAGCAGAGAGTGTCAGGTGGGGGTCATGTCTGCATGGCAGAAAAAGTCGGCCTGGTGGGGTTAGGGTTAGGAAAAGGGGAAAGGGGGGAGTTAGGTTTTGCGGGGTACGGAGAAGGGGTGTGGAGACACAGGAACACAGGAAATACACTAAGAGAAGTTCAGTATGTGAGACATGGGAATGCTGTGTGAAGGTACATGACATTGACGCAGTCAATGAGCTGATGAACAGAGCTGAGGAAGAGGAGGATCAGGAGTCTCTGGAGGCACCATACACAGCTGTTAAGCAAAAGTCAAATGAGGTGAGCTGAAGCCTTAAAGCTGCTTTAACTTTAGGAGCAGGGCCTGCAGAGAAGGAGGATTTAGTATTGGCAGCAAGCAGTGCCGACACCAGCTTAACACGCAGACTCTTTATTGTTCTACAGCTACTCTATAACAACTGCATAGTGTGTTGAATGCAAAGAACTACAGGTCAAGTCCATTCAGTCACGCTCATAGCCCTTACTTTACATTCAGCACAGCAGTTCTGTTCTTCAGAGATGGAAAGCCCCCAGATCAGGAAACTGACCATGCAAAAGATCAGTGGGATTAAGCAGTGAACTGAAGCTGGTTCAATGAAGGCAATCTTAGGGCTGGAGTGCTGTGCTGAGAGAGAGTGAAATCCATCAGGCTCCCTCACCGCATTCTTTTATGTGCATCACACGAGAAAACGTTCTCACTCCATTAAGGTTCAGTGAAGTTTAATGGCAGACTGACCAGGTACTCGGCTGGGGGTCCTATGAGGGTCAGCTGATTATTCTTTTGCCTTCAAATAAGCAGGCCTGCAAGGCCAAGGTGGCTGTTCTGTGTTAGAGATGATCTGAATCATTAACAGAGCATTCTTACTCAGGACTGGGGGGGGGGTGTTTGGTTTGTTATGCTCAGAAATTATGTCACCATGTGATCTCAGAATGTTTTTTCCATTTGTTAAAATTTCATGCTCTGCTGTATTGCACCTCTGTGCCCAGAGCCCCCAGCTGCCGATGTGGTAATGCAGGAGTGGGGGGTGAAGGTGGGGGGCCTGCTTCCCCTCTGTTTTCCTCTCCATTTATAATTTAGCTGGCTTTATGGCCACAGATGGGCGATTAAGTTCCACCAGAGGGTTTACATCTCTTACACATATGACAATTGCACAGTAATCCCTCAGTTACCCTGTGCTACAGAACACATGAACACACTAATTCCTTGGTTACCCTCTCTGCTACAGCACACATGAACACGCTAGTCCCTCAATTACCTTCTGCTACAGAACACATGAACATACTAGTCTCGCAGTTACCCTCTGCTACAGAACATGTAAACACGTTAGTACCTCAGTTACCTTCTGTTACAGAACACATGTGAACATGCTAGTCCGTCAGTTACCCTCTATACTGTGGCACACATGCTATTTTTTTTAACCCTAATCCCAACCATGACACCCTTACCCTCTACCAATTCCTAACCATAACTATAAGTAACCAATCTAAATACAAGACTTTTGGCTATTTTACTTTTTTGATTGTATTCACAGATTTTTATTAAATTGAGGTTATTATTGTGGGGACCAAAAGAAAATGTCCCTACAAGTTGAAAAGTTACAGGTTTTTATCACATTGTGGGGAAACTTACTGTGAAAACTGAGAGCCCAAGCCCCTCCAACTACCCCCCCCACCCCCCCAACGACATGCTATTGGCAAGTTTTGTGCTGTTACTCCCCCAGTTGTGCATCCTTTAGAGTATCATCAAGGAAACACTGTCAGCTGGCCAGGATGTAGGTTCCCATCCCGGAAGGTGCATCGCTATACCTTTACTTGTGGTTTGTACCCCTCTGTGTCTTATGACTTCAGTAGAGACACTGCTCCATCCCCTGCAGGTGGCTCCCGCCTGCCTCCCATTAGTGACTGACGAACGTGGACAAAATACATGACGCTGTCAGGCCCCTCCCCACTTGCACCAGGCCCACACGGTCGTACTGCAGATCGATCCTGGCCTTCCAACGAGTAAATTAATAATGACCCGTTCCCAACACCAGCAGAATTTTAACAGTGTTTACCACCATTTCATGCTGGGATTTGGGTCAAAGCAGAGAAAACAGGTGAGGACTTCACAGCAGCAACAGACAAGCTCTCTCCTTCATCCTGCTTAAAGTCATGTCCCTTAATCTCTTTTAATTGCATGGCCTGCCACTCCGTGTTCACCCCTGAGACATTCATGCCTGTTGTTCTCTCCCCCAGGGAAGCTCTTCTCGCCTTCCTCTGAATGGCCATTTGCTGTCTGCTTGTTCGGCACGCTTGAGGGCAGCACCCCCACACCCAGACCGGGCCTTGTCGCTCCAAGACCCCCGCACCCTTCAGCTCCTGCCGTCTCGCACCATTTCAGTTCGTCACCCTGTTCGCCCTCATCTTCCTTTTTTTTTCCGTATCCTTTTGTCCACTTCTATTTTTAAAAGACTGAGTCAGGATCCATTCCGCTACAGATTCTCACTGCTGCAGTCATCAAATGAGCAGAGAACCTGAAAACACCCACACACAGAAAATAAACTGACACCTTCAGTGAGACGCACCGGGTTCATGAGAACCGCGTGACGGCGTCACCCCGGACAGCTCCACTGCTGTACCCTAATAACTAGTACGCTGCTCAGTGCTTATAAGCTGTGGTTTAAATGTAGATGTCCTCACCTTACCCCCATTTTGAAACCTTGAGCACTGAGGGAGGTGTGTAACTGTCATAGTATTGGGCAGTGGTGCCTTAATGGTTAGGGAGTCAAATTCCCGACCAGCAAGGCACCACTGAGGTACCCTGAGCAAGGCAGCACCCCCAATGACTGCTGCCCAGGTGCTGAATTAGCTGCCCCCTGCTATGTCACATGACAGTTAAATGCATAGGACACATTTTACTGTGGTGTGTCAACAGTGATCAGTGATCTTCAAATTCAATTGTCATTCCAACCATACAGCACTACACATATGGCAGAATGAAAAGGTGTTTAAGTGATTATTTATGATGGCCAAATGTCCCCCACAACGTAATAAAAACCTATTATTTTGACGTGGAGACCATTTTTCAGGTCCGCACAAAGATCTGTCAATGCAATAAATCAAAAAACTAAAAATGGCAAGTGTTTCATATTTTGTTTGGTTACTTATGGTTAAGTTTAGAGCTGGGTAGGGGTTAAGGTCATCATGTTGGGATTAAAGATTTCTCCATAAAAATAAATGGAGAGTCCCCACAAAGATATAATTACAAACCTGTGTGTGTGTAGTCTGTGTGTGATGGTCTTGCCTCCTGGGCCTTAAGAGCTCTTAGTGACATTATAGATCTGGTTCTGAAGGTCGCATCACACAAATTAAACAACATTTGCTCCTCTCATTGTCTCTGTTTGGGTCCTAGAATTAATGTCATTTCTGGCTTCGCTATGTGGCACTGCCAACCATATTCTTGTCATCACTCCTTCCAGGTATCTGTCATGTCATCTTCAAGGTAGCTGACATGCTAGCATTGTGTGACGCCTTCGCTGGATTGCCTGTCAAACGTGCCTCTGTGGTTGGGCCCCCTGCTGAGAGTCAAACAGGCAGACACGCACGCAGGCAGAGTGCTCCTGAGGACACATTAACCTGCTTTGCATGCTGTTCACACACGGTATTGGCGCCAGTCACGCTCTGGCGGTTAAAAATATGCTGCGTGCTGCTCGTGCTGAATGCGCTGGCTGTGTCTGGTCCACAGTCAGAGAAAAACAGAGAGAGAGAGTGAGAGAGAGAGAGAGAGATGAGGGCCCGAGAGAGAGAAGAATAGTGCAGAGTCTCTATATTATGTGTTTCCCAATCCGGTCCTTGGAGACCCGCAGACAGTCCACGTTTTTGCTCCCTCCCAGCTCTGAGCAGAAATGTGGACAGGTAGCTTGGAGGGAGCAAAAATATGGATCGCTGTAGATCCCCGAGGACCGGATTGGGAAACACTGCTCTAAATGCACACGAGCCTCTGGCTATACACAACTGGACGTGAGGCTCAGAGACCCCTGAATGAACACCACACACCGAGCTCACTATGCTGAAGTGCATATCCTACCACTGAATAAACACTTTGATCATACAGCTGCCTGCCTGGGAGAGTGGGTTGGTATGCGTCAGTGTGGTTAGCGCCAGCAGCTAACAGGTTAAATGCGATACCACATCGTGGCACTTTGACTAATGTGAATCTGCAGTGCTGACATGCGTGAGCGCTGCAGCAGACCGCTGACGGATTGGCTGTTAGCACAGTACAGGCACTGCCAGCATCAGTACTGCCCATGCTTCCCCGGAGCCTGTCTTTTTGTGCCTTACATCTCAAAGTGCTATTTCAGGAGCTGAAAACGGTCAATTTTTTTAATGTGAGAAGGAGCCAGAGAATGAAATCTGTCTATGTCCAACACACCTTTCATAAGGTGAAATTTAATACTGCCCACTTGAGCTGAGTTTGTAAACTAGAGGTAGCTATCTGGTTGATTTCCATTTCTCGCCCGAGGAATGGAGACCTCGTCAGATTCTGCGGATTCTGAGATACAGGAAAATGGAGTGTTTTAGCAGAAGGGCTATGAATGTGGGAAGAGCTGTAGACAGCCTAAGCTGGGCCTTCTGGTGCCACTGAGACGGGATCAAAGAGCATCTATGGGATCTATGGGAGTGTTTTAATGGGCTGTGCCGATGCACCGAGGAGCTCAAACGGCGGCACAGAGGCAAAGCCTTGCTTGATGTCTGATCCACAGAGTGGCCAAGAGGTGCTCTTTTGAACTGCCCTGCTGGTTTTTAACAATGTCTCTGAGCTGGGGGGGTCAAGCTTTTTATTAAATCGAGAAAACATATGGAAAGTGAAGGAGGCACTAAATCAAAAAATTGGAAATTTAAAGAAGTCAAAGTCATGAAAAAGCATTCCAGCACAGACAGGAGGATGGTGTGGCTGGGAAGGGCATAGCCAGAGCTGACAGAGGCGTCAGGGATCACCGTGGCCAAACAGGCCTGTTCTCACCACTAACCCTGTGCATCTCAGTGCTTATCTGTGAAATGTACTTGGCTTCTTCCTTATTCTTTTGTTCCCTTTCTCGAAGGAGGGTGTCAGGCTGGCTGTTTGGAGCCGGAAGGCAAACGTGCTGCTCTGGTCACATAAATCCATCTCTTCTCTGGCTCTTTTTCCAGATTTCTGATGACTGATCAGTTATTCATCTATAGCTCTTTAAATTTTTTATATAAGTTTTTATATGACAATTAATTAATAAAAATATAAAAGATGCCTACAGAGGGAAGAGTCCTGCAGAAATCTGTTGCATATTGCAGTGTCTCACACCTGTTAGCGTGACATGGATACATGTTACTCCCATGGATACCTCCTACCTTCTTCTGTCTATATATGTCAGTCTTCTCCTAGGATTATGAGTAACCAGAATTACAGTCCCGGACATATGACATGGGTGCCTGTGTGCCTTTTGGCCCTGACCAGTGTCTGCTTCTTTTGTTTTACATTTTTCCTCCTGGTGACTGTAAACCTGTAAGCATGACAGAGGCACTGCATTCGCACGCCCTTTGTCTTCAGACTGCGAGCTTGCAAGGTGATTAGAAGACTGGGGATGCTTGGAGCTTATGATCTCGCCATCAGTGTGGCTACATAATCCCAAATAGCCTTTGGGTGGGACCACACCTCATTCTCACCCTGTAGCGTCTGGTGCTGTCACACTGACTCCTGTGTGCTGGAGTTATTGTGCATGTTGCCTTACAGCAGCACCAGAAACACAGACAGGGGAAAATGGGGGAAGAGAGAGAGTGCAGGAGTAGAAAAAGGAATAGCAGAGGGAGGGAGGAGGAGCCAAAGGAGGTGATGGCAAAAAAAATGACCCCACCCCACCAGAAGAGGGGGAGCTGGAGAGAGAGCAAGCGCCAAAGGGAGGGGGGAGGGCGCTGAGGCTGGGAAATGCTGGTTTCTGTTGCTCTTCCAAGAACATAGGACCTGCTCCTTGCAGCGTGGTTTGCTGCCTTCTCACAGCAGCTGCCTGGGCATTTTCCAGCCGTTGGATCTCACAGACCGTGTTCCAGGAGAGACCGCTGCCTTTTTATCATTCTGTTCTGCTTTTTCTCTGCTTTCCTTTGCCTGATGGTCCTCGGCTGATATTTTAATCATTGAATCGTCTGGATTCTTTTCTTTGAAAACTTGCTTCTTCCCGGGCTGATTTGATACCGTATGCTGCTGCTGCAGTGTATTAGCGCTGTACTGGCTTGCCTCTTCTGATAGTCTTGCTGAACGGGATTAATTAGCAGCCTCAGGAAGACAGATGTGCTCCTGGAGAGGGGGGACAGAGCGGATGCAGATGGAACCTCCCTCGATGGTCCTGGATGATCACTGACTTCTCGATCCCTCTGCATTCTGCAAGCGCGGGGAATGAACGATGTTTGACCCCTGGGAGGCTGCCTCTGAGCCGTGGTGTGCCTTTCCCCCCCTCCCGCATCGCTCTCCGCCTTCAGTGTGAGCGGGAGCCTCAAGCACAGGGCGGTGTGCCTTTATGAAGGAGTGGAAGCCGTCTGGAGAGGCACCTGTGTGCCACACAACCACACGGAATTGTGCCCACGGTCTGGCACCCGTTAAATTGCTCTGCGTTGAGCCCTCCATGCTGCACGGTATTACCACGCACCTCCGGACTCCCGCAGAGCAGAAAAATCACAGGCAGCTTTAAACTGGGATTGTTGTGATTCTGCCTGTGTGGTTTCAGCTGAAAGAGCATGTTCACTGGCATCATTTAAACTCTCCAGCTGAAGACTGAGCAGACAAGAACATGGTGAAAGGAAGACAATTATCTTACAGGCGTTTCATTTCTGAGAAGAGAGCTGACAATGGTGCTGTGGCTCGGAGCAGATGAGATGCCGTGCAAGAATGATGTTAACGCTTAACGAGGGTGATACAGGAGAATGCCTATGGGAGAGACGGGACGGCACCTGTGAGACTCGGACGGGGCATGGCGCAGGAAAAACTGCAGTCCCTGCAAGAAGATGAAAGTGCTCATAACGCTTGCCCTCGTGAGTAATTAAATAACGCTCATTTCTGCATTTTTGTCTGGGTGTCCCTGCTGGCTGTGAGCCCACAGTCTGAAAGTGCCCCCCCTCCATGAGCTCGGAGGGGCAGCCTGCTGAATCTGATATTGAATTCTAGTCAATTTTTTTTTACTTCAGCAGGTGAAGTGACAGCTTTGGTACCATCTCACCAGGCTTGTAATTAAATTACAGAAGGAGGACCACAGGTGAGAAGCTCATCCTGCTTATTGTTGGCAGTTTAAACATTAAATAATCAGGGGAAGAAAGCTGAAAATCAGTTATCCTCCCATTGGTTTTGTTTGGGACTCCTGGTGCCGCCTGGGAAGGTTTGGCCCACTGGTGTCCCCAAAGCTGCTCTTCCATCTAAACGTGACAGTACAGAGGAGACACGTGCTCCTCCGCAAACGCAGCCCTTGTGGGAGCGTGTCTCATTCAGGACTGTCGAGGTGGAGCACAGATACCTCGTCATATCTACGTGCGGTCAACCTACCGTCAGAAGAGCACTTGGGTACAGAGTCATGTAAATGCAGAAACAGTGGCTTTGATACACAGGAAGAGTACAGCAGTCGAGGGACTGAAATCACACCGGGACCCAGGAGGAACGGCTTCTGAAGAAACTTTTCTTAACCCCTTCAAAGCCACATTGGATTCAGGCTCACTGTTTAAACAGAGTCTGTGGGAAGCCTGCTGAGGATTATGGGAGATCATTTGGAGAGGGAGGAATTTAAAGCTGAAATGGTCTGAGTTAAAATATAGGGTGTTGAAGGGACTCGCAGAGCCAAGTATTACAGAATGTGCTTGAAGCAGTGAGGGCGTGGCCAAACATAAGAAACGAAACAGGTTCACTTGAGGGATGAGAACTGGAAATATAAAGTAGGCGTAGGACAGGGAGGACAGAACATATTTGTCGACACAAAGGAAAAGCTCAGACGGCTGTAGGTGGGCATCCTTATGTACGCATTCTTAGTGTGTTTGTGGATATGTCGTCTTCCAATGCTGCTCATTTCTATTCCAGGTCCAGCTTCCTGTCTTTCTCCAGCACAATGAGATTTTTTCATTGCCGAAAAGTGAGCATACCTTTATGCTGAGTGTGACCTCTCCTTCAGATTGCATGAATGCATTGCCTTTTTAATTGAATTTACTCATAAAAGAATAATCTTCTGTGACCACAAGCTCATAAGGAAAGTGCAGATTAATATAAGAACTTTGGCCCAAGAAACGGGACAGAAGGCAATGTTGTTCTGCATCATTTTCCGAAGATGTCTGCAGAGGAAGTGCTGAGGTTCCTTCCTGGTTGCTGGGATTGCTGCTGGATTCTTACCACCTGCTAGGGAAGAAGGAGAAAGCTAGAGACTGAAGGTGTGAGTTGTATGGCTGTTTAACCCTGTGACCTGCGCACTTGTGGCTTCCCTGGGTCCCTCCACACCTCTGCTGAGAGACGACAGTGCGGGGCACCATGGGGTGCAACATGTGTGTGGTTCAGAGACCAGAGGAACAATGCAGAGTCACGTTCCAGGTGAGATAGACCCTTCTGTCCCCCTGTCCCCCTCCCTTCTGGTTTCCTTACCTATGTCCTGTCCCCTTCCATCTCTATCCTTCCTCCTGTCCTCATCACTTCCAGTTCCCTTTCCTTCCTCCTGTCCCCCTCACTTCCAGTTCCCTTTCCTTCCTCCTGTCCCCCTCACTTCTGGTTTCCTTACCTATGTCCTGTCCCCTTCCATCTCTATCCTTCCTCCTGTCCTCATCACTTCTAGTTCCCTTTCCTTCCTCCTGTCCCCCTCACTTCCAGTTCCCTTTCCTTCCTCCTGTCCCTCTCACTTCCAGTTCCCTTTCCTTCCTCCTGTCCCCCTCACTTCCAGTTCACTTTCCTTACTCCTGTCCCCCTTCCTTCTGGTTCTCTTTCCTTCCCCCTTCCCCCCACCCCTCCCTTTCATTCTCTTTCCTTCCTCCAGTCCTCCTGCCTTCTGGTTCCCTTTCCTTCTCCCAGTCCCCTTCCCTTTTGGTTCCCTTTCCTTCCTCCTGTCCACCACCTTCCTGGTTCTCCTTCCTTCCTCCTGTCCCGCTCCCTCTGGTTCTCCTTCTGTCCTCTTGTCCACCTTCCTTCTGGTTCCCTTTCCTACCTCCCATTCCCCTCCCTTCCAGTTCTCTTTACTTCACCCTGTTCCCCTCCCTTCTGTTCCCTTTCCTACATCCTGTCCCCCTCCTCTTTTTCCTTCCTCATGTCCACCTCCCTTCCAGTTCTATTTACTTCCTCCTGTCCCCCTCCCTTCAGGTTCCCTTTCCTTTCTCCTGTCCCCCTTCCTTCTGGTTCTCTTTCATTCCTCTTGTCCTCCCCATCCCTTCCAGTTCTCTTTCCTTCCTCCTGTCCCCTCCCCTCCTGGGCTCTTTTCTTTCTCCAGTCCTCCTGCCTTCTGGTTCCCTTTCCTTCCCCCTGTCCCCTTCCCTTTAGGTTCCATTTCCTTCCACCTGTCTACCTCCTTCATAGTTCTCATTCCTTCCTCCTGTCCCACTCCGTCTAGTTCTCTTTCCATCCTCCTGTCCACCTCCCTTCTGGTTCCCTTTCCTACTTCCTGTTTCACCTCTTTCCAGTTCTATTTCCTTCTTCCAGTCCTCCTGCCTTCTGGTTCCCTTTCCTTCCTCCTGCCCCTTTCGTTCCAGTTCCCATTCTTTCCTCCTGTCCCTCTCCCTCCTGGTTCTCTTTCCTTCCTCCTATCCCCTTCCCTTCTGCTTTCCATTCTTTCCTCCGGTCCTCCTCCTTTCCAGTTCCTTCTTCCTTCTTTCTTTGGCTGGCTCATGAGGCGGCCCTGCCAAACTCCAAGGCTGCTCTCCTTGTGTAATTACACTCCCTAGATATGCCAGCTGTAATGCTATCTTGGTGAACCACTCTGTTGAGATGGCACTGTCAGTCAGCATGGAATGACCACGGGGCGACCATGGTGGAATGAATAAGATCATGCTGAGAGTTTATGGGGTCGCAGGGGCACCCTGATAACTATGTCCCCTGTCACTGTGCCTCTGCTGAGTTCATTCACCCTTTCATTTGTGCAGAACCAGCATAATGGGCTTAAATGGAAATGTGCACAGTTGGCTGGATCGGCAACAACCATTGGCGTGAATCAAAACATGCAGACAAGTGAGCACTTATTAATCATAATCAATGAGATATACAGTAAGTGCCCCCAATGCAGTGAAAACAGTTGTGTCAGCTTTCACAAGCGGTTATGTATTAGCAAGAAAATGCATCTGCACACATGTGTAAGTATATAGCACTGGACCAACTGTAAAAATTTCAGTAAAAACACCTTTGAACACCTGTTATTTATATAATTTTGTATTGCTACAAAACAGGATTTAGGATTTAACTCAAGTGTATATTAGTCTAAAAGATTAGGGCAAAAACCAGGTTTGGTTACCACGGTTACAGGTTCAGCCGCAGAGATTATGAAAACAGGACCCAGTGAGTCTATGAACGACAGGATTGCATTACATGTACACATATATTTACAATATTTTAGAAAGATATATTTAAAGACCAGGTCCAATAAGGCCAGAATGTGATTTAGTTCTCTTACTCTCTGGTTCCCTGTTATCTGTGTGTATGTGGGCCAGGCATAATGAAATGAAGGATATTTGGTCTGTTTTGGAGTGTGAATTGTAGTGCTTTCAGAAAACAACATGAGGGTCTCTTCAGGGATCTGCAGTGTGCCTTGGACCTGCCTGAAAGCACAGCGTGGGCCTCCATTTTGTCTCCCTGAGGCTTTCCTGCTGGAGCCTGGCCAGTGTGCGACTGCTTTTTGTCTGAGACGTAATGACTGACGGTTTGTGCTGCATCAAGCCCGCCGGGAAGACT
>JAODKF010000138.1:24011185-24026270 GCA_026779585.1 Mormyrus proboscirostris | reverse complement strand
GGCTTGCGTTCACCCTGCCCTTATTTTGTTCCGACTGTCCTGGGTGACTGCGCTTTGTGTTTTTGTGTCGGTTGGGGGGGGGGGTTGATTGGCCCATCCACCATGTTTTCAGTAAATCCATCATCCCCTCTTCACAGTATCTGTGAAATACAAGCACATGAAAGTGTGGTTAAACCTAAAAAGTAGCCCCCCAACAAAAAAAATGCTGTATGATTCCCACAGAATATGAGTTACCTCCGACTGGGTCAGTGGGCTCGGGGGGTGGGGCTTCTTGCAGCCCAGGCCTTCGTCTGCCCTGCCTGCCTCCCGCAGCCGCTTCCTCTTCCTTTTGGAGTCCTTTGCTCGGCCCCCACCTCGCCCAGCTTGCTGCTGCTCCTGCAGCTCTGCCTGCCGGACACAAGAGGGCAACATCACCCTTCCATTTAGCAAAGCACTTTAAACTAAGCGCTTTCTACACACTTATTACAAATCTGATAAGCTCTAATCCGTTCAGGATCTGTGGCTTACCGTTATAAGAGCACGCAGAGTGCGCAAGGGGGGGCGGGAGGCAGCCTGAAGCAGCCAGTGGATGGTCAGCGTCTGGTCCAGAGTCACCTCCAGGAGGTCCCCTTCCAGCTGTAGTTCTTCCAGCTGGGACACGACTGCCGGAGACAGCTCGATTACAGGGCCCTGCAGGGAGGGTAACAGGTGCAGGAGTGCCTCCACACCTAGAGGGGGCAATATAAGAATATGAGCAGTAAGCTTTTGGGCTGAAGCCCGCCTCCACTTGGAACCTGTGCCTCGTGCCTACTTGCCTGTGCCGTTGTGCGAATCCTCCCCGTCGCCATGCCCATTTTCACAGCGATTCGCTGTCACTGCACTGGTGTCTGGGTGGGAGGGGCTTCCGTCCTCCAAGTCCTGTACCCCCCCCTTGACCTCCCGGAGCTCCCGCAGAATCTCCAGCGCCCCCTGCAACTCGGGGCTTTCCAGCATGCTGCGAACCCTGCCCTGCCAGGAGACGGCCCGCTCAGTCAGACACTGCAGGGCTTCTCCCTCAGGCAGCCGCACCGGCAGCTTCTGCAGTGCCACCAACAGAGCCAGGATGGTCTCCAGGCGGGGACGCCGTGAGCGCCGGCACAGCGGGCACAGGAAGCCGGCGTCCCAGTCCCACCAGCAGACTGGGGAGGCAGGCATTGAGAGAGCAGAGAAGGGCACGCAGCCGGCGTGGAATCGGGCCTGGCACATGCGGCAACGAAGGAGGGGTTCACAGGGAGGGTGGCCACACACGCAGATGGGGGTCAGGCCAGAGGGGGGCGCCGCTAGGCTCAGGCACGCTTTGTCCTGCGCTCTGCCCTCTTTGTGCCTCTTATCGTCACACTCCACTGACACTGACATGGCCATGTTGACCTCACGGAGGCGCCTCATAGCTTCCTTCTCTCGTCGCTCTCCGTCTTTATAAGCTGACACCTGGTGGACAGGTAGGAAAATGCAGCTCATCAGCAAAAGCTCAGCAAGAGCAGCTTGACTGGTAGCTTTCAGGATTGATAATACACAGAACTGGCCAATGAGCCACCTGGTTCTTAATTGGTGTAATACTGCCAGATCCCACACCACACCCACCGAGGCCACACTCACCAGACACCATACACACATACTGTTGAGGGTGGAGCCAACAGAAAAACAGAGCATGCAGCTCACTGTAAGACTCACTATAGCCCCAGGGTCCCTCAGATCTTGTGCAGTGAGGCCTAGGCTGCCCATGTCTGACTGGCCATGATTGCCTTGACCCCTCTCCACACAGGGGCACAGCACCTGCCATAATATTTAAGAAACAAATGAGGATAGAGTCCCTAGTAGGGCTGGCCCTGGGTGCCCACCCCCAGGCACTGTGGCCCCTATCACCTCCAGCAGGCTGTGTGCCGGGTTCTTCTTCAGGAAGCTCTTGCTGACCCTTTCCCTCCAAGCCTGGGCACTGGCCACCTGCACCTCTAGCTGCTTCAGCTCCTCCATCTGCACAGGCAGGTCCCTACCCACGGCCACCAAGCCCTCCAGGTCGTCCAGGCAGGGGTAATGCTCTCCATTCTGCGGGGATATGGGTAGGGGGGGTCAGTAAGCCCACCATAGGGGGTGGAGCCTGGAGGACAGGCCCGGACTCACCTGGATCTCCTCCAGGTCAGTGACCCAGGCGCGTGCACGGCCCAGGCAGGCCTGCAGAGACAGGATATTGGGCAGCTGCACTGGGATCACTGTGGCCTCACTGACAATGGCCTCCAGTGTAGACAGCGGGTGCTTCTGCCTGCAAGGGCACAGGAGAGAGCCAAGGACGAGCCCAGCGACAGGGCAGTTCATCAGTTTTCTGGGGTCTTATGCAGGACCTGGTAATCCACTATAACTCTGACCGGTACCGTATGGCTATCCTATGGCTTATTTTACCCCCAGACAACACTCCTGTTATCACTGGCACTGTCTATGGGGAGTAAGATGAACACACGTGCCTCTTGTTTGGGTCTATCAAAGTAAGACTAAAAATGATACTGCTGTATTTCAGCACTGACTACCCTCCGTAGCTTGCCCTTCTCTAGGACTCCATTTCCCATGAGTCCCATTAGCTGATACGATAGGGTAGGGCACTACTAGAGATCTTGGGCCCCATGAGAACATACCAGGCACCCAACCCAGATCACTTTAAATATGCCCCAATTATTTAGGACCCTTGTCACTCAGGAACCCTTGGAAGTTCCCTCCAACTTTACATTACCCTTAACAACAGATCTAAACTAATGATTTTGTCTTGATACCAAATGTCAGAGAGGAGCCATGCTTCACATATGAAACTGGATTGAGCCAACTTGGTGCTACTGTAGTCAGAGATTCAGCAGATCCAGCCTGTAGCGTGAACCTGACTGACTGCAGGAGTCTGAGGGAAGATTACCTGGCCTCCAGGCAGATCTGCGCCTTTTCCTCCCAGCGCTCAGCGATGGTCAGCAGCTCCTGCAGCTCAGCCATAGCCGCCTCTACGGCAGTGCTCTGCGGCAGGGCCCGGCCGGCCTCCACCAGAGTCCGAAGGTCAGTCAGCGAAGCCGGCGTGTGGCTGGCACTCTCTGCGCTGCTGTCCCGTGAGCCCAGTGCTCTGCGCACCTCCCCAAGCCAGTGGCCTTGCTCCAGCAGGCCCCTCAGAGTCTCGCACTCCGGGGGTTCACCCGCAAGAGTTTTAGCCTCCGCCAGCAAATCCTGCAGCTCCTCTGAACTGGGTGGGGCTTGGCTCCAACGTCCACCATCCATAAGGGCACGGACCCGACTCTGGAACTGATCCACGGAAGTCAGGAGGACCTGGAAGAGGAGGTGAGCATCATAGGTGCTCCTCTTTCCAGGATCCCTTCATACGTTTTTGTTCTGATGGTCAGGCTGAACCACAGGGCAGAGCGAATCATCACAGGCATTGGATCACAGAGAGAGTATCATCCAGGGCTCAGAGTTAATTATCAAGGAAAGCAGTCTGCTGATTTGACATCAGTTAAGCGTAGGGATCTCACCTGCACCTCGTCCACCTGAGTCATGACACAGGGAAGAGACTTCATCTTCTCAAGCAGGTCACGCAGGTCTGCAAGGCTCAGCCTCCTGCGGGACACGGATACAGGGTCAGTGCCATACCACCACACACCCTGGGGCCTTGAGCTAAGCCCTGTACCCACCTGCTGCAGGAGCCACTGATCAGCTGCCCACTGATGGCCTGGCAGTGCTCAATGTCACTCAAGACAGCGTTCAGGCGCTGAGACACCTCATTGTCAGGGAATTTCCTCTCAGCTGCCTCCGTCCTCAGCGCTGCCAGCTCCTCCACGTCTGTGCAAACATACATTTTAATTTTAGCAGAACACTGAACACCTCCAGTTTCCAAAACAGAAACAGCTTCAACTAATCAAGAGATTTCCCATAATGCTTTGCAGATAACCCAAATGAAGCAGTGCTTCCTCACCTGTCTTACTCCCCTCCTCCTGCTCCAGTGCCTCCTTTACCCGACTGGCCCAGGAATCAAAGGATTCAGCCCGGACCTTGAGGCGGTGAAGCATGGCTAGCAGTTCATCCAGGGTGTACCGGTACCTGGTGCGGAAACGGGACATGGGCATGGGTTTGGGCCGAATCCCCAGATAGGACGGCTCACAGATGCAGAGCCTGGGTACCTGAGGTACTGCTTCTCCACAGGACAAGAACACAGGTCCTGGGTGTGGTGTAGGCAGACCAGGCGCTCGGGGCAGCCACTGCAGGCCAAGGCTGACAGGAAGCATGTGGTCTTGCACTTGTCGCACTGGCGCTCGTCATCGGGCAGCAGCTCGAAGGCCTCACGCTCCGCTTCCACGATTCCCTGTTGGCACAGCGATGCGGTCAGCAAACGAACAGAGGCCAAAAGCAACACGCTGAATCTCCACTGGCTGTTCTCACATGGGATGCCGGTCTCAAAGTGTGCCTGACTACACACTGGCTCGACAATAACAGCAGTATGACCGGGGGCATGGGGGGTTGGGCAGCCAGTCAACCTTGGACTTCCAGAGATTTATTTCCTCCCCACTTGGGAGTTTTAGGTTCCCTGTTCTCTGGCTTTCTTTATTTCTTACATATAATAATGGATGGCCACTCACCATAATCAAGCACCTTTTGACTGAAATTTCTGTATCGCACTAAATAGCACAAGAATTGATTATGTTCCGCAGAGGACATGGCCCAGTATGAGAGCTACGAAAAACAGTGCTGGTCAGCTTCACGCAGTCCTTGGCGGATGGGAACAGGGTAGGGGACGGCCCGAGATCAGCAGGTCCTACCCTCTCCAGCAGGTCCTTGCGCAGCTTCCGCTCCTCCTGCACGATGCTGAGCATCTCCCTGTGAGTGGCTGCCGCTAGGTTCAGGTCCAGCTTTTCTGCACAGGCGGCCATCTTGCAGGCGAGCTCCTCGTGGGAGAAGACGCAGTATCTGCGCAGGCGCCGGTAATGCTCCACACAGGAACGGCCAGCTGGGAGCTAAGGTGAGACAGACAGGGCCTTTCAGGAGACGCAGCCATCGACCAAAGGTAGCCAGCTGTACCTTCAAATGCTCAGAGATCAATTAAGTTTAAACTGCCTGAGTGATCCCTGGTACCCAATAAGACAGGACTCCTATTACCTGTATACAAGGTCATGCAGAAGATCAAGACAGATGCCAGCTGGGGCAGAGGAGGAGGACAACACTTACCCAGTCAGCCGTACAGAAGTTGACGGCTTCTGCAAAGTTGTACCCCTGATTGAAGCCAGCGTGATACGCCCGGGGAAAGGTGATGACGTACTCCCCTGCATACTGGTCGGTTCGGTATACCTAGCAGCAAAAGGGACCAATTACAGTTACATAGCCTCAGAGTAGGAACTGAGCCAGACCGGGGTGAACCTCAAGACCTACCGGGACCCCGTGGGCCATCAGGATGTTGGGGTTCATGATGGTCACCAGCTGGTGCAGCAGGTCAGGCTGAAACTCAAACAGTTCCGGTGTAAGCGTCTTCATGACGTCCTCCAGGTGCTCTGCCGCATCCGACGGCACGCCATACCACGTCTTGGGCTCCCCCCTAAGGCGAGAAAGAGGAGGTGCGTCCGGTATGATTTGGGGGCAGGCTGAGTGTGCAACACAACATGACACAACGCAGGACCTCAGTACCAGTGCAGGTAGTTGATAGAATAGCTCCAGTGGTCCTCTATGTGCCAGCAGAAGGTGGAGAAGCACATGCCCACGTAAAGCCAGGGCACCTTCATGCCCGAGATGTCGCCGTTGATGTGGCACAGGAGGGACTGCTCCAGCACAGGCATCACGTTCAGGTTCCAGCCACTCCTTGCGTACTCCTGCAGGGCAAAAGGCAGCAGGTCAAGCAGGGCAGTTTCACCCTGGGCTGGGAGTGGCGAGGGAGCAAGGCCTTACCTCCTCCTCCGGCGAGAGCTTCCGCCTCCCGTTGTTGACCGGGAAGCCACTGCCGAACTCCTTGGAGTGGATGTCAGCACCATACTCCACAGTGACGTCCTCCTCGATGCTGCTGACCAGTCGCCAGAACTCGCGCTCAACCAGGTCGGTGGGAACCATCTGCACACCGAAAAGGGAGCAAACAGCATTAGGGGGAGTGCCCGGGCCTTGGAGGGAGCGGCAAGGCAAGGAGGCGCACTTACATGGACAGGCATGTTGAAGTAGTCGGCCTTGAAGGTGTCGGCCATCTCCCCAAAGCTCTGCAGGGTGTATTCCCGAGTGGCCTGCTCAAAGCCAAAAGCCTCCGCCGGACGCTTGCACTCCTGGGGAAAAGGGGGGGTGGGGGGTAGAGAAGGTGAGACACGTGTTGATGGTCCATCGCTCTGCAGCAGTGATGGTTGCAGCATGCCTCACCTCAGCCACGCATTTGGGGCACCGCCAGGCCCCCTTGGGGGGGTCCCCCAGCGGAGGCAGCAAACAGAAGGTGTGGTAGTTGTCATCACAGCCATCGCAAAGGAGCAGCTTCTCGTCTTCATCTCCACGGCCACACATCCGGCACACGAAGGAGTCCACCTAGAATACCAGCCACATCCTTAACTGCCACGCTCCCTGCTGTCCATGGGGCAGGGACGAGGATCACAGCCCATATCCACAACCTAGGCCCTAGACCTGTCCTCACCAGCTGTACGTTGCTTGGATTCCGCCTCAGTCGCATGGTCATCTTTGTACACGGCTCGTCGCGTTCCTCCTCTTCCTCACTCGTCCTTCCCTCTTCCTCCTTTACAGAAATGCTGTGGGAAGCATCCGGCCTCCTGCCCTGCTCCCCTGACTCTTCCTTGATCGTGGTGCCATCCCTCACGACCACAGTCTGTGGCAGATCATCTAAGAACCGAGAACATGCATTCAGCGACAGTTTGCGCCGTCCTTGCACAGCTGCATTCTGTGAAAGCACTGCCTCACCTTTTCTCTTTACCCCCTTGTCCCGTGCCACCAACCCCAGGCCCATCATCTTAGGCCCCGCCCCATATATTTGCAGTTTCTTCAGCTCGGGATTCTTCTCAATGTCCTCCTCCGTGGGTTCTGGCTGGAGGGGGGGGCAAAGTGAGAGTGAGGGAGCTACCATGTAAATCTGCACTAACTGGGCAGGGGAGGCTAACCTTTTTTAAAAGCCCGAGGACACCCCACCCTAAGGCTAGCCTATCGATGGAACCCTTCAGCTACACCGCCCCATTACCCCAAGAATGTGGTTCATGGGAGTTCTACTCACGCAAAATGATGAGGGCAAAAAAAAAGGTTCAGAGAAATAACCAGATTGTAGAGGAGGCAGCTCTAAGCAACTAGAGGAGGCAGGTCTAACCAATCAGATGTCTTGGCCTTGTCTCCTCTAGTTGTTCGGGCCCACCTCCTCTACAATCTGATTCGCTGAACCAATCATTTTTTATTCTCCCCTCTGCACATTTTTGTGTAAGTAAAACTCCCACAAGCGAGCATGTGAAGCATCATCTTCTGAAAAGTCAAAAATACAATCATGTGATTCCCTTACAGACCTACAGTCTTAATGGAACCTCATCTCTAACGGGGACGCTACGTGGTTCTGCTAAGCAGGCTTCACTCCTAAGTGCAGGTGCAATTTCCTGTCGCTTAGGGGGCTTCCTTTACTTAAAGCTGGGTTACCTGCCGCACAGACAGTCTGATGAACGGCTGCAAACACACTCAGAGAAAGCAGGGAGAAGAAAGGCAGACAAAAGGGAACCTGGCAGAGCATATGCGCAGCAGGAAACAAAGGGCACGGCTTAAAAAGCACACAAGCAGGGAATCAGCCCACACACACACGCACAGCATCTCCAACTGATCAGAGGCAGTCACACTGTACGAGTGGCACGAATGAAAGAAAGGGAGGAGCAGGAGACAAGCAGAAGGCTGGAGGATGGAGAGAGCATGGAAGAAAAGGAAACAGCAAAGGGGACACAGAGAGGCAGAAAGCAGGACCACGAGAAGGGCAGTACCGAAGAAGTGTGCTGAGAGCCAGCGGTGAGAGGGTGGGGGGGCAAGTCTTCAGGACCCTGCATGGAGAGACAACAACAGCAACAATGGACTGAGAGGACCAGAGGGATGGACAAACAGGAAGAGGGGGCGTAGAGGATTTACAAGGAAGTGAGAGAGGGTGGGGAAGTGAGTGGGGGAAGTGAGTACAGTGCTATAAATGTGTAGGAAGGGGCAAGGGTGGAGAAAAGCCTCCCTCTGGATCCCAAAGGAGCTCATACAACATCTCCCTCTGGCATTTCAAAGGAAGCATGCTCTGTTTTATTCTGACAACTGTCAGTGGCGGAACGACATGCTACAGCACCATAGAACCATGTGAACACCCTATTAAATAAAGTAATTACATAACTTATTCACACCCATTACAGGCACAGGGGTATAATTAGGTATACAAGCACACAATCACTGCAACAATCATTGGAAGCAGAACAAATGGTTGTACAGAAGAGGATACTAACTTTGCACTTGGCACCATCATAGGATGCCATCTTTACAACAAGTCACCATGTTTCTGCCTTGCTAGAGCTGTCCTTGTCAACCACAAGTGACTGTGAAGGTCAGAATGTCTGGGAACAAGTTCAGCTGATGTGTCAAACCTAAGTGCTAGGTCACAAACAAGTGGTAGGTCACGCAAGCTCACAGAAAGGGAACTGGGGTGGTGTTCCACAAACCAGGATTTCTCTTTCTGGGTTAACTTAAGCTAGAAGATATGATTGTGTAAAGAGAGTTTAGGTATAGAGTATTCCTATTGGGCAATTATAACTTCTATCTTAAGTTAGCTGAGCTAACTGAGAAATCCTGTATTGTTGAATACCCCCCTGACAACCCAAAATCAAAACTCGACCTGAATGGCAACAAATTCTAGCAATGTTCTATTTAATAGAAAACTTTCCCGGAAGAGTGGAGGCTATTATAAGAACCATGGTCTGACCAAGATCAAATTTAATTCCCTTGATTTCGGAATGAGATGTTGGAGAAGCTGGTGTCCATACTCTTGGCCATATAGTGTATCAAGAAAGACTGCTTTCAGTAAAAATTTCCTTCTCTTTAACATACTATGAAACAAAGAAGCAACAGTACTCAGTGGTACTTAGTCCGACACCAAGGACACTCAGGTCCGCAACCATGATGCTCACTGGTACTCAGCTCTATGTGTACGGTACTACTCTCTACATCCAAGGTACTCAGTGGTACTCAGTACAGGGTAGATCAAACAGGGATGCAGGACGATTTACTTAAAATGCTGAAATGTTAAGCAACACATTTTAAATGTCATTTAAATCCAGTTATACACAGTGCTATATATGGACAAAACTGGATAACTTTCCCCTGACCGGAGGCCCTCAATCTCTAGCTTACTGGATCCTCTGATGAAATTATACGGTTGGCATCTCACCGAAAAAAATGAATTCATACACAATGAAACCTGATTAACGTTGGCGGAGGCTGCAAGGTCAGGCCAGAAAGTTAGCACTGATGCTACATATGCAAGCACCAGGGAAGCAGAGAGTTTAAGCTGAGGGCGATCAGAAGGCAAAAGAACAGCAATGAGGCACGGACACCTAGGGCTGGGACACCACACCTGTGTCCACTGGCAACAGTTTAACCGACAATACGAGAGACACCTTTCAATCAGGTAACAGTAACCAGCATAACAAGGTTAAAACACACAACCGATGCCCAAGATCCTTTGTTTATAACTAATTACTAGGTCCCTGGAGACAATCACTCTTAAATTTGCATTCACTGTGGAATACGTGTTGTATTTAAATATAAAAAGTACAACACTTGCCTGTCCTAAGCATAGGTACAAAAGAATCAGGCTTAATTCCACCAAAAATCAGGTTAAGGGGAATTTCACTGTTAGTAAAGTAGTGAGTACCATGCATCTGGAAAGGAGGGATATTAGTTAGGAGATCAGTGAGGTAGACTGGTGGAACAGAAGGAAAATGTTAGCTCAAAACAGTTTTACTATAATGCACAAAGTATTTTCCATTTATTAAAATAGCCATTAGAGAATTAAGGCTTTTAAAGCTATGGTAAGTGGGATTCCCTTGTGCTGTCAGTCACTGACCACTAAACCAATGGGAAAAAGGATTCAATATACTCAATGACTGATAGCATGGCACCACCTACCACAGCCCAGTATGACACGAGCCATGCACAATAGCACTCCCCACAAGGCCCATGGATTTGACACTTACGTCAGGCTGCAGCCGGTTGGCTCTCCGCCCATAGCTGCTGGTCTTCGACGGCTGTACAGATTGGCGCAGCGGAATGGAGTGAGGCTTGTATTCCTTGTCCACGTCCTCACTGTCATACGGCCGCGGTTTGCACTGCGGCTGTGCAAGGGGGCGAGAGGAAACTTTACCACAGTGGAGCAGCCAACTGAGATGCCACTCACGGCCACTGTGACTTTATAGTCATGCACTCACCCATCTTTCCCAATTTTGAGGTGAGTGTGGGGTGTATGCTGATGCACACACACACACACACACAAGAAAACATCACTGTACAGTTAGAAATTACCGGCAGGCTTGCTCCTGAGTGGAACATCTCAAACGGGTAAACAATCCTCTCATAGTGGGACCTTAGCAGTGAGCCGATGTTCTTCCCTGGGGGGTAGCCAAGCTTCTGGGCTATGCGAGCCCAACGCCGCTCCTTAGTGACCGACTCAAACCCCCCTTCATCTGACACCACCTGCGGAACGCAAAAGGAAGCCAGGCAGTGACCTCACTGAAGGCCATACAGGGATTAGGAAAAGTCACTAAAGAGTTAACAGCTGACAAAAACATAAACAAAACATTGATTTAAAGGGCCATCCCTCCTAGTTATTACAGGCTGAAAACAAGATCCTCTTTACGATCTGAAACTTGCCTGTGAAGGCTTTTTGTCTTCCTTTCGTCTCACAGTACACTCATTGTCGGTACGTTTAACCATCTACCTGCCACCTTGCCATGTTTTGAGAGCTCTCCCATTAAGCCTAACCCCTACAAGTTTAAGGAAATGCAGGGTGGCTGGGCACCTTGGCCAGGCTGAAAAGGTCCACCATGCGGCGCTCAATGTTGGGGATCTTCAGCGAGGAGCCCTGGATCTCCCAGAACTTGGCGATACGGTCCAAGTAGTTCAGCTTGACACGCGTCTCCGCCTGAGGGGGAAGAACGGTCAGTGATCATGCAAGTAGGGATGGGCAGCATTCCCTGCAGCATGCAAAACTCACCTCCAGCTCGTTCAGCCTCTGGATTCGTGGTGTGAAGTGGAAGTTGTCCACCTCTACGGCGAACGGAGGCTGCCAGTCCTGCAAGGAAGAGAGACAAAGTGTGTGTGGGAGTGGTTACACGGGGTGGGGAAGATTTTACAGCATCACCTTCTTTAGACAAGAGAGATCCTCAGAGTTCTGCTGTATGTGCATGACAAACAAACCAGAATAAAGTACACGATCAACTATTGGGACAGTTCATAGTTATACTATAGTGAAATATCCAGGCGCATGGAGATTATGTTAAAAATGGTCAATCAGGATTTAACAACCCAGCCAAACTGAGCCATTAAATTATTCAGGGCAACAGCTGAAGATCCTGGGTGAGCCAGAAGATTTCTGCTATGAACTCATTTTTGAAAAGGCCAGTCCAGCCCTGCCCTAACCATAACCTAAACTATTACAAGCCCAGTAAATACAGAAATGGGGTGTGGGGGGCAGGGAGGGGCGTCACACCACCTGCGACACGAGGGCAGTACCCACACATACTTACAGGAGGGGGGCGGATCTTACAGATTCCAGTCTTCTCAGCTATGGGCCGTATTTTGGCAATGTAGCCCAGGGGGTCTGTGAACTCCTCCCATGATGGTTCGAAGACTGGGCACTCGGGTGGGGGGACAAACTCATCAGCGTCCATTCCTCTGGGAAAACAGGGTCGGAAGAATGAGGGTATAAACAGCAGATCCAGTCCACAAGGGCAAGAGTGAGTCGGTACAGCATCAGAAGCTGAGCCCTACTGCTCAGGCCGGGCCAGCTGGTGCATGTGCATCACCCCCAGCCTGTGACCCAGACCCCCTCTGCACCCTCTAACAAACCCGACTTACACCCTACACTTGATTTATAAATGTTTTGATGCTTGTGTAAAACTTAAGACACTGTGTTTCTAGTGTACAATCCTCACAACAGAGGCCACCCGCACTCTGTAGCAGGAAATGACATTTAAAACTTTTTTAAGTTGCCATTTAAACATAACATTACTGTGTATTACTGTACTCATCACTCAGTGCTAAAAATTACTGCACATATTTGCTAATACAGTAGTACAATACTCTATACAGACTATATTACTGTACATTACGCACTTATTACGATACGGCAGTTAGAAGGTAAACATGTGCATTATATGTTCATTACTCTATGTTTCTTAAATTACTGTAAACGAACCTGCGATTAAATATGATTTTTAGTCCAAGTCAAACACATTTTCTCTTAACAGCGTGATACTAAATATATTTATAATCTGAATAATACAAACGCAGCAATGCATTATGCGCCTTAATGTGAGGCGTACGTGTCTCTGGCTGATGGTCAAATGGCAGCTTTTCTCTGACACAAATTAAAGCGACTCCGGGAGAAGGTGAATCCCATGGAGGGAAGCCTGAGCCACGGCCGCATCCACTCACACTCGGCTTTGTTTGAATTGTATACAATGATTTAAAAATAATAAACAACAATAAAAAACTAAACATCACCGTCCTCACCAAACCAAATAATCGGCTACCCGAAAAGCTAAGCGCGTCATTAAAAGTTATAGGATAAGAGGTGTCAACAGTTCAACTTTATTAGGACAAACTCGTCAGATTGCCACCTCGACTTAAGATAATGCACAAAGACACGCGGCAATTATCCCTAAAGGGGTAAAACTCCCGGTCAGCTACCCTTCCGCACAGCTAGTGCTCGTGCTAAGTAGCTAGCGGCGAAGCTAATAACCAGCTAACCGGCTAATCCTGCCGGAAATCGGATGAACGGTCGTTACATTCGAAGTAAACATAAATACATCGAAGTTAGATCTTTGCCTTAATATATATAGGCGCTATGTTTCTCACAGAAGCCCCTAATAAATCAGACAGTTTGGTACGGTGCCACAAGAAAGGCGCTCCCGAGTTGGGTATGTAGCTGAGGTGGCTACATTCGCCTCCCGGTTAACGTCCGACGGGGGCCCGGCGTCGGAGGGTACGGCGTACACTCACCGGCGGGGTCGCCGACACTCTGTCCGGCGTCGCGTTGAGTGAGCCTCGGTCAAAATAGCGGTTCTGCAGCACCCGAAGGCGGCCAGGCTGTGCTAGCTGGGGTAGCCGTGCCGGCAGTGCGCAGTTAAAGAGTATAACAGGGGACTGGATCGTGCTCCGCAGGCGCCGAAACCTTCGCCCTGCCCGCCGCCCTTTTGGGACGGCCTCGGTCAGCGCTGACACCCGCGTCTACAATCGGAGGCCCAGCGTCTCTCCGGCCTCCCCTTTGCCAGTCCTGGGGACGCAGTCCATTACCGTCGAATCTTGTTGGCACTTAACTTCCCCTGATCAGAATTCAGAGTCCCCCGGTTCAAGCTGCCGGCATGTAGCCGAGCACACACACCTCTCCTGGATCGGTCGTTTAACTAGCCGGTTAACTCCTTAGCTATCTCCGTCCTGGTAGCTCAATCGGATATTTTCGATAAGTCCCAGAAAATCTGTTCGCTTTGTCTCAATCGGTACCCTAATCGGATACTCTCCCCCCCCCCAAAAAAAAGTGTGAAAGATGCCAAAATCCGTCGTCAGCAAAAGAATAACTCCCACCGGCTCATACTGTCACCGATTTTGCCTCCCGGAGCCGCCATCTTACTTTCATCATCACTGTCTGTACACAACAGTGAATATGTGAGCCGATAGGAGGATACACCATCCCTCGGTGGCCCAAACATCTGTGTGAACCCTGCACAGCTGTCTTCGCGTGTCTGAATAATATGTGCTTATTGATGAATGTACGTATCAGTATATATGTAGACTCGTCATCGATCTTCAATGTCTGCTTATCCTGTGCATGGTTGCGGTGATTTTACACAATAATACTAATAAAACACTAGATTTCATAGATCTTAGTAGGTTTAATTAGGTGTTAATGTCCAACATAAGAATCACGTAATAACCACTTTTTTTGTTTGACCTTTTTGATTGCATCAGATGACACCCAAGATCATTTGTGTAGAAATTGTTGTCACTTGGTCTTGCAGTACATTTATTAACTATGTTTATTCTAAAATGATTACCATGATGAGACTTTTCCACTGAAATCAGTAACAAATCCAACTTAAAAAATCTGAAGTCCATGGTTAGTGGATATGCCAGGTACAGGAATTAAAATCCATAATGTTTACCTGTGGAACCTTCATAATGATTTCCTCTCATCTTGTTGTCTGCATGTCAGGGCATGCATGCTAGTCTATAAGGAGGACAATACTGTCTTGGGATATGAATGTAGTGAATTGTGAGTACATCTTATGGTTAGCAGATACGTTCATCCAAAACCACATACAGTACAGTATCTGGAGCAATTGGGGGGGGGCTTGCTGAAGGGCCCAACTGTGAAGTCACTCTTCCATTCTTAGTATTTGAACCAGCAACCATCTGATCTGGGCTACACCGTCCCAACCCACTGAGCCACACACCTAATTTGCTTAGACCACAACTGTGTCTTCGATGCACATCTGCATAGAATGATTTCCCCTGCCTTTGCGTGGCAGAGGACCTAAAAAAGTAGGAACATAACTGAATTAGTCTGGATTGGGGAGGGGGGGATGTGAAATGCTTTTATGGGGCTCAAAATTTCCTGTGGTGCCCCTGCTGCGGGTTACAGATTCATGTTAACTCACTGAATGTCTAACTGAGTTAAAACTGAGATTATTTTTTTTGTTACCCTATATAAGGAGGCTTAAATGAATAAAACAAACAATTGACATAAGAACATAAGAACTATACAAACGAGAGGAGGCCATTCGGCCCATAACTTAACTAATAGCTCAGAGTTGTTAAAATCTCATCTAGCTCTGATTTAAAGGAACCCAAGGATTCAGCTTGCACT
>JAODKF010000138.1:23964294-23977538 GCA_026779585.1 Mormyrus proboscirostris | reverse complement strand
TCTCTATGCATGGGCAGATCGGTGCTGGCACGGGGTGCTTGATGCTTGATGGCAAGATCGACAGTGGCACAGCAGCATCCCTTCCCTTCTCCCTTGGCTGCCCCTTTAAACATGGAAGATTCATCACTAAAGAGGTGTCTGACAGGCTATTCAGCCTGTTCCACTCACAGCACTCACCGCTCCCAAAAGGGCAGCTTTTAACCATAGAAGCTGTGCTCTCTGTGTAGGCATGGCATTTCTGGGACAAAGCAAGAGCATGCAGATCAAACAAGGGTTCGAGGCGGGGGTGGAAGACAGAGAAAGAGCAGGGCCACAGGGGAACGGATGGAAAGGAGCTGTGTGTGTGTAAGTGTGTTTATGCCTGTCTAAGGTATATGATTGTACCTGCCTAGGGTATATGTGAGAATGGGTAAATATGTGTAACTAGGTGTGGGATCTGTGTGCATGTAGCATTTTTCAAAATGAGACCGGGTCTGGTTTCCTTTGGCTCAGTCTCACAGCGCAGTGCATTGTGGGTAAAAGAACAACTAGAATATAAATGCAGGAGTGATGAATGTGCCTTTGATTGTGGTCCTTCACTTCTGCTCCCCTTCAGCTGTGAGGCACTCATCCATCTCCTCATCTCGACCGATGCAGAGCGGCGGCACAGAGCCACCGCAGAGTCTGACTGCTGCTCTGACTGCGGGGCTGCTCTGATTGGGGTGCCTGTTTGGTCCTTTGGTAGCTTCAGGTTGAACTGGCACACTGATGAGTTAGACCAGCATCCATCCCAGTACTAAGGTGGCATCCGCTACGATCCAAAGAAACTCTGGGGCTGAGAGAATCTGCCATGTGTGAGAAGAATGGCGCGTCCCTGGCTGACTGGGAAATCAGTTCGGTATGGGGAAATGTGGCTCTCGAGCAGTGGGAACCATTTCAGCTTTGGGTGAGGTGTGCATCTGCCATTTGTCAAATTCCTTGTGCGGGATGGTGGTCGAATACCTCAGCATTGACAACAGAAGCCACCGGCACCCTAGTCAGGTGGAACTATATGTGCGGCAGCCATGGGGAGATGCACTGCATGCTTCTTGTCTGGTCCACAGAGTTGTAGTGAAAGATATGGAGGGGGAGATTGTGACCTGGGTAATGGGGCATTATAGTGTTGGGGGGTTAGGGGTTGATTCTTGGCCCTTACCTTGCCTGCTCCGTGTGCTTGGCAGAGGGGGGGCTGCGGGCCGACCTGGACAGACGTTGCCGGGAGTGGCAGCAGTGATGATGCCTGCAGTGGCTGTTAGCTGTCAGATTGGGGTGAAGTAGGGAGGAGGCAGTAGTGGCAGAAGCTTTGGTGGCAGTTAGATTGCAAGGGGTGGAATTAGAGGACAACCTGACACAGAGAAAGGAAGAGAGAGACAGAGACCGGCACGTCAAGGGAGAGGGACGACAGAAGAAGACACTCACATTAACAACAGAAATACACAGAGTAGAGATTGAAACGAGCACAGTGACACCTACAGGACAGGAGGCCACATGGCAGGTGTGGGCCCGTGGAAGATAAACAAAAGAACAATAAAGTCAGGCGCCCAAAGCATCATCTTTTCATACAAGCCACTTAGACAGTCTGCAGTTTCATCCCTGGTTGGAAATTTCACCAAACTCAGAGATGCGCCAACAATGGCCTTCTTGGGGGCCAATCTAGTATGTTTTAGGCTGGCTTAGCTCGGAGACCCATCCCCTGCTAGTGGTCCCTTAGAGAGCTGTTGGTCCCAGCCTCACAGTGACTCATCAGTCCTCTGCCCCAATGGCGTCCGCTGACCATACGGCTTAGAAGCATTTAAGGCAGCACAATGGCCTCGGGACAGACCCTGGTCGAGTGAGTGAGGCCTCTGTGCTGGACACGAGCAGTTAGCAGGCTGGCAGGCCGACAGCTCAGAATGAGGAGGTGAGAGGAATCGCTGAAGATTAAAGATACCACCCACCTTTACAGGGCGTTACATAACTCCCTGCTAAAATCGAGCTATTGTGTAAGTCCACAACAGGCAAATATCCTGATAAACTCCATTCCCAAGGCAGATGAGCCAGCATTTGGGAATGCAGCAAGTATTAAAAATACGCCCATTTTTAGCTGGGTGAGAATCTAATACTTCAATATTTAAAAACAGTTACATACGTTATACATTACAATCCGCATTCTCTCTCTATTACCAGTTCTGCCTTGGAGGACCAGACCTGGGCACACATTTTATCCTACGAAAAAAAAAAATTCTAGATATTTTAAGTAATATTTAACAGTTGTAGCATAAGATGGAGAGTAAGTATCAGGAAGGCATTAACTATCCTGCCTGATACATGAACACAGCCCAGCCCCAAAGGGGCTGTCGATGCCTAGAGAGGCAGTAGGGCTGACAAGGTGAGCCCACTGCCCTGTATAAATCGCTGGGATCTGTGCTTGGCTTCTTTGTATTTGTTTTTAACTGCCTCAGTTATGTGTAGATAATCGAAGTGTCAAAGTTAAGTTTATGCAATAAAGTATTCTTTAACTCTGCTCAGCCAGCATGGTGTTCTCCAGTCTATCAAAGGCCACATGATATTTGGGGCAATATCTAATAATTATTATTCAAATATGTGATTATTATGCAAAAATCTGGAGGCACGATATTTGGTGCCCACACCAAATATTTGATTTATGTAATCTCAAAATTCTCATTTTTCACTGCAGCTTATGCAAAGAAACGTAGGCATTGCATCATTTTCACAGGGTAGAAAATACCATCCTCTTGTAGCCATTTGCCTGCACTGTCAGGTTATCTTGATCGCTGCATTCCTTAGGAGCACTTTTTCACCAGCTGCTCCTGTGACGAACGTCCTAATTGGAATCATTCTCTAATTTCTTTCACCTTGCGTCTGTCTAAACCCTTTTTGTTAGGAGCAGTAATGTGCTTCTGCTCTCAGTGATTTGGGCTGCACCGTGCAGGGGCTCTGGGCTGAGCCAAATGCTTGAAGTGCATCGTATGCTGATGGCCAGTGGTCTGTTTTTCTTCTGGTCTTTTCTCTGCGACGTCTTCATGTTCCAGTCATGAATCATGTCCTCCATGTGCCGGCACCAGGGTGCTCCAGGTCTTGTGGCCGTTTCTTTAAGAAATGTGCTTTAAAATTGCATTGTTATCATAACCTGACTAATGATCATCCTGTCTCAGTGTTACCTTCTCATAACACTGCATCCGCATCAGGGGGGGTGGTTATTTATAACCATAATTACCCTTGCGATATCTTCACCCGTGACACTGGAGAAAAACATAACCGTGGGCAGAAAAGGGACAGCGAGTGGGGGCCACGGACACACACACACACACACACACAAACACACACACACACACACAGGTCAGACTGGGGAGCGTGAGCTGGCCAAGAATATACACATGAAGAGGAGAGAACAGGAAGAGATCACAGACAATAGAGGACAAGTAAACAAACACAGTGTGGGGGCATCGATAGAGGAGGAAAGATATCAGCAGAGACTGGGCCAAGAAGAGCAGGGCCCAGAAGAAGGAAGAGGAGGTGTGTGCCAGTGAGCCAATGAGAATGAGCCGTGGGCAGAAGGTGAGGAGTGTGGGAGACAAGCCAATGGGGGAGGAGGCATAGTCTGTTGGGGGAGTTATGTGTGAAAGTGCGTGAGACCCCCCCACGATGAACATGAAGTGTGTTAATGTAAGGGGATCCCTTCTTAGAAGGCCCCATCCTGTAACACTCCCTGTTACCAAACCAGAGATCATCAGGGTTTGATATTTGTGTCCTAAGTTAGCATCGAAACAGGCAGCTGGCCTCACTGTGAACCAGGAAAAAATATGTGAGTCTGCCATTGGCTCACCTTTCAGCATAGAAAGAACCACTTTCCCTCTAAGGTATCTTTCTTCAGTGTTGAACATTACCTGCTCTTCAGATTGAGATATATCTACACCTGGAGGCTCAAATGTGGATCCGGTGAAGCGCCTTTATAGACCGTCTCCCCGCATCCCCAACACCGTCGTGGTTAGTCCTCTGCCGCTCGTGCCCATCACCAGCAGTGAGCGTGGGTGTTGCTTAACAACAGTCGCACTGCTGCAGTGATTCCCAGAATGCCTCAGTAAGCCTCACCCTCACACTGTCTACAGCCATCTCCTGGTAGAATATTAACAACGGCAAATATTCAGAAACAGAAAATATGTCCTCTCGAGCACAATGCAGGTAGCAGAAGTGTCAATTAGTTATGGAGCGCAGTGTGCTGGCGTGCGGAGCCGTGGAATACATCACAGGGGAGCCGGTGTATTCTGTGTCCAGCCTTGTTCTATTTTTCATACCCAGCATTCAGCGCCCCTATCTCCTGCCCTCCTGACCATCGTGCAACATTTTCTCTGGAGGATTTATGGTCGTGTATCTCACACGAACAGGTTCTGACACCGGGAGCCGGCCTTAAATATTAACTGCGGGGCCAGGGGGAATATGACTGTCAGCAGACACACAATGCACTCTGGGAGGCGAGAGAATCTCCATCACAGCTGAGAGCAAACCTCTGCTGTTTACTTTAGAATAGGGTCGTAGAATGAGCAGTTTAGGAAATAGGGCCTGCACTGCAAAGGATGAACATCCCTGTCGTGCAGTGCGGCATGTATTACCAGCACGTCACGTCATGGTCCGAAGGCCGGCGTGGATTCAGGTGTAAGCGCAGCCCCAGCAAACCACTGGATGATGATGCCGGCGCGGTGCTCATTAAGGAAGTCATCCCCTGCTGATCACGCCTAACAAGACAGGCCGGCTCTCTGGGACAGGGATGAAATCTTTGCTCAGCAAAATAAAATGATTTTAAGCGAGGTATCTACATTACAGAAGGGAGGCGTCTCGACTCTCCCTGGCATCCAATTTTGTCATCTGTGAAAACTTGTTTTAGGAAAGTTTGGTTTCAGCATTGAAACTGGGCAGCTCTTCTCCGGTTGGTGTGTTGGATGTTTATTTTAGGTGCTACACAGACACCCATCAGCCAATTTTGTGAAAAGTTCTGTAAAGATCTGTTGAGAACCTAACCTGCTTTCCTCAAGCTCGTGTCCACAGGCTTCACCGAAAGACAGTAGCCGTCCGTCAAAATGCAGACCATCTCCCTGTCACTGTTTCACGAGATCCCCCTCTCCCCGAGCCCCCGTCCTCTGCTTCTTTTCCATTCCCTCGTTCCAGCCTACCCCCACAAGCACCCCACGTTTCTCTCGCCCACGCTGTTCTTCACGCAGGCACCTGCGAAAGCCCACCGTTTTTCCACGGCAACTGCGGGGGCTTGTGTGTGTGGGCTCACAGGCTGACACATGTGAGGTCACGCGCTCTCCCGCCACGTGAGGCGCTGCAGCGGCAGATCGGCCGCGTCACTGGCAGCAGGAGGCATTTTTTATAGCCGCCTGTCAGGGAATCGTCCTGCTCGTGACTCCCTGTACCTCTGGGCTTCCTGCCACCACAGATGCAGAGGCACAGAAGCAGATGAGATGGGTGAGAAAAGATATTTCAGAGAACAAAGACTTCTATTACAGCCTACCCTACACAGTGCCCCACAACACCTTACCCTACAACACTTTACCCTACAACAGCCAACCCAACAACACCTTACCCTACAACAGCCAACCCCACAACACCTTACCTTTTAACATCCAACCCCTACAACAGCTTACCCCTACATCAGCCAACCCCTACAACAGCTTACCCCTACACTTTACCCTACAACAGCCAACCCCACAACAGCTTACCCCTACAACAGTCAACCCCTACAACAGCATACCCCTACAACACCTTACCCTACAACAGCTAACCCCTACAACAGTTTACCCCTACAACATCTTACCCTTCAACAGCCTATATATATATATTTCTATAGAGCATGGCATATAGAAATACTTATCTGCCCTTGACATGCATGCACGTTGCATTCTTCTTCAGTGGTACAACGGTCTTCTTTTCATTCCGACAAACTACCTGGAATAGTGATTCCCCCCCCCCCACAAGAGGAGAGGCATGCAGGATTGCCACTGACCCCAACCCCCCCGCCAGTTTTATGAGCTTCTAGGTAACCTGCCAAAATTGCAGAGCACAGCAGGTCAGTCCAGCAAAATCATCCCTCTCGTTATCATTATTTTTCTCCTTTAAAATTGCAGCTTTTTGCAAATTGCAGCTGAGCTCGGCAAAGAACAAAAACGTTCGGATTACAAGATCTTTCTTCATAGTGACCAACGGTCAAATCATTACCGGCAGCCATCATCTGGAATACGGAATTAATAAGCCTTAATAAGCACGTCCTTTATCACCAGGTCTCCTGTGTTATTTAATAAACCAACAGATGTTAAGAAGAGCACCTGTTGAACAGAGACCTCTCCAGCAACGAGGATTCAGTTATATCCGATCCTTATTCATTCAAAGCACTCGTACCAAACAGAAAAATCAGCAATCGACAATCTCGAAGCTCACAGAATTCACATTTAATAGAGACGAACAAAATAGGACTTACATTACAATGTGTGTTGCTATGGGCAACTAACAAATGAAGGCAGCAGTTGCCACAGTAACAGAAGGGATAGCTGCTTTAGGTACACTGAATATTCCCTGACAGGTACTGTTACACCAGGCAATGCTTTGTGCCCCAGATTTGACCAATGCATAATGATTATCCTGGAAATCAAGAAACACCACAACACAAAGATGGCCCTTTGAAACCTTTACCTCCTCTCCGTTTTTTGCTCAGTCTTTAGGGGTCAAGAGCTGAAGCCACAAGGAAAAGAAACAAAGGAGCAAGCGCATATTCACCGGACTGTGGGTGGACCAAGTAGAAAGCCCACATGCACAGAAAGGGGCTACAGCCAAAGCCACAGAAGCAGAACATTCAAAACTACACGCAGAAAGCTGGGGCTGCATTCTAATCCAGGCAATATAGATGCATCATATCTTAGTTAACATATCTGTATGAGCGTTACAAATCAAGACATAGGCATCAGTCCAATGTATCAATCTTGGTTGATTTTTCTGGTTAATACATAGATGTTGGTCAAGATTCAAAGTTAGCAGTACCAGAGATGACAACATGACTAATAAAATAATAGGATGATGGATTTCCATGGTGAAGATCGGCACCCCCAATGGCTACCTTTGTCAAGGCTGTCAAAAAGGCCTCAACCAGCCTTGTAGCTCTGACTTGAGAGACTGTAGTGAGGGAAAATGAGCTCCACTATGGAAAGTCGTTGAACGTCCAGTGCAATCATCTGTATTATTTTAGTATGGTACCTCTTGGTACTTTGGTACTACCCAATAGTACTACCATGGTTTATCATGGTAACTATGGTACAACTATGGTTTTAAAAGCATGGTTTGGAAAGACCATAGTAAAACAAAAACCTTATGACCAAGTGTTGCGTTTCGCGGCGAGTGAGCAAGCAGGCAGCAGCGAAGGACGAGGCTGACAGGCAGGATCACGTGACGCGGACTAAATACTCAGGACAGGCTGAACATAACAGGTAACAGGTGATAACAATCAGGAATAAACACGAGGTAATGAGGTGAGCGTGGCACACAGGAGGATTGGACGAGCAGGTCCTGACACCAAGATTATACTAGGGTTTAACTGTAGTGAAACCATGATAAAACCATAAAACCCAAAAAACATGAAAATCATAGTAAAACCATGGTTAATTTTCGTAAGGGCAGGTTCACTAAAGATTTCTGCCAGTCATTAGCCAGTCATTGATATCGGTTATTGGTATCGGTAATATTTGACAAAAATATATCGGCCATCGACATCAGCTGAAATTTCCACATCAGTTCAGCACTACCACACTAAAACATGGTGATGAAATCTCTCAACACTGACAGAACTGGAACTGGCTGGAAAAACCCAACATACTGATGTGGAGAATATGCAAACTCCACACACACCAAACTTAAATACAGTAATCAAAGAGCAGTTTGTGGAAGTTTTACTTACACAAAAATGTTCTGAGGGCAGAATGAAAAACAATTGGTACAGAGAGATAACCAATCAGATTATAGAGGAGATGGGTCCAAGCAACTCACATGAGCAGAGGAGCAGCACAATACTTCTGTGCATTATGGGCAGTGCCAAGGTGGGATACCAGCAAGTCAGGGGGCGGTGTTTCGCTCAACAGGCCCATGATTGGAGAAGCGCTCAGTTCCAGTCCTTGGGCCGACAGACTGATGCCACTGTTGGGCCCCAGAGCAGGGCCCTAAACAACGAGAGTGCCACACGGCAATAGTTCCTGCGCTTGGAGCCCAGGCATCGCTCTTACTCACTCATTTGTGCGCGTGCATGTCTCAATGAAGAGCAACACGGGATGTGCACAAAGACGGTTTCCAGTGCACCTGTACTCACTTCAGCAAATGGCAAATAAAGCACGATTTTCATTTAAAGCATTGTTTCATTAGTTAAACTAAAAAAGCTTAAACTGTTTTTGATGTGCTGACCAAGCCACTCCCGGCGTCAATTCAACCCAACAGTTTAATTTCTTTTTCATGAGCAAGGAGAGAATGTGAGTGAAGATCTCTACTGGGACAGGAACCCGTGGGGGTGGCTTGTTCTGGTGGTGAACATGGGCGGAATGGGGGGGGGGGTGGAGGAATAGATGCTGCAACCACTGGAGCAGATGTTCTCCACTTTTTACAGAAACCATATTTTCAGCACTTCAGCTACCCTGCTTCCACTGCTCCGTCAGCGTCTCCATCTTCACACCAAATAATGGTCATGTGACAACCTGCACAGAAACTGGGCAACATCTCCCCTTGGGATCCTAAGAAACTGGAGAGCTTTGCTCATGAAACTGCAGAAAACCAGATGGACGATTATGAGTCAGAAGAAATCAAACACACCATAAAATAAACCACCTCAAAACTAAAAGGATGGTTTACTGCCTTTGAGTAAATGATTATTTATGTATAACCACATAGATCTATAATTCTACAATTGTTTCCTATGGCCAAGCTTGCTTCAGCAGGAGCTGGATCACTGCCTGGACCTCAATATATTAAATCAACACGAACCGACTACGAAGCCCAGTGCATTTAGCAACTTACAAACACAGAACCATTTCCTCCTATGCAAGTATGAACTTCCTGATTCCAGATTTCAGAGATATGACAAAAACCACTGAGCTTCCAATCCCCTACACGAATCTCAACGTAGGAGGACACAGGAGGAGTAGGTATATCTTCTGGAATGACACCAGCGAGCAAGATTTCATTTTGACATTCACCACAACGTAAAACACGAGACGGAGCTCAGCTGCATTTCTTCCAACATCTGAATCCTCTACGAGGAAACTTACAGCAGATAGTAGGTAGGTAAAATTTAAATGAGAAATTAGAAATGACACCAGGAGACTTCTGTTACTCAGGAAACAGGAGAACACAGCAATTCAGAAGAACATTTCCCTCCAAAACGACAGGTAGCTACGGCAAATATCAGACACCTAGAGGGTGATGATTGCATTACTTGGAACAGTATTACGACAAGCTTGCAAACTATCGTTTTCATTAATTTGGAGATGGATTGATGACGAGACTTAGGGAAATCGAAACAAGCAAACTATCTGTGGGCAACGGCTCAGGCACTCAGTCAAACATTCAATGACCATGAAGTGTAAAAAGTGAAATAAAAATGGATGCAGCAATTGGCTTCCGTTCCATCTAACATCAAACTAGCAAACAACTGCAATGTGCATGATGCTCAAGGCAGGACCTGCTGTCAGGCATAGGTCTGTTTTCATAATTTAGTAAAACAGGAATATTGATAGCAGGGGCATCTTGGGAAAGGAGCTAAGGAATGCTATTTATGTCACCAGAAGACCTGACTGCAAGAAAAACCAAGCCAGTTATGGACCCTCTGAGGTTCTACAAATGGGCCTTCTGCAGTCATCTGCCATAACTAAGTATTCCATTGCATTAGATGCATCACCTCAGTGGAATTTCAAAGACACTATTACATCTTCTGCGGTCATACCGTCCAAATCACAAGCTGCCTGATGCCTTTGGTGTTCAGACTGATGTAGATTGTTAAAGGGGGGATGACGACCTACGAGGCTGCCTTCACTTAGGAAGGTTTGTCAGCTGAAGACACGTGAAGGTAAAGTTTAGAGCTAAGTGCAAAAGGAAGAGGAACTTACCCACAAAATAAGAGGCTGACATCAGGAGCAAAACGGCACATGGATGCGGTAACTGCAGGGTGCATGACTGGTGGCCTTTTTGCAGCCAATGTCTGCCTGGCCTGCGTCAACTGAAGGGCAGACAGTCAGGGACCTTTTCACATGTCTGCCTCATCTGCAGTAACTGCAAAGTGCACAAGCGGGGACCTTTTCACAGCCGATGGCTGTCTGGTTTGAGTGAAATGCAGGATGGACAGCAAGGGGTCTATTTCCAGCCAATGTATGCCTGGCCTGTGTCAACTACAGGACAGACAGCCAGGGACCTTTTCACAATGGATGTCTGCCTCGTCTGCATGAACTGCAGGCCGCACGACCAGGGACCTTTTTGCAGCCAATGTTTGCCTCGTCTGCGTGAACAGCAGGGCAGACGGCTGGGAGCCGATGTTTGCTTCGGTTACATGACCTGCAGGGCAGACAGTCTTCGCTTTTTTCGAACATCCAAGGTAATGAACGAACAGAAATTATTTTAAATGAAAATGCAGAGGATCACAACACTGAAGACTAGGCACAGCTGCTGTAAAACAATGTCCTGCCCTTTTTTGTTTTTAATTGGTCCCATTTCTCTCATTGCAGCTCTGCTGTTTGCAGTAAAGCCATTTTGTTTCCTTTGTTCAGGGGATTTAACTGTGGTATCTCCTTTAATTAATATTTCTGCCGGTACATAAGAAATACAAAACTACTAACCCAGCCACTGACCATGCAGGCTGGACTTCACTAGGCAATTTTGTGTTTTAAGGATGCTCGTTAACACTCTAACTGCCATGGACGCTTGCTCACAAACCAAAGTACACGTGCCTGCTTGTGCCGCTCAAACATTGACCCCAACATTTCAAAACATTTCTACATAAAAGCGAAATAATTGCTGAAAATGGACAAAATGAGAGAGCGAAAGAGAGAGAGAAACAAGGTAACGAAGGAAGAAAAGAGAGAGGGGAGAAAATAGCAGGGTGACAGGGAAAATGAGGAGGGTGTTTGTAAGACACAGAAGCAATTTGGACAGATTCTGACTCATATCGGCAGCAGGGGAGGCAACGTCCAGACTACAGCAGGAGAAGGAAGATTATACAGTGGGTTTAAGCTTGCTGAAAAGCGTCTGGGAAACAAACTCATGTCAAATGGAGTTTTAGGAAACATTCCGGAAAAGACACCGCCAACTAGGCTGCTCATCCACGAAGCCGGCCCAAGGGAGGTGGATAGGGGTGTTTATACCTTCAGTAGTGACAGGCCTGGGGGAGTTAGGAGTTCACCACCAGTGCAAAATATGGAAGAACGTGCGCTGATGGTTTAATCTAGTTTACGGCGTTTATGGTATAGATATACAGAGTCCTGTGCTGCCACATGTCTGTTGTTTACAGCATCCAGCTCCTACCAGAGTCCAGCACCAGGAAGGGTACCTGCAGATAGTTGCTGAAATGGGCGGATTTTAATGTTCTGGGATTTTACGGGTGGGTATGCCGGTGGGTAATTCACTACATGCGGGCGGGTAGAAGGTCAATGAAAACCGTATTGTAGCCTGCAAAAATAACATATAAGCGGAAATCAGCGAGAGTAATTTTTTCAGCTGGATTTGTCATCCAAGAACCCAACTCAAACCAGGCACTGCGGATGATATACTGTTCCAGCACAGCACAGCTGATTAGACTACATTGCGGCAGACAATGTATTGTAGCGAGCGGCACTACAGGACTCGTGCTCCTGTGAGGCGTTACGATAGGGAGTAATTTGCATGAGGGGAAATTGTGGGTATTTGTTTATGTTTTGGGGAAGATTAGAGAGGGAGTAGTTATTATAAAATAGAAGTAGGGAATTGTTGTGGGTAACATTTTTTGTGTTTGTGTTTTAATGAACAGTTGATTTGGGTCCTTCTCACCATTCACCCTCCTCCAGAACGTTAGCGAGTGGGGAGCTGTTTGAATGTTTGTGGCGTTGTAGAGTGTTACCAGCACGTACTAGTGGGGGTGCTGTATTCTCTGTGTGCAAAACTGCTCATCTTGGAGCCGAGAAATAAAGAAACCTTGCTGGAGTGTGTCGTCGTGTTCTCTCTTTTACGCTCGTCACAGTATGGATAGCTTAGATCTTTCTGATTTGATTTTGTGTTAAACAGACTTTTTCGTTTCAATTCAAAATTCATGTAGGTCTACCGCTTGTCACATTGAGAGGTGCATAGGAAAAATAATTGTGTGTAATTCATCACAGGTACGGCCGGGTAACAGGCGGAATGTTAATGGGCCCGGGCGGGTGCAGATTTAACTAACTAATCACAAGTGCACAGGCGGGTGTGGTGCTGTACTGTGCGGGTGCGGGTGGGTGCAGGTCTCCAAAAGTGGACCGTGCAGGACTCTGGCTCCTGCTCATCCCCACCAGTATTCCCAGTTAAGGATTCTCTAAAGAAGGGGGCCAATATCCCCCCCCACCCCAGCTCACAATCCCAAACAGCCGTGCATGCAAAACCTCCTCCAGGTGGCCTGTTATGATCCACCATGCCTATTGGATAGGATAATTGCTAGTGTAACAATTTAGGGTTATCATCATAATTAGATCAGTCATAAATGTTTAATGTTTGCCAGATATTTAAATCTTGAAACAGAGGACTGTGATCATAGGCAGATGACTGTGATGCATGAAAATAAGGAAATTAGTACTATCAATCCCCAACGGCAGTTAGATCCCACATGAGAAAACAGCATGTGATCCCAACAAAATAAATGCATACAGGAAATGACATGCGCAATGCAAGTCCCAAGGGAGGGGACCGGAAATACAATGTGCTCAACACTGCATGAGCATCGTTATTAAAAGGAAATTAGGCACCAAATACCAGAACTCAAAGAATCACGGTGCGTAATGACCCCGCTTCTCAGTATCTCTGCTTGCTTTCTGTTACGTAAGCGACACACAAGGAGAGGCTCTTGCTTATTCCCCTCCATTACTGGTGACTGCTCCCTGCCTGCTGTTTGACAGGCATCACAAATGCTAGTGCTGTTTCTGCAAAGACATCTGCAGCTCCGGTAATTAACGGGAAACCCAGTTCACCCCAGTCACCTGATCCAGTTT
>JAODKF010000138.1:23931818-23944008 GCA_026779585.1 Mormyrus proboscirostris | reverse complement strand
CCCCCGCCCCATCCCATCCCGGGTGCCTATTTCCAAATGGATAGCTGCAAGCGTGATTCCTGATGCCAGCCAAACAAACCCCACAGAGAAGGACATCAATTTTAGCTTCTCAGCTCCATTTAGACCTCTGAAAGGTTTTATAAGTCCCTCCTAGCCTCTGCTTTTCCCGATTACCATCAGAGACAGTGAATTTTTTTGTTTTTCTGGAACATCGCATTCAGGTATGAGGTACAGGGACTCCTAAAATGTCGCCTTGTGCCCAAAATGGGGGGATTTCAGAGTGCTGTGAGGTCTCATTTGCTGTTTAGCCTTAACACTGCACCGAGCACAAGCAGTAATTAATGCAGCTGTTTCCCTTTGATGCATATTTAGCGCTAGCTCCAGCTTTATTATAAATGGGATCCACTTACCAGCCTGTGAATCATCTTATCTTACCCTAATGTTTCCCAGTCTGATCCTCGGGGACCCACATTCAGTCCATGATTTTGCTCCCTCCGAGCTCCCTGCCAGACAATCCACAGTTTTGTTCCCTACCAGGAGCTGGGAAGGAACAAAAACGCGAACTGTCTGTGGATCCCTAAGGACTGGATTGGGAAACACTGTCTTACCCATATGTATCTTTTCTCAGCCTAAGTGATTTAATTAGAATGACATGTCACATGAAATCATGTCCCAGGAACTTTATTCAGCTTTGATGTTTTTGTTATCATCCAACTAAGGCAAGACACAGCAAGGAGCATCTAAGGGAATGACATAAGTCAAAGTCTAAACAGTGTGGCAACCAAGACTGTCAGCAGATGATTAATGGGTTTTTCTTCACAAATCCTCCCCCCAGAACACCTCATCCATTCTCCTCATATGTCCAATTTAAATAAAACCCACAAATGCTTCTCATTACTATTTATCTCCAAAAATGCTCTTTGCTGCACATTTCGGGAAACCACAGGAAGAACTTGTGGCTCCCTGTGTTAAGTAAATACCCCTGATGTCTCCCAGTTACCCTCCTGGGGTATTTCATCAAGAGCTGCCCGGTGAAAAAGAGACATTACATAAGAGCCAATCCTGGACCGGATGAAGGGATGAACGACAGATCAGGAGAGACTGACAGGGAGGGAGAGAGGGCAGATGAAATCAGAGGGAAGAGTGGAGATGAAGGGATGGTGAATCACAGGCATTCAGGACACTCTGCCAGAGCCCACACACTGCCTCCGGAAAGAGAGAGAGAGAGAGAGAGAGAGAGATAGAGAGAGAGAGAGAGAGAGGAGGTGGGGGGCATAGGGTCAGGGGAGCAGCACAGGAAGCTAGGGGGAAGGGCAGGAGGAATCAGAAGGGGGGATAACATGGGAGCTCCCCCTGGCCGTGGTGACATTCTGTCACATTTCAAAAGAACAGCTTCCTAAACCCCCTTCCTGTCCAATCTGACAAATTCAGCCTCTTGTGTGAAGAAGATCCAGTTGTCCAGCCTCCATGTTTTTCTTTCTTTTATAAGCACTTGACAAAGTGTTGGGTTTAGCTCCAACCCACACGTACCTCCAGCATCCTTCCTGAGGTGTGATTTTTTTTCCCCAGCGAGACGGAGGGGGCGGCAGGATCCGAGGACACTGCTGCGGTCAGGTGCAGCCGCTTCCGCATCCCAAACCTCACTTCAACAGCTGCCAGGGCTGGACGCCAGCTCTACCCTGCCGATGCAGGCATCTTCTTGCGGACATCTCCGGAAACAGATCTGCCAGCTTCGCCCCTCTCCTTCCCCCATCGCCATTCATTTTAGCCTCACTTAAGCCCCTGCCCCACTTACATTGCGGTTTCTACTCCCCACCTGGAGTTTGTTTTTATGTCTAACTTGCTTTATAAAAATTCTTTTTTACATTTATAGATAAATGTCATTACCGATTTGATTGGTCAGGAAACCTTTTGAAAAAGGTTTTTTCTCCCCAGAATACACTTTGGAAGTTGCCCCAGAAGAGGTTGTTGCCAAGGAAACTAATAGGGAAAATAGCCCTTCCATTAATGTTGTGGTGAGTATGGCAGTGAGTCAGTGCAGAGACTGACGAAACCTACAAAAAGGGGATTTAAGAAGACGACCGGATGTGTATGCGGTGGATAGCTACTGTGAAGGGTGTTTCAGGGGCCGTGGTTCTTTGTTTCTTTGGGTTTTTTAACTTTATTTATTCAGGATCAGTGAGTGTTCTGTCACCAAATTTGACAAACATCTGTGGGCGTTCTGTAAATATATTGATTTAATATCCATGAGGACTTTATTTTAGCAATGTATTTTAATCTGTATTGAGGGTTTTCAAAAACCTTCTTTAAAAAAGATAATTCATTGAAATAAAAAAATATTGAAATATAAAATCAAAGGTAACCATTTATTAAAAAAAAATTTTTCCATGTTTTTTTCTGTTCTGTTATCTCAAAACTGATGCCTATCAGTATCAGCACCCCCAAAACAACTATGAGGAAATGTGAAGCATTCATTGGTTGTGAATAATCTTTTGTCAACAGACAAATGGTCACTGCTAAGTGAACATCAGTAAACTCACCAGTGTGCTTAAAGCTGCGCTTAAGAGTTGAATTGAGATAGACATGTAATGTGTGGAGTACTGCCCTCTGCTGGATGGAAAATAACATTACAACTTTGAATTGTGACCTGTGTGACTCCCTAAATCAGGGGTCTCTGACTCCGGTCCTGGAGAGCTACTGTCCAGTAGGGTTTACATTCCTACCTGCCTTTTGATGAGCCACACATGTTCCTGGCATTTACCTGGCTCAGCAGAATCCAGCTACCTGTAGGATAGAAAACCTACTGGACAGTAGTTCTCCAGGACCAGTGTTGAAGACCCTTATCCAAAAGACCTTCCTGATGTTTGTAAATAAGTAACTGAGGCAGGACAGACAGAATGAACTTAACAGCCTCTCATGTTCAAGCACTTTATTTTGGTACCTGTAATATAGTTCATTTTCAAACTCCCTGTAGCATCCAGAGACAAACAGTAATAATACAGCATTAATGAAAACAAAAGTGTATAGCTGTTTCTATATCTGTTTATATTCACATAGGTACAGGCCGCTGAGGTGGATGTGACTGCGACTGGCCAATCAGGATGGGAGGCTCACGTGCCGGGTGGGTCAATTCTGGACAAAACCCCAGCCTCAAACCCATGGCTAAATCACCGGCCCAGCATGTGCCCCCTGCTCCCAGGCCTCAGACCGGAAAATGGCCCAGTCCAGCTGGCCCCATGTCCCCCGCACGCCTATTGCTTAGCGGCAGTAGACGTACGGCGTGGTCACACTGCAAAATCAAACCTTATGCCACAGCAGCCTTTCGCGTCGTGCCAGTGAGGTCCGCCCCCACCCCCCACCCATCATTTCCAGAAAAATCCCAGCACAGCAGACGTAGGGAAACAGATTTTGTGTGGGCATGAGCAGGCAGAGATGCTCCGCGCATCAGCAGTCAGGCTGTTTTCCTCAAGATACGGCCTGACATATAACCAGCTAGCATTGGCCTGAATCATTGCCCATGTATGAATCAAAATAAATGTTTTTCAGCTTTTCTGAAGACATCACAATGTGTTTACAAATAGACAGTCCTCACAGAGCCCCCACACCATTCTCTGTTTCCACGTCTCTTAAACAATGGCAGTAATGTGTCAGAGAAATTTAAAAAAAAAACCTTTACATTCACAGGAAAATAAATTGCTTTAAACAATACAGAAGCTTTTGGCATTTTTAGACATAATCTGCTGGTTAGACATAAGTAGTTGGCTGTGAGGAGATTATCCTCCTAACAAAGTATTATATATAGATTCCATAAGACCTCATGGCTTCGTCAATCCATGGTAAACAGCACCTCAAAGGCCCTTGACATGACCTTGGTTACCAGTGAGCCTTCAACTAATGCATAGAAGATTAGTATTAAAATGCTCTTTAGCCTCCTGAGGAAGGGGGCTATCATGCAATTTAATAAATGGGTGAGGGAGAGTTAAAAAAGGTAGAGAGGGGAAGAGACACGGAGAGAGGGGCAGAGAGTTGGAGGTAAAAAGAGGGAGAGAGCGAGAAGGAGAGAGAGAAAAAGAGATAAGAAGATGTGGACAGAGAAGGAAAGAGCGAGGAAGGATAGAGAGAAAGAGAGGGAGAGAGAAACGGGCAAATTTCTTAAGGAAGTCAAACACTAGGATCCATACTGTTCTTTTTCCTACATTAAACATATAAAGAGAAAAATAACCAAATCAAATCAGGTTAAATATTTTTCCTCATCTGTATACCACAGACTTCATTTTGGCATGCTAACCATTCTTTGTTTACAAGCGTTTACAATTCCCACTGAAAACCTTCCTATCCTTTCCAAAACTCTTTGTGCCCAAGGATGCACTAGGGGTTCACTGGAAGCTGAGTATTAGACGCCAGAAAGGAGCAAAAGTTATGGAAATATTACTGTATAAGGAACAGCATTTCACAGAATTGAACACACTGATCCACAGAAGACAACCATTAACGAGACGATCAGAAGAATTCTGACGATTTGCATAGTGCATAAATTGCGCTTTTCTTTCGAAGAAGAAGCGTACCAGTGAGATTTTTGGGAATACCCAGGCCAGCTCTTTGTCCAAGGTGCATGTAGTATTTAGATAGGCTTATATTCCATTTTACAGGCAGCATTTGCATGACCCTTCCAACAGTGTGACGCCCCCAGGGCATGTTCTGCTACAGCAAATGGGGCGGCACCACGTCCTATGGCCAGAATGTTCAGGAACAGGATGTTAGGCTGTGAGCTCAATACCGGTCACTCCCAGACGCTAACCGAGAACCACTTCCCTACTGCTGACTTTGCACTGGACACATTTATCAGTGCCATACATGTTATAGTGCAATATTTACCTCACAAGGCTATTCCAGTTCTACTGGGAATTATGTGTTTACAGAGTAAAGAGCATGGAGAATGCCCAGGTCAGCAGATTCATAAAAATCTCTAAATCAGGGGCCTGGGAAGCTGATGTATGTGGTGTGTTTAGGAGGGAGCTGATTGGTTTAACCACAGCTGGGTTTTGTACTAGTCATGTTACCAACCTCTAACACAGTGGTCTCCAGTCTTTTTTGCAGAAAGCTACGTTTACAAAGAAAAATATCTGGGGAGGTATCGAGTCATGCTGGTACATTTTGCTGACCGGAAAAGGGGGGGAGAGGGAGGTGTTGTAATGGATTACGAATGTCAAAGGGGCCGAAAAGGGTGATAGTCTCACAATGGACCCACCAACAGAGCTGGGCCGTTTTATGGACTGGGTGAAACTGTGGCCTTGCTGGGTTTTTCACCGGGCAACACCTCAGTTGCTCTGTACAGGGAGGTGCTACTAAAAATTATGGACCCCAATAAAGTATATCATACAGGTCCTCTAATCAAGACCAATCCAATCATGCTCCAAATTTTTTAGGGTTCCTGTTACTCGGAGGCCCTTGGAATGGTCCTAACTTCATCCCCCTTCATGGTGCCCCTCTCTGTATACCATCACTAACCAGGGCTTACAGATTTCTGGGAGAATTAAGGCCTCAAAACCCACCATGGGTGGAATTCCTATCTGCTGTCGATAACCAATGGCTGCCAATCCATAAACTGTCGATGATGAAAACCCCTCCCACTGTGAGTTTTGAAGCCCAGATTGCCCTGCAGTGACAATTGAGGGTTCAGTGTCCCGCTGAACATGTGGGCTGACGCTTCAATAATGTAAAATTCTGCGGGTTCATGCTGCTTGTGAGGCAGGTGTTACTGTCCCCGTCGGTCTCAGTCATGTCTCCTTCATCCCTTTTCTCTACTCGGTTTCATTTGTCTGGGTCTGAGTCAGAGCCACCCCCTGCCAGCTAGTGTGGCTTTGGACACATTAGCCCCTGATTCAGACCCCAGCTGTGCTTTGGCAGAGAGAACCCCTAATTAGGTATGCACTGGTGGGTGGGGCTTTCCACGCCAGTTGACGTCAATGGCCCACTCTGGTTCCTGTTATTCCACCTCCATGGCCTGTCCTTTCAGGTCTTTCTTCACCCCATTGCCCCCCCCGCCCACCTCCCATTGGCACCCCCAGTGTCTGTGCTTAGTCCCACCCCTGTCCATGACTTCTCACACCAGTGCACCCTCCATCTTCCTCTGCATCCATGTCCATTCCAGGGCTCCTTGCCCCACCTTCCCAACCTTTGGCCAGCCTGTCTGTACCTCACCGCCTTTGATCTCTGACTCTTCCGGGGGAGGAAGGAGTCAGAGACACCTACTGCAGCCACACCCGGGTGGTCAGGACGGAGTGGGGGGAAGGAGGGGGCTCTGCGGGGATCACGGCCTACAGGGGTTGAGGAAGGATAGTCCGGCGTCACATTTACACACAAAAACAGCAGCACCAACAGATCAGCAGCAATTTTCCTTGAGTCACAATGCAAATGGCACAGGGGAGGCAAAGAGCCACTGGGGTGAGCAGGAAGAAGAAGCAAGAATTTGTGGCTACTGACTAAAGCCAGCCCAGCTGACTGCATGTGTTCAGTTTATTGGGTCCAGCAAAATCCCAGAACTAAACGATTAAATGGCTTCAAACAAGAATTCCAGGTTATGTTGTAAAAATCAGAAACTACATTTGTTAAGAAGGTCCAGCTCCTCACATGTGACACTGTCTTTATATTTTCTAAAGCTTTGTCTCGTATAAATCATTACATAATCGACAAATTGATCGGGATGTCAATGATCTGCCAAGCACTTTCAGGTTGGTCCAAATGTGAGCCATTTTTGTATTTAGGTAAGAACTGGACCTTCTGCCCTATTCACTCCGGTGCAGATGGAGGTTCTGTTACTCTGCTACTTGCTGCCTATCGATAGGACAGTCCTACCCCTTTAACCGCCATGTTTCACCAGCTTGACGTGTAATGCGACTTAGTCAGACTGCATGCCTAGGATGAGGAGGAGCGTTAGAAGGAGAAGGTGTAGAGTAAAAGAAATGACAAACTAACAGGAACGGTTACCAACCGCATGTTCTCTGTCCGGCCGACGACATAGAAACAAGGCTCGCCCAGTTTGGAGTTGGTCATACACAGCGACAAACTGGACAGCTCCACTGGGAGGGGGGAGGGAGAGCATGCAGGATGAAAGAAAGGAGAGACGGACACCCAGAACAGGACACAGTGAGAGAAGTGAAAACGCAGTTAATACACTGGATAAGGAAAAAGCCAGCAGAAGAAGTAAGAGCCCCCCCCCCATAAAAGGTTACATAAAGAGGTCAAGGTGCCCAAGGGTCCTGGACGAGATGGGAGATATGACAGCTTAAGTGACTGACATGACGTCACCTGATCACGGGAGGCCAGATGAAACAAAGCTTACAGTTAATTCTGGGAATAAACAGCTAATTAATAAGAAGCTATTCGTGGTCCCTGTCAAAGCAGCGTATAAATAACTGCACAAAGCGCACAGCCTGCTCAGCTTGGGCACCCCCCGCTGGGATGGTACCATTGTGTGTCCTAACCCCCTCCCCTCACCGTAGTCAGGCACGTATCCATTTCCCTTCTTCAGCACCAGGTGGATACGGTGCCCCCCCCGGCGGATCTGCTCCACGGCCTGGCTGTGGGTCATACCTGCCGTGCTGTCACCGTTGATCTCCACCAGCTGATCGCTGACCTGCAGGGGGCGCAGAGAAGAGCAGATATCTCAGCAGCGGGGACACATATATACGCATATGCATACGTATACACGCACATGCTATTTAAGGTTTTTGATTGCTCACAGATTTTTATAAAAATGAAACTAAACTTGTTCCTACAACCTAAAAAGTAGGTTTCACCTCATTATGGGGAAATCTGGTTCTCACTATGTGGTTAATACAAACCCCCCCGCACACATCCACACATACACACACACACACACATATGCACCCTGAGACTCATTCATCCCAGGAGAAGGCTGCCTCTTTAATGCTGAAAGCTTTGGCATTTCATTCCGATGTGCTTTTAATGCTAGCTGTAAAACAGCACTCTTCATCCCAGGCCCCCCTGATTCATTGCAGAGATTCATCACCACCAGCATTTTCTGTCCAACCTCTTTCTGGGTAACAAATCTAGACATAAAATCATGCAACCATTTCACTCCTCTGGAGGATAGACAAACTGCATACACACACACACACACACACACATACACACACACACACACACTCACACACACACACACACACACACAAGTAGAGGGCTGGGGAAGGAACCACACCCAAACCCCCTTTTTAAATGAACCAGCACCCTCCTTTGAAAATGAAGGGCACATGGAAGCCTCTTAGAGGCACAGGTACAGTACAAGGACCCAGAAGCGGCTCCGTCCTGAAGCTCACCTGTATCTTTTGGCTTTGAGAGGCGGGGCCTCCTTCCATGAGCCCCAGCACATAGAGACCCATGTTGTACTCGCTGCCCCCCCGCAGGCTGAATCCAAAGCCCGTGGGGCCCCGATCGAGGTCCACAGTGTAGTACTTGGAGTCCTGCTTGCAAGAGGAAGGTTGGGGAGGGTGGCAAGATAGAAGGAAAAGGTCAATAGAGGTTGTAATGGAGCCGGACACACACAGGGATCAGAGACAACGCTGGTATGAATCTATTGCCGATTCACAGCTCACCTTGGACCGCAACCTGTAAGTTCTCCTGGCTCTGTAGGCAGGCTCAAGCGCCATGGACTCGGAGAGGGCGGAGGAGTCTGGGAGAGAGCAGGACGCTGAGTCAGAGGGGAGTCCCTGGGGGGGGGGGGGGGGGCATGTGTGGCTATATGTGTGAATGCCCCAATGCCATGTGGCCAAAAGCATATCGACATCACAGAGGGGAATCCCCAATGTTACGCACAGCTGACTGCGCTGCGGGGCACGACAGTGAGGCGCAGTGTGGTGCCGGCGCGCCTCAGCATCTGGGTGACCTCACGGTGTGGCAGGGTCGCCACGCAACGGCCCTCCACCGCCTCCAGCCGGTCACCGGGACGGATCTGCCCACTGCGAGCTGCTGGGCTGCCCCTGCGCACCGTTACGAAGCGATGTGGCAACAGGGGGGGAGCTGTGGGGAAATGGGGGTAGGGGATCAGCAAGAGGAGGAGGAGGAACACAGGGCTAGAATCGGCCGTGAGTCTTCCAGGACAGCTGACCGGGGACCCGGCTGAGGATAACCAGTTAGCCAAGAAGCCAAGACTCCAAACTGTAAACACGCTGTTATATTATGAAGAAACTGGGATGTAAATTAGCTGTGACTCAGTTTACTGTATAATGGTTCAATGGTGCTTTTCATTATTGGTAATTGCAGCTCTTTGTGGCTTGTTGATCTCTATGAAAATGTAGCCGAATTTCTTACAATACAACTAAGTTCTATTGTTTTTAAACGCCATCAGACATCAGATCCTTATATATACACCAGCCCAGCCACACAAGCCAAGAGACCCGACCAAATTGCCAGGGGGTCTACAACACGGCTGTCCAGACCATAAACCCCAGAGTCACTGCCCGCTTGTTACTAAGAAGACTGAAAGCAGACATCTTACTCTAGTGGCTGCTGTATTAACTAGTTGTCAACAAATGGCAATGGACAACCAACTGGGAAAATCAAATCAAAGGAAAAACTTAGAAACTGATGGTTGCCAGATCAATTCAAAGGCTAATCTCCAGGCTCCAGAGATTTTTGGGAGGAGGGAGTGGAACTTGGAGGTAATGAAGGTGATGGAAAGGGAAGGGGGGACGGTGAAACGGAAGCAGAGCTGGATATGCACATGACGGGAAAAATAATGAGACAAGGAAGGCCCTTAGTCTCAGATTTAATGAGCTGAAAGGCCTTGGTAAATAGGATGGAATTATTTCCATCATAAGCTTATCCAGTCAAACTAGTGTTCATTTGCATATGAGTGTCACATTGTAATTAATATACAGCCAATCAGCCAGCACCACAAAGGAGAGACACGGCAAGGGTGTGGAGGGGAGGATTCACACTGATCACCAGGATCATCTTTCTGGGTGGATTCTGAGTCCATGTGTGCAGCACAGAAGCCCTGGTGATGTCAGAACACCGCCAACACCGACACACAGGAGGACTCACTGTCCTCAAATGCGGGAAGCAGATACATGAAAGCTGCTTTTTATGAAGTTATCTCCTACTGACTCCATGAAATCCACTTGTGACATCTCACCTGAATTTTCACTATGTTATAAGTGACTGCCAGTAACACGAGACAGGAGGCATTCCTGACAAACTTAGGCATGTTTCTAGATATAACCTTTTACATATCATGCTTGGGTGCATTTAGAAGAAAGACACAGCAGGGTACAATCATCTTGAAATGGAACACTGCCGTTCATATTCCAACACACACTGCTACAGTTTCTTGGTGCTGCCAGCATGATTATGTAACACACCAGTTCGTGTAGACAGCACCCACACACTTAACCATCCATGTAGCTCAGGCCAGATCATAGCACCCCTTGTCCCTCTGGGAGAAAGATGCAGGAAGCCAAAAGAACATCTTTACAGCATTACATCCAATTAAACAAATACAACAGTCCAGTGAATTACATGTCTATTAAACAGTATCAGTCCATCAAAAGTGTCTATCTTCAGCCGGTGAATTTAAACTTACACTAACATAGACTTGATCAAAGTCAAGTTAAATATGGATAATCTGTCTTAAGGTCTCTGCCTCATCTATCGCAACATGCACCACAACATGCACCACGCAATATTGAGTTGTAAATACAAAAACAAATAAGAATTTAAAAGGGTCTAAAAGTGGGATTTTCCTGGATTCTGAACTAACAACACAAACACTGAAATTATTCCTGCACAAAATAGACATGTCACGTTTTCACCTCTCTACTCTAAAAACAACAGCGGCAGTCTGCCATGAAGAGGAGACCTTAGAGACCTGGGTGACATTGAGCAGGAAGCGACCGCTGAGGCTTTGGCAGGAGCGGGAGGATGTGAACGTGCTGTAACGATGTCCTCAAAGTCAAGTACCGTCACACGTCCGTTTGCGCCGCACTGGCCAAAGGTGCTGCTGAAGGCTGGATTACTGCACTGCTATACGGCCTTGAGAGTCCGACACTGACACGAGCCCAGGGGAAGCTCAGTGGTTTGGGGGCCACAAACAAAATCATCCACATCCATCCATTTCAGGCATCAGAAAGACTTTTCAGGTAGATATCAGGCAGTGGATATAATACTGTTTAAAGAAATAGGTCCAAGTGGCAGGAACATTCTGCCGTTAGACCCTTCAGTAAGGAGGTTTGCACTAATCCCAACCCTAATTCTCAGTCCTTAATCAGAGATTATACAGTACCAGTCAAAATTTTAGAAACACCTACTGAAAATCACTTGTTTTTCAACAAGATAACGATCCTAAGCACACCTTGAGGTTACATAATAAGTATTATCTTATGAATAAGGAAAGAGACGGACTGCTATGACAGAAGACCTGGCACCCACAATCCCCCTGACTTAAACCCTATACAGCCGGCGTGGGATGAGTTGGATTGAAGAGCAAGAGCAACGCAGCCAATTTGTGTCCAGAACCTGTGGAAACTCCTTCAGAACTGTTGCAGAAGCATTCCAGGTGACTACATCTAGAACAGGGTAGCCAATCTTATCCACAAAGGGCCGGTGTGTATGCAGGTTTTCGCTGCAACTACCTAATTGGATTACTAATTAGAGGACTTATTGGCTGAAGAGTCCTCACACCTGGGTTTGAACAGCTGACCTACAAGTTATCCCAAAAACCTGCATACATATCAGCCCTTTGCAGATAAGATTGGCTACCCCTGATCTAGAAGCTCATACAAAGAACGCAGAGGAAAAAGGGAGCTAACATTTCACAAAATCCTGAGATACTGAGCACTATTCTTGGTAGCTGCAATAATCGAAGTGCATTATTTCATTTCCTTGATGCTTTTTACAGAAGTGGAATAACAACTAAAAAGGAGACAAGTGCATTTCAAGCAGGTATGTTTTGACCGGCACTGCATGGATTTTAACTTTGGGAATGATTTTAGAAATTGAGAGAAGCACTAAAGACTCTCACATCTCCACCAAGATATCTGCATGTCTAGCAGATATCTCAGCTTGGATGACCGCTCACCAACTAAAACTCAACGCTAGTAAAACGGAACTGCTTTACATCCCGGCTGACTCATCCCCCCTCCTGGACCTTGAGATCTCTCTTGACAACTCC
>JAODKF010000138.1:23907964-23931718 GCA_026779585.1 Mormyrus proboscirostris | reverse complement strand
GAGCTAGTATCGACGAAATTTATAGCAGAGTCTTAAGCACTTATGTAAGTCGCTCTGGCTAAGGGCGTCTGCCAAATACTGTAAATGTAAATGTAAATGTCTTATAGTCTGCTAACATTAGGTTATACAAGCAGAGGCACTGTAAAGCAATGATGGATGACGATGAATGTGATTATGCTCTTGTCTTACACTATTGCATGACGTGTAGCAAACCAATCTGCAGACTTCACTGCCTTTCTACCATGTTGTCAGCATTTCTGTTTGCTGCTTTTGATATGTTGGGTGCTGGGTGAGGGGGGATGAATGGGCTTCAACGGGGGGCGTTTGAGCCCCACAAAGAGGGTAGCACTACCAAACAATAGCAAAAGGAGTGCATAATTTGGTAGTTTATTTATATTTGTTATTTATTTAGCAAATGCTTTTATCTATAGTGATATTCATAAGGGTCTGCTGTGCTGACTCTGGGGTTCGAACCAGCAACCTTCTGAACATAAACACAATGCTGACTCATACGCCACCCCCTAGCATGAGAAGCACCAGAAATTAATCTGGCCCACTTGCCTAATGCAAGTAATTTAAATGAAAGGTGAGAACAAAAACACTAACTGAACAACTAACTGAACAACATGAACCTGTTGTTCCTGGCTAGGAAACAAACTGCATGCCTGACTCTTTTACTGCACTAGCTCAGTTAGCTGGCAGCAAAAATCTGCACCCCTGAGTATGAAGAGGTTCAGTCATTCCACTTCTACATCATACCGGTCTCAAACAAAGGGTTAAAACAGGAAAATAAAAGCTTTGGCTAAAGAGGAATTATACCAGGCTGAACAAAACTAACTTACAGGTTTTCTGTTTTCAAGAACAATAACAGCAAGGACCAAGCATGATTAATGCAGAATTGGAGTGATTGCATTGTGGCTAAGCTAACTGTACTTGTCGCCCATGTGGGGGACCCTATTGCTGTCTCCTAGAGCCAGACACTAAAGCCATAAAACATCGTGCTCCCCAATTGAGTAACAAGAAATCCGCTTGGGGTAAAGGTGTCTTTAACCAAGGTGAACACGACAGCGATGATGATAAGCAGGAATATAGGCGGGAAACAAGGGATCAGAGTAGCCGATGCAGCGACTATCTCACACTGGTGGCACATTAGCTGATCCAGGATCAAGCCCTGAGGTTTTAGTTTTGGAAAGACAGTGGAACACCAACCAAAGTGAACTTCATAGACTACAGGAAGGAAAGTCAGTACTGAGTTACTGCCAACAACCATGCAATCGGTACTTAGAGTCACAATAGCAGCCTCTTTGCCAACCAAGCCACTAACTACATATTTACTACAACTACCCCATTCACTTGGATCACTTAAACACGCTCCGGCAAGTCATACTGGCTACACATATCATTAGGTTCTAGTCATGAGTCATGAGTTTGATTAAGAGGTAATGATATCACTGTTGTCACACCCAGCAATTCCTCCCTGTTTCATTTCAAAATCACAGAGCAGAACGATGTGATGCAAATTACCTGATGGGGATTATGGGTAAGAAGACCTCAATAGCTGAGACAATCTTGCATCTAAGTGTGAACTTACAGTAGCCATCATAAACCTTACATTGGAGACAGACTTTGATGTAAAACACTAAGGAGACAATTCAGAATGATTCATTACTGTGATCCTGTGTCTACAGGTGGTGAGGTTCTGATGCAGACATAGTCATTGCTAGAATATCCCAAAGCACAGTTGACTCATGTTAACAATTACTAAGGTGTCACGTCTTTATAAAAATCCCAGAGTGTTTAGTTGTGACAAAGGACAAAAATGTTGTTTCATTTAATTAAATTAACTAGCCGCGCTCATGTACCACTGGAGTTTTATTGTTCCTTTAGGAAAACACCCAGCGGTACAGAGATATTTTAAGTTAAAGTTTAAGTTAAACTTCCATAACTGGCACGGTGCATGGTAACATCTGACACCCCCTGCAAGCCACCATTTGTCAGACCCAAGGTGTCCAAAGGGCGTTATTAGGATTTTTTATCTGGAACCACCATGACAAAGCCTGATTCCAGGGATGAGGACGTTGCCGGAAAGCTGCAGGTACTGCTTCCATAGCATGAACCCACCCAAATTTTTTCTGTCTCAAAAACCTTCAATATAGGTCACAGAGGATTTCCAGATAACATGCCCAGCATGTAGCTGAGCTAAGACATGAACTCGACATAACGCTGGGGGTGATGTGACTCCTCCTTCAAGATTAACATAATAATAATAAAAAATAAAATATCTTTCCTGATTTTGCAATAAAACACAGGCGATTCGAAAAACTTGGAGTTTCATATTTGATGAGAGAGTAAAAATGACATCTTTTGAGTGAATGCTCAAGACACCCTCTGACCTTTTACATTGACGTGAATCTAATCAAGAAGCCAAGGACACAAGAAACTCTGAGGAGTGACACCATGGAGTTACCCTTCTACAGCTACTCTCTAGGTACTGCCATGACATTTTCCCCAGACCCCAGAAGCTACAGCCGGAGTATCCAATATACAGGTTACTGTCGACCAAGATTAGAACCACAAACTGTGACCAACTGTCAAAATTTCAGCACCATTTTTTTGGAGCAGCTGTCAAAAGTCAGCCCAATCATAATCCTCCGTGCCTGGCTCCCACTTACAACCCCAGCTGGCTCATGTTTGAGGAGGCTTCGTCAGAAGCTAAGAGGAAGGCGAAGTTGGGTAAACATCTGGCTACTGCCTTAGTCTGGCTGTAGTGCTGCAATGCCCATGCCAACATGGCCAAAGTCATGACCTGACCAAGGCCAATGACTGGCCAGGCCCATGCAGCTCCGCAGCTCCCCATTTTCCCTTCATCTGTGATCCAAATAAAAAGGTGTCTTTCTGGTGCACTCAAACGCTATCTGAGCAGCCCCTCCCGAACCTCCTCCCCACACTCCGCCTCTCTCCATCTCTGCACATGTCACTTTTTCCACGAACTTTATGTACTATATTTCTTGCACTATAACCAATACGGTGATGTACAATGTTTTTTTGCTGCTATACTGTGGTTAATATATCTGTATGTTAGTTCCACTTATATTCTATTTTCTATTTATAATTTTTTATTTTTTTTTACACACTCTGCCAGGCCGATGGTGAGCAAAAAATGCAAAAAATATTGTTCTGATGTGCACTAACTGGTGTATTTCTGAATGACAATAAAAGTGGCTATTCTAATATTCTAAATCAGTGTTTCCCGATTCGGCCCTCCAGGACACACAGACAGTCCACATTTTTGCTCCCTCCTGACTGTGGGTTTAACACACAGAGCTACACACTGCCCAACTGATGTCATTAAGGAGCAAGTGGCACCAGTGAAATGTCTCAAAAAGCAGATTGAACAAGTTTCCCTGTAGTCAGTTTGTGGTGTCTTGGAGCAGACAAGCTACCCAGGATGCTGAAGAGATAGGAAGCCATCTGAATGTTCTGTTGGGGTGGAATGTTACGAGGCGATGGTGGCGCAGGAATTAGTGCTACCATTTAGCAACTAGAGGGTTGCAGGTTTGAGCCCCAGGTCCTCCTAAAAATGTGCTATATAAATGCAATCCATTCTCCAGGACTAGAAGGAGGGAGAGCTTCCTCCTCTGGCAGGACACACAACACCTAGCATCACATCCAGACCTCTCTGGGGGTAGTTGTTCAGCAGTGGCCCTACCAGCTTCTGAAATACCAGAAGAATGGTGATAGAGAAGGAGGTCCAGAAGATATTTCATTAAGGAGAGCAGGATCCAGAGTCTAGTTCCATTGTTATGGTGCCCAAGTAGATAGTACCTACCAGTTTTGAAATGACTTCAGCCAGCAGAATGAAGTGTCTCTGTTTTACAAATTTCATGGCAAGAGTTCATGAGCTGACAGAGGTTAGGGAGGACCTGGTACAGTTCCACCTTGGACCTCAACAGTGGGTCACAGATGAGGTTTTGTGGCCACACTGAGCCTACACTGATCCCTATCTAGATGACGTCAACCATACGAAGCACCATCTGGGGCTCTCTGAAGCCCAATACCTTGGCTTTTGGTTTGGGTATGTACTCCTGAAGCCCCAGCAGAAGAAGATCACTGAATAACACAAGGTCCAACTTCGGTCAGAACCATGGACAGCAGCCACCTATCAAAACTGCAGTGCCTTTGTTTTGGACCTGCTGACAAAACTAGCCATCACATTTAGGAAGGCTATGTTCCTGCAGCCAGCCACAAAACTTATACTACTCAGTACTCAATAGATTGCCTTGTAGAAAATTAAAAATACTAACACCAACATGAATCCCAGTGCAGGACCAAGAGGATACCGATGTGTCACAGCACATGGATTTCAGTGAGAGCAGTATAAGGTGAGGAGTCAAATTAGCAGAGCCCATCCCCAGAGGGAAGCATGGGTCACAGTCATTGGTCAAATGCAGACATACAAATAAGGGCTTAACCTATCACACAGATCATAAGTTGACAAGCATACAAACAATGAGAAGGGAAATTCTTCAACAATTTGTATCTAGTTGATCTAATGGTGATATGCAGCACTGTGCCACTACAGCTAGTAAAAGCACTGTGAGCAGCACCTACAGTGAATTCCACAAAAACAAAAAGCAATAAATATGGTTGGAGCCCTTCAGAGTTTTCATAGCAGCCTTCAGCCACTTGAGCACTGCTCTGTAGATTTAAAACTGCAGAGGTGAAGACACTCTAAATCCCACAAAAAGAAAAAATCCAACCTCTCCTCACAAGAGAGACATTATTGTGTCACTTAGAGCGTGTGGACATATTGAAAAAGGCAAGATATACAATATAGATATATGATATATGCAAGATATACAAATAGGGAGCAAAAAGTGAAGACATTAATCTGCAGAATGAAGCGGGTCCCTTTAAAGCGTGAGTAGAGGCATACCAGGCGGAAAGTGGGGGAGAGAGATGGAGGGATGGATGTACGGAGGATGAAACAGATGTTTCTCCAACAAAACAAAGTGGGAAGAACAGCTGGTTGGTGGAGGGGGTGGGGGGGATGGAAAGAGGAGAGGAGATGGGAGGGTGGGAGGCAGAGAGGGACCAGTGCCAGCTGCAAATGATGCGTTAAGCCAGAAGAACCAGGGAACCGGCCCGTTTTCACAGAGCTGAATTATAGACTAGAGTCAGTACTGGGCACAGACACCACAGGGCCAGGGGCTGGAAGACAGCGGAACATGACCGATGCTGAGAAGCTGCACCTTCTAACCAGCTTTAACCAACTTTAACCAACTTATTTGTGGAGAAGGAATGCTTTTATACATTAAACATTATACCAAGCAGCGTACTGCACCTAACAGCCCAATTTAAAATGACAGGATGACTTCATGATCTTCTCACAAAAAAGAGGCGATTCAGGTCATGCACTGGGACAAGTCACAAAAGCGTCATCCACAGCTCACTGTCATCACTGCAGAAAAAAAATTATTGCAGTTTAACTACAAAAGGAAAAAGGGTGAAATTTAGAGCAGTGTTTCCCAGCCCGGTCCTCAGGGACACACAGATGGTCCACGTTTGTGATCCCATCCAGCTCCCTGCCAGATAATCCACATTTTGCAAAAACATGGACTGTTTGTGGGCCCTGAGGACCAGATTGGGAAACACTGATTTAGTGAATCTGGAACATCCTGGTTAGAAGCCACAGAGTAGATGTAAGCAACCTTTTCCAGACATCTAACCTTGCAGAGGACGGTATAATATTACAGGGGCATTTTGGGATTATAGGGGACAGTTATCCAGACCCCAGCGTCCCAGAAGACCTTGTGGTGGCCAGGCTCCTGACACGGTTTCCCAGTGGCCCAATAAACGATGAAGACAAATGTATGCGAGCCAGTCAGCACACTATAGCGGCCATGAAAACACTCACCTCTGCACATAACCTTAAGCAAAACAGCAAGGAGATGTCTTCACACAGAAACAACAACAAAGGAGAAACAAGCCAAGCCATGGAGTGAGGTGAGAGCAGAAGCACACCATGCAGGGCTGCCAACTTCCATCATTTGGCTGGAGTGAGATTTTCAATTCAAGACACCTCTGCACACATGCACACACATTTACATAATTGTGACAGTTTTATTGTAAATAGTCTGTAGTGCTTGCAAACTACCCCAAAGCTTTTGGTGTAGCTAATTTTAGGTTAATAATGGAATAATATAGATTTTTTGCTTGAGCGTGACAGTCTGAAAGCGTGAGAGTTGGCAGCCCTGCACCGTGTAAGAATTTAATGGCTGTAGAGGAACCCAAATCCGGCTGGATCAGGTTCAGGGACACACGGCACACACGCCCACCCTCGCTCACCTCGACCGTTTTCCGAGTCCTGGGTCGCGATAACGAAGCCAAAGCCTTCTCCTGGCCTTCTCCTCAGCTCTACCTCCACCGCCCTGGAGAGGATAGGGCTCCGGCTCACCTCGTGGCCCTTGTCTGCTGAGACGGGCCCCTCTTCCACATTCAGCCAGTCCCGCGGCTCTGCGGTGAGCGAAATGGGCACCAGGTCCAAGAAGCTGGTGCTCTGGACCAGGGCGGGCCGGTCCATGGCTGGGGAAGGGGTACGCACACGGGCAGACACCGGAGTCAAGGCATCCATAGGGGGGGCGTTACCAGATGTCCCGGCAAGTTGAGGGCCACGGTAGAGGAAGGGGGGAGCATGTCTGACTGAACCGGGGGAGTTTGGAGAGTAGGAGGGGCCTGGAAAAGAAGGATTCAGCCTCTGATAACTGCCTCCTGCAAGCTGAAAACTTCTCCAGTGCTAGCAAGCATTTTTTTTAGTAAATTATTATTAGTGGTATTTTGTTCCTGGTTACAGAAGATGGCACTGAGACCAGAGAGGTTGCAGCCATGTCCTTCCCAGTTAAGGACTGAAGACATAAAATGCACAACTATACTACATGGACCGGGGGTAGGGGGGTACTCACTGCCTCTGTATATCAGCAAAGTGACATCCCCCTGCTTGGTGTGCTCCTGCAACGCTCTCTGCACCTGTAATAGCACCACACACTCATTAAGACACCCCGTAGCATTTATGCGTGACCCAGTGAGCCATTATTCCTCAGTTTGTCACAGACACATGAACAAACATATACTGTAGGTCCCAGAGGTTAACTTTAATAGGCAGCTAAACCTTCCTTAATGACCACTGCGGAAAACACACTGCATAATGTAAAGCACAACTGATCTCGAACTCTGATTTCACCCTACTAGGTTCTACCTGAGCAAAACTGAGGCTTTGCACATCAGCTCCATTGATCTTCATGATGGCGTCTCCTGGCTGCAGAGAGGGGCAATGTCGCCGGTCCCACACTCTCTTCACCAGGGCCAAGCGTCCCCCCTGGCCCCCAGCCGTCACGCTGAAGCCAAGGCCACCAATGCCCTCGCTCCGGCCCAGGACCACAGGTATCAGGTCCCCTGAGGATCCGGTCGGGCCCCCAGGGGACAGGCTGCTGCCAGAGCTGGGTCCAGCACTCGAGGGCCAGCCGCTGAAGCCAGAGGGGGGGCCGTCCGCAACAGGTGGCGCAGACACAGTGGCTAGGGCCCGGGGGCGAGTGCCCCGTGGGGACATGGATGTGCCCACCTCCAGCTGAGACAGTGAGATCCTACCAGTGGGCAGCCCGGGGGCAGAAAGGCTGCTTACAGGGGACTTGGGGGGGGGTCGGTTGAGGAGGGCTGGCCCAGGGAGAGAGTTGTTGTTATGGTTACGGATGGAGGAGGCTCTGTGTGGGAAAAGCAAGGATAGAGTGACAGTGAACAAGAGAGGCTTTTCGTGAAGCCAGGTACCAACAGTAGGGGGGTCAATTAGGGGGTAAACAAGGAAATAACAGGTCTGGCAGATCAAAATACACCACAGTAAATACCAACCTCTACCCTCTTGAATGACACACCATGCCGGCACCGGAATCTATACCCTATCCAGCGCAACTCATCAGCTCAAATCATGCCAGCATTTTCCAGTTGAACTGGGTGTTTCAAGATAACACCATAATTCATTAAACACGTACATAATTATAAAACTTAATTGATGTACTTCATTGGACCGGCACACACAGTACAAATAGGTTTTCAGCCAGTCTGATCATTTTGGTACCCAGTGGAAGTCAGTGGAATGATCGTCTGTCGGTACCGAGGTGGATCACGGGGAGATGAACACTGCTGGCTGGGGTACCTGTGTGAGATGCCAGTAGGCCCCGCCTCCACGTCGCTCTGGCCTGGGGAGTGGTCGGGTGGTGGGGGTGGGGGTACCGGCATCAGAGAATGGGGCCGGCGAGCAGAGCTTGGCCTGAGCCTAGGATCTCCGTTTGGGTCGGGGTAAGAGGGCAGGCTGCTGGGGCCTGCAGACGTGGCGTTGCCATTGGCATCCAGGATGGAGCTCGCTGGTGAGCCAGGGGGGAGCCGGGGGCCCCCCAGGCGGAGCCGCGTGGCCTGCGTGCGAGGCGCTGCCTGCCTGCGTGTCTGCGAGCGCAGCGGCTGTGGCTGCCGCGTGGTCGGGGCCAAGGCCGTGAGCTGTTTGGGGCAGCCGTCAGAGTTGTAGAGCATGGGGTACCCTCGGCGCACCACCACGTCCACGCTGTGGCCCACCGGCACGGCCTTCAGAAGCTCCACCACATCCTTGTGGGACATGCCCAGGACACAGGTGTCGTTGATGTACACCAGGATATCCGCTGGGAGAGGGAGATATTTCCTATAATCACTACACACAGATTTTAATCATATATAAAATAAAACACATGGAGCATTTAATTAATATCATTTATACCTGTAAATAGATATTCCTTCACAGGCTCTACATGTCCCTCTCTCTCTCTACACAGCCAGACTGGGCCACATCTGACCTCAGAGTCTTGAGTCTCATAGACAAACATGCAGCAAATGTGTGTGTGTGTGGTGTGTGCGCACACACACTTCATGCATGTATTGTATTATGGGGACCAAATATCCTTACAATGTGATAAAAACCTGTAATGTCTACACTGTGGGGACTACTTTTTTGGTCCCCATAAGAGGAAATTCAATATTATAAAAATCCGTGACTAATCAAAAAACTAAAAATGCGAAAAGTCTTGTATTTTGTTTGATTACTTATGGTTAAGGTTAGGGCTGGGTGGGGTTAAGGTCGTCATTTTCGGTATTAGAGTTTTGCCAATAGAAATGAATGGACGGTCCCCACAAAGATATGACTACAGATCTGTGTGTGTATGTGTGTGTGTGTGTGTGTGCATGTAACTGTCCAATGTGACTGCAAGATTATAGCATGAGGGTCCATCAGGATTAGGGCAGGACTGAAATTCTCTCAGTGAGAGGTCCCAAAATCACATGGCCCTAATCCTGCAGGAGGGAAGGAGAGAGGGAGGAAAAGAGGGAGGGAGAAACAGGGACACAGCCAGATTGTGCTGTAAACAGTGGCTTCTGGGTACAGCAATTCTGTGTTTGAATCATCCTTTCATGTGTGGGACCTGTGGCCAGAGCAGCCATCCAAGCCTGGCACAAGGATACCCCCTGTGCCTCCCCCCTCCTCCAGCGACAGCATTTCAGCACTTCACTGATACCCCCCTCAAGGTACACGCTACACGATCCTTGCTGGAGGACAGCTACTGTGGAGCGTCTCATGACAATAAGCCAGTGATATTTCACTTGATCCCGTGTGATCCTGATGTTAAAAATAAACACAGTACTCCACAGCCCCATCCTATCTCCGTGCTCACAAGTAAATTACAGACCAGCAGGGGGCGATGCACACTGTCAGATGACTAATAAGTCCGGAGCCTACAAGTGCCATCTACCGCTGCTGCTGCTCGCATGGATTGTTTTGGATGGTTGCAAATTAGAGAGGGAGCTGAGGGGGAAGCTGATTAAAATCAGGAAGGCAGAGACGATGGGGGGCGTATCCCTCGGTCAGGGACACTGTTTCAGACTCTGCCTCCCACCCATGCAGGAAATGTCAGCCTATAAAACAGCATCTCACAACTGCTATGAATATTCTAATGAAATCCCATCAAATCTAAACACTGCTTTTGTAATTCTGCAGTACATTAGTTTTAAAGTGCTCTTTACAACAATGTTTCTCAATCCAGCTCTCGAGGACCCCCAGACAGTCCACATTTTTTGCTCCCTCCCAGGAGGGAGCAAAAAATGTGGAATGTCTGGGGTTCCCTGAGGACCGGCTTAAGGAATACTGCTTTAGAACTCGCAATCATTACTCAAGAGCACATTGGGTGGAATCAATTTCAAAGTAATATTAATTTCACGGCTTGTGAGATAGCTGGGAAGGTCTGGGAATTCTGGGATGGCTCCTGCTTTGAGTGCTTACTGTTACTAGATAGGCAGAGGCAGACAGCAGTGGTAGAGTGACTTTGAGAAAGAAGGAGAGCTCAGCATGAGTCCCTGTGCCCGTCTTTGTGCCCGTCTCTGTGCTCGGCTCCTTATCCGACTGCAGCCTATTTTCCATCTGTCTGGCTCATTGTATCTCTTTGGCACTTCAGCTATTTGCAAACAGGCTTTACCAGCTTTGATTACCATTTTAATATTCATAACTAAAACCTTTCACTTTATTTATATTCCCAGCATTGCTCACGTCAATAATATTCCCCATTCACTTTCCCGGCCACCTCTGTGATGTACATCCCCCTCCCCCCGGTACCTGTGTTGAGTGTCGGCGGCCCTCCCGGCGTGACACTGTACACTTGCAGAAACTCTCGCGGCCGGCTGCCCCCCACGATGTTGAAGCCAAAGCCACGTGGCCCTTTGCACAGACGGGTGTGGACAGAATATCCTCGCAACTCACCGGGCTGGTTGGTGAACGGCGGCACTAGGGAACAGGTGACACAGGCGGAGGCTGCAATGACAAGGTGGTGCCAGCCCGCCTGTCCATGGGGGACCTACATGGCACTAGATTACGGCTCTAACCAGTATTCCCATAAATAACCTCATGTCTGTCTGCACTGACTGCATTAAATAGCCGTTTTATTGAGTTCTACACAGTAATGTGAAAGATATTTTACCTGAAACTGCAGACAATATTCTACAATGACACCAAGAGAAGACTTTTTTGTCATTTTTTATCACGTAATGAATGAAAGACAAAATGAAATGAAAGACAAAATCCCTTCTGGCATACGAGCAGAAATTTATGAGGAAAAGTCACTTTTAATAGAACTGAATCGTGAAGCTGTTATCATCGCCATGCGGAAATTTTCAGCTACCCCACCTTGCACTCCATGAGACGGACACATACACAGGTGAGAGCAAGCTATAGGGGACACAGTGCAGGATCAGCAGTGGCAGTACAAACATCAGTGGACAGAAACCAAATGATGCTGTGTCTTCTCTCAGAGAGGATCTGCCATGGAGGTGGACCAGAAGCTAATCTCAACAAGCCTAAAATGAAGCTGGGGGCAGTGGGGATGGCAGTCTGAACTTTCATGCTTGCCGTGGTCACACATTGGGGCTGTGGTGAGCAACGCGGTGTGCAAGGACAACGGGGGAGACATGCTTGGGGTCGGCACCTGCTATCTGGAGGGTATTCTGAATTGGTTCTGTCTGTGTGAAGCTTCCATATGACACTCACACTCATCCATGCTGCCAGTCTCTCTGCCCTGCACCCTCGGCTCCAGCCAGCTGGTCGTCTTCAAGTTCTGACTGTGAGACAGAAACAGAGACCAGGCTACTAGACCTGCAAAGCTTCTTCATCTGTTCATTCCCAAAGCGGCAGGAGATCTAGACCCACAGCCGTTTGGCAGCATCCCCCCACCCCCACCCCCGGTGCCCCACTCTGCTTGTAGGAGGACATAAACAAGCTACTCTCAAGCTCTAAAGACAGGTTTTAAGAAATCATCTCCATCAACAGGACAGATGTTTAATTACTCATACCCCCCCCAACCGCCCCTGCCTGCTAAGTGGCTTCTGCGCTCCCGACATTGCCACTTTTCCCCAGGTGCCACTCACTCCATGTAGCACGGCTCCCCCGAGTCACTGAATGACAGGTCCCAATTTTCGGGCAGGCCTCCCGGGCCAGCGCTCGCGCTTCCCCCATTCTCCAGGGTGCTGCCGTCTCCACCACTGGAGTCCCGGGATTGGCTGGGGGACAGGGTAGTGGGTGGGGCACTGCTGGCCCCCACTGAGCCCGCTGAGAACACCGAAAAAAAGACACAGTTACAAAAAAAAGAAAACAATTAGCTAAATGGGAAATTATCAGTTACAGGGAAAGCCTTCTGGAATCTACGGTGGTCCAAAGGGACCAGAAAGTATCGCGTACCAGACAGCCCCGAGTCCTCCTCGCTGTTCTCTCCCTCTTCTGCCGCCTTCTCCAGGTTACTCAGGGACTTGCTGCGGGTGCGGAAGTTCCTCAGCAGGTTACGGTGCTCCTGATACGTGATGGGGGGGCTCTCCGGCCCAATGTGGACTGGCCGGGGGGTGCCGTAGTAGTTTCCTAAAAGGGCCAGGAAGGAGCAGAAGGATGTGCAGACAAAAATATCGTGGTCACTGCAGAGTTGTTATAGAGGTGAACTGTCCAGGTGTGGAGATGACTCACGGCTTCTAAAGTCAGTGGATGACCTTCTGAGTGATGACTCAGATGACTGGAAATATTGCAAACCATTTAGAACAACATGTCTAAACAACATAGTTCCAGGAGACACTATCAGTGGGTCAAACCATAGAAGAAAAATGTTGAGAAGTAACCATGAAATCAAGACTCATGGTGAGCAAGCACAGGTCGCCACTATATAAGCAGGGCTCACAGTAGAGTCGTGCAATGAAACTTCATATATTTCACCTGATTGCCATAGGATGGCAGTGCAAAGCCAGGCCCCCAACACTTTTAATCCATGGAAACTTTCAGCATCCAGCTGTTAGGAAGTGAAGCCTGTGATTCATTTGAGTGCTGCTGTTCCTAAAGCCACGCTGGCAGGGTTCAATCTGGGAGACCGACTGCCAGCGGCTACCCAGCGATGACTTTGAGGCTTTCAGAAAGCCGTTTGTCAAAAAACAAGGCACAGAAGAACACAGCAAAGAGGGTGGAAAATGGAATGGAAAGGGAAGCAAAAGCCGGTCGAAAGCAACCAGCAGGGGGTGACAGGCAGCGCCACAGGAGAAGCCTGAGAGGATTTAAATATTGAGTAAGTGCTGCGTCACTTCACAGCAACTGCGATGATCTGCGATGCTGTGGCAGGCTCCTCCTGCTGTTTCAGGGACGGAAGTGCAGCACTGTTAGGCAGAACACTGCTTTTTCCTCAGTTACTACGAACAGAAACAGGACTCTCCGTAAATGGAAGACCTGTAACACTCTCAGAGAAATTTGAGGCGGAAAGACTCATATGCTCACCCTTGAATTTGCCACTCTCCAACAGGGCACCGGACTCCTCCAGGGAGAAGAATTCCTCAATGGAGACAAAGTTGTAGTCCACCCCAGAGATCTCTCCATCCCGTGGTGGCCTGGTTGTACCTGCAGTGGGTGCCAGATAAACATATTTCATATATTATATTATATTATATTAGACCTTTTTTCAATGCTTGGAATCCACCCGTGGTTAATTCAATTGATTGGACATGACTGCAAACCTGACACACACCTGTCTACATAACACCTGACATTGACCAATGATTTATCAGAGCAAAAACCAAGACATGAGGTTGAAGATTTTGCCGGCCGAGCTCAGAGACAATATTTTTATGAGGCACAAATCTGGATGTTACAAAACAATTCTGTAGCATTTTAGGTTCCCAAGGGTGTAAGAAGTTGGGAACAATGAGGACCCTTCCTACAGCTGACCGCCTGAGCAAACTGAGCAGTCATGGTAAGAGATGGAAGCAAGAACCCAATGGTCACTCTGGCTGAGCTCCAGAGACCTTAGTGGAGATGGGAGAAACTTCCAGAAAGATTGCAGCACTCCACCGATCTGAGCTTTACAGCAGAGTAGCCAGATGGAAGCCTATCCTCAGTAAAATGCACATAAAAACCCGTTTGGAGTTTGCAAAAAGAAACCTAAAGGACTCTCAGACTGAGAAATAAGTTCCTCTGGTCTGATGAAACCAAGATTGAATTGTTTGACCTCAATTCTAAGCATAATGTCTGGAGAATTCAGGTACCGCTCATTACCTGCGCAAAACCATCCCAACGGTGAAGTATGGTGGAGGCAACATCATGCTCGGGGGATGGTTTTCAGTCGCAGGGACAGGGAAACACATCACATTGGAGGGAAAGTTGAATGGAGCAATATACAGAGGTATTCTTAATAAAGACCTGCTCCAGAACGTTCCGGACCTCAGACTGGACAGGTACACATCCCAACAGAACAATGACCCTAAGCAAAGCATAGATAATGCCGGACTGGTTGTGGGACAACTCTATGAATGTCCTTGAGTGGCCCAGCCAGAGCCCGGACTTGAACCCAATCGAACACCTCTGGAGAGACCTGAAAATAGCTATCCACCGACAGTCCCCATCCAACCGGACGGAGCTTGAGAGGATCTGCATAGAAGAATGCCGCAAAATCCCCAAATTCCAAGTGTGCATAGCTTGTCAAGTCACATCCAACAAGACGTGAGGTTGTAATTGCTGCTAATCAAGTACTAAAGAGTTAAAGAGAGGTTTCAGTTGTTTTATTTTTATTAAATTTGCAAACATTTCTAAAAATCCTGTTTTTGTTTTCCCATTTCGAGATACTAATTGTTAATTTATGGGGGAAAAATTAATTAAAATGTTTATAGGTTTAAGTTGCAATATAACAAAAAGTAAAAACGTGCAAAGGTCTGAATATTTTCTGAATGCACTGTGTGTATATATACACATAACCAAGTATATCAGGTTTCTATATAGACTGTAGCTGTTAAAAACATAAATCAAAACATCAAACATCCAATGGATAATATTTATCCATCCAGTGGATAAGAGTTTTTGGAGGAGAAAATTACGAATATTTAAAAAGTCTCAATTTTCACTCAGAAAAATCTATTCAGATACAGATTATTCTGTGAGTGAAATGTAATCAGAAAATTGGGAAGATGAAAGACATTGATATGTATCAGACTCAAAATCAAACAGTTTGCAGAATGAGAAACAAGATGACAAGTCGCTGCTGAGGAGATGTGCAGTCCTGAAAGCAGATGGCAGGGATGTCAACAAAGCCACAAGCTTAGTCCTAACTCTGTCAGCGCTGGCACAGCAAGCAGAATAACTTGCATGACTGACATAGAAAAGGATTAAATTCATGCAGACGCACAGATGGGTTTGAATGACGTGAATGAACTACAAATTTAATGCATTGTAATATTAAATAAAACACGCATGGTTACACAGGATTTCTGTTTTAAAAAGGTTGCCAGACCATCAAGATTTGACTGGATACAGTACCTGTATTACCTGGGAGATGTCAGACAAATTTAGAGACTGTAAGAGAGCATATAGTTTATCTTTATGTAAAAGTACTAAAAAACAGTACGTATTACATAGTCCTTAAAAAGTACCTAATTACTACATGGTACTACAGACAAACAGGCATCTAACTGACAGCAGCAGGGTATACATGTTGTCAGGTGTGGGGCATCCTCTTTAACTTAGCTATAGTTTACAAAAATCATCCACAGTGTAACAAAATCAATAAAACAGGTGGAGGGGAGTGAGAAGCTGATGGGGATAGCGGTCTGACCTTGCAGCTGGAATGAGATCTAGCCCCCATTGTTTCGAGATGCTTCTCTATCAGGGATCCCACCAGAGAAATTACATTTCTGTCAGCTGTCAGAGGAGGCCGCTTGCGTAAGGATAGAGGTCCAGGGTTGCCGGGCGGCCGATCCTACAACAGATGACCCGTGAACTGAATGTGTCTGATTTCAGAAGGTTCCAGAAGGAGCTTCTTGGCAAATGTGTCCTTCAGCAGGATGTCTGACCTGGATTTCTCCAGGAGAAACACTGTCCTGTTGTGAAAACGTGCCATCTCCAGGGCTAGCGGCTGAATGAATATGAACATGTCTCTGGACTTCATGTTTGATGGGGCAGGATCCAGGGTGAGGTTGATTAGACTGAATACTCGCCACTTTGGCTGCTAGGTTAATAATAGGTCGTATCCCTATTACTTTCAATTCATCAACAACACAGGATGGCCGCATTATGTTCATATTGATTAAGGATGGTGATTTTCTATGAACATGGAGGACTATATTTACATGCGGTAAATCGACTAAAAAAAGCAGTGAATCCTGCTAAAAAAAGCTTTTGCATATCTGAAATTACACCCGCAGCTTGATGTGTCTAAGCAGTCACTTTTCTCAGAGATCACACATCTCGGAGGACAGCGAGATTCACCCCGACGTGTTTGCTGATCTTCGTTTTTGGTTCTGGCAGTGTGGTATGGTGTCTATCCTAAAATGGGCTGGGGGCTCTGAGGCTCTGGATGGTAAAGTAGACAAAGATGATCTCATCTGGTTGCCCACTGTGCAGGTCCGTCCAGGCTTCTGTGCTGCAGCCTCAATTTATTGACCCGTTTTGAAATCCTGTTATGTTTGCTCCCCCCACTCTCGTTTTCCACTGCCTCCCCCCCCGAACATCCTCCTTGATTTACCTCCCAAACGCCGGGTGCTGGTTCTGTTGACAGCCGCCCGAGTCCTGCCGCTGCATTTCCTGCACTGCAAATTGCACCTCACACCAATCCAGACCCATCAGTATAAGCTAAGGCCCATCCGTCCACATGACCTAGTTTGACGCATCTGGGCAGGGTGACTTGCACCGGAGAGCGGTGGCTGTGGAAGGCAGGGGCGTGAGTGGGACATTATTCTCCAGTCTCCGCCGTGCCACTACCAAAACGTAAACAATAACGCCTCTTGAGACCTCAGTTACACGCAAACAGGTCTGCGGGGAATCCAACACGTGCTCCTCTATCTGAAAGCCAGCCTAAAGGCTTTTGTCTTAACGCGTCCTCTGAGTACCGGGGATTAAAGCATTTAACTGTTCTCAGCCGGTATCAGAATTAACGCGCAGAGAGCCCCCGGTGAATTGACTGAAGCATAGGCATTATCCACATCGAAGTTAACAAAATCGCACAGAGCAACCTGTGAGGCATGAAGGAGCCGCCATGGGAACAGAAGTGGGAGCGGCAGGGCAACGTCAAGCACCGCGCTCCATAAACACACCAGTGTGACGTGCAAGGGGGTTGCCATGGAAACAACACCCCCCCACCACCACCACCACCAACCATGCACCAGTTTTAGGGTTACAGGTGCATCGGAGAGACAGCCAAAAACCTATCAGAGCAAAGAGCAAAGTCACACGCAGGCAGGAAGACGCAGGGGCGCAGAATCACACTCAGCAATGATGCCTTCTCTGGACATAACTGTGCAGATCGTGCTGACACACCAAAAACAACCAGCAGGTGATCAACCTAGGGAAGTCATCTTTTCTACAGCCAGTCATTTGCTTCAGTGTGCATGTAGAGTACGCCTGGTACCTGTCAGGACATGTCTGAAAGTGCAACCTCAGTCCTGAACCTGAAGTCTGAGAGCGCAGGTAAAGAACTAAACCAGGCTTCTAACATTTCAGGTGGAATCTTAGTCCAAAAACCAGCATCTGAGTCTATAAGAAGGACCAGATTAATAATGCAGAGATGTGGCAAAATAACAAAGGGTGTTTCTCAATATGCATACTTGACCACACTTGTGTTCCCATTTTACATCATGTTTCATTGAATAGAAGTCCGGAGGACAGTTCAAATCACCGTCTGTCATTCTTGCTCCACCTCAAATGTCAAGGATACATCAGTTGCATCCTTGCCAATCAACACCAAGGATTCTAGGAAGGCAAACTAGGAAGACCGGTCTCGCAAAAACCACGAGTACGATCTTTGTGCTCTTGGTATTGAGAAACACCCAAAGACCAGAATCGGACGGAGGGGGGGGGACTCACAGGGCACAGCCCGCAGGTACAGGTTCTCCCGGATCACCTGCTGCAGCTGGCTGTCAACGGAGCCTGGCGTGAAGCACTTACTCAGGTAGAGCCGCAGGTCCTTACAGAGGGTGGACCCTAGAAAAGGGGGAGGCGGGGGGGTCGAGGGGTAGAGGACAGGGACGACATAAGGAGTCCGGGACATGGAGGAAGAGGCAGAGTGAACAATCCCACAAAGCAATGGAAGGTTCCGATGGAAATGGTAGCAGTGGGGGGTTATTGGATGGGGCAAAGGATGGTGAGATATGGTAGGATTTGGGAAGTAAGGAACAATGGGGTATCAGAGGTATATATTTTTATCCAGAGCACATACAACCAGACACAAAACAAAACTCCCGCAACCAAGATGGAACTCAATCCTCCTGAGCCAAAATCATAATCCCATCAGATGAGTCTCTGGCGCACAAGCAGATGCAGCTGAGGTCAACCTGTGGAAGCTCACTGCATCCACACTGCACTGATTAGGCTTAATATGCTTGGAGCCGTCATCTGCCAATCAGGATAAAAGATTAAGCGGCAGGGCTAGGCAGCTTAGGCTACATGTCCGTTCACTGTTTCAACGGCAGATTGAAATGCGAGATGAGAAATGGGAGAAGGGAGTCGGCAATAAGCACCCAGGAACAGGGTAGCATCAAAAACATAAAAATCCATTAAGGGCTGAAAATGTAAAGCAGGTCGGTTACTGGGCTGATCTGCGGTAAGACACACCTGACCTTTGGGAGACTCTGTGCCCTCAGTGAACATTGTAAACTTCATATCATATAAAAAATAAAGTACCAGCAGACACAAGGCACCCGGGACAGGAGCAGTGGCCCCCCCAAACAGATTTGTACCAGTTAAGCACCATCAGATGCTCACACTGCTTTCTAGGACTCAGATTTTCTCATGTGGGGTCAGCAGAGGAGTAGTTGTGCTCATTATTTAAGGATGGCAGTGAGCACAACGTCCCTAAGCCAGTGAGCCGCCCAGATCGCCCCACTGTCCCCTAGCATCCCATCCCAGTCTCAGCTGTGACTTTGCTCTGGATTCCCACTGGACCGATGCAGATCCCAGAGGAGCGAATCAGCGGGCAGAGTCACAGGCCCCCACCTCACAGTGACGCTTCACTCCCCTCTATCGACGGGCAGATGGACAGTACCGTCTGCCTCATAACTCAGGTTGTCATAACTCCCGCCAAACCCCAACTGCACCCACGGAGAGCCTAAAGGAGAGCACCTTGGCAGAGTCTTGGCCAGACACAAAACCAGCTACACCACACGTGGTATAGAAAAAGTAAATCCAGCTACCTATTCATCGGCTTAGCCGTGTATCGTAGCACAGGAGGGGCTGGAAAAAACAGCAGCGTTTCCCTGGAGATTGGCCAGCTTTTTGATTAGCAATCAGTCAGGGGGTCAATGGGAGTCAAAAGGTGACATCCTGCTGGGTTCAGACTTATCGACACACTCATCTGAAACACGCCTCCGGAGCCAGGGAGAGCCCTACACTCATATATTTCTGTTTCAGTCCCAACAGCTAGACTACTCAGTTCACTACTGCATCTTTACATAAAATCCCCCACATTTCAGCTGCAATGACCTGTTTAGTCAGTAGGGGGTTTAACAAGCCAAACGAATCAATAGCCCATTTTAAATTCTTCAGATGTCTTTAATCATTAATTACTCAATTCCTTAGAGTATGAGAGGTTCCAATCAACGAAGAGCTTTGGAGAATCGACTGTTTCTGTAAATGAGACCCATTCTGGTGATGATCAGAATGGTATTAGTTTGCCTGTACCTGTGTATAAAAATGGACATGTATAATTACAAACAACAATAATAACGACCAATAAAAAACACACATATGACAATAAACACTGCAACAATAATGACAAACCACAATAATTACAATGACACATTCCACACTAGTTTCAGAATTTATATTGTTTTATATAAAACTAATAATATATATTAGTGGGGCTGCACATCTATAAGACAATACCTGGTGAAACAGTCTTGATCCGGATAGGGTGGGGGCAGGAGTTCAGGACACCCCTGACATCCCCCAGCGTCATTCCCAGCACAGGGGTCCCCCCAATTTCCAGGATGATGTCGCCCACTGTGGCCCCTCCCCCAGGTGCTGCGGTGACGAACGGAAATTCCCCGTAGTCAGCCCCGCCCCCCACAGCAATGCCCAGCTCTCCTGAGGCCCCGCCCAGGGGGACGAAGCTCTCCTGCACCTTGGAGTGCCAGTGTAGCTTCTTCACAGCAACTTTAGACATGGCCAGTGAGCTGAGGGCAAGAGGTCAGAGGTCAAGGTCATATTGCAGAAGAGGAACATACCCAGCACAACAGATGTGGCCAGAATGAATTACAGAAGAAACAAAGAAGAATATATTAGACAATCCATCGAGGAATGAGCTGGAACAACTGACAAATAAATCTGACAAAACAGACGTGCACAGGTTACTAACAGCAATTATGCTGATTATTTTAATTGTCAACAAAAAGAAAGTGAATGAGTAAATTGACATTTATCATCATCAGGGAGAATTTAAAAATAAACACATACAGTACTGCACAAAAATGTTTTTTATCTAACATAATACATCTCTTCAACACAGAGCCCTACGTATACCTGTAGATCCTCTACAGTTTAAATAAATAAATTATTTCTAGCTGAAGGTCTATTGTAATGTATACATATATACTCTATGTCTATTTACTGTACCCTGAGGTTTGTAGAGTTTATTTATACATCTGTTTATGAATCATCTGTGGCTTGCATGCCTTTGTGTGTATAAATATACTCCACATTTACATAAGAACATAACAAATTTACAAATGAGAGGAGGCCATTCGGCCCATCAAGCTTGTTTCGGGCTGATTGTCTTTGATGTGTATTATCAAGCACTACATCTATTTCCTATCTAGATGTTTATCTTAAACAAACAACAGCCTATTTAGTTAAGACAAGTTTGCAACCCGATCTAAGGTACCTTGGACAATTATTATATTGAAGCACAAAAGAAAATACAGATCTGATTTTTGTTCCTTGATTCTCACAGTTTGGCCCAGCGACCTGTCTATCTTTTTGCCCACTCTGACACTACCTAACACTTGTACAGGCTATAATGAAATGAGATTTAATGTAGGTCAGTGGCAAACATGATGATAAACTGACTCAATGACCACCTTGGCCTCTGCTTTAGGGATCCCCAGGACCCTTCAGACTTTCAGCCAGGATCACCCTTACAGGAAACCCTTTCTCTGACAGCCCTGGAAGTAGAAGGTGGAGATGCTCATTTTACTGGTTATATCCTACCATTCCTCCCTATATCTACCTTCAAAGACACCCCTTTATTGTTCCTAATACTCAGTTACTCAGGAACTGTTGGTGGTATGGAAAACCTAAATGATAACAAAATGAACCTTCCCAGTGTGTCTGCAGTGAACAGGTGTAGGTCTGGATTTGCTGTTAACCTCTCAGGAGAGAGGGCTGTTGTTGTTCCCTTTAACAGGGATCTTGATCTTAAGATCACTATTCCTTATTTGCCTTTGTACATCAATACGTAGAACTTCTGAGTCAAACCATTTAGTCAGTAACATATAACCTCCAGCAGGATTAGACAGCACAAAACAAGACAATAGCACTCACAAACATTAAAGCAGACAGATAGCTAGAGTTTGAGGTACATATTGATGGAATAAAAATATAATCAACAAAAGAAATAGTAAAGTGCAATGTGCAAAGTGTCTCTCTGTCCTGTAAAAAGTGAACTATGCAAGATCAAGATTCAGATATGCAGAAATGCAATTCTTCTGGCAATTTGATGTTACCAAACACGAACTGAAGACTGTCAGTGATGACGGCTATGATGTCATGCCTGCATTTGGTGACTGAAGGATCTGGTTCTACTAGCTGAGCTCTGACCCTGCCATTGTAAGCCTTCCTTTCATGTAACTGGACTCCATGTAGAGCCAAAGTAGCAACTTATGGCAACGACTTGCAGTTTTGGCATCACCCGTGTGATGCGGGTCCAGATGTCTGTCCTCCACCCCCCACCAAAGCCCCTGACCTTCCCCCTTCTTCCTGCATGCTAAACCCTCTGCTTTTCTGCCTGAACTGGAAGGGAGCAGGCAGCCGGCTGCTGATTGGTTGCCTCAGTGCGTGGGCGTGCCAATTTCGAGTGGGGGTTGATCTTGGACAGAAACAGACCACACTGGGCCAAGGCGTGCTGAAGGTGTGGAGATTAATGTGGTGATGTAGGAAGGGTGAGAGAGACAGAGAGAGAGAGGGAGAGAGAAAGAGAAAAGTGAAGCTGGGAGGAAAAGGATGACAGTACAGAAAGATGTAGAAGATAACAGAAAAGATAAAGAGAACTATCTGTAATACTGATTTCACATTTTAATGTTTATTGACTGCACATCTGAATATATGTAACTGATAAAGATGAGGCAAGATGAGATTTGGAAATCTCACAAATTGTGCTTAATGTCTCTTTTGACCTTATTGTATGCACCAACAACCCAAGAGGGGTAATGGGTTGAAAACAAGAGTTTTCACATTAACGTGTTCCTCCTTCCTCTGCCACAGCCATGTGTGAATAAAGCGACGCAGATTAGCGAGTCTGTGTTTATTAGCGTGCCTGTCACCATGGGCTAATCGAGATGTCGTTTCTGTAAGCATAGTGTGGAGCCGCCGGGTGCAGTCCGAGCTGGCCTGAACTGGCTGAGCAGCAGGCTGGACACCCGGCCGCTTCACCCGAGTGACCGGCCAGCGTGTCAGCGCGTCGGCTCCGAAAACGTGGAGCTGCAGCCGATGTCGGCCCGTTTGGCTGTGGAGAGGGGAGCGAGTGGTCGAGTCACCGATCCGGCCCGGTCTTGGCTCAGCGGTGCGAGCCGCCTGCAGTTCATGCTCTGGCACGGACATGAGTGCTCGCCCCCGCACTGCCATCCCATCCAGACGTCCCACAGCCTCCAGCGGCGTTCCCGTTTATTTATGTTCCCACAGCCGGCGCAGTGCGAAGGCAACTCTGCTGCACATTGGCACCGCCTGCCGTTCAGGGGCAGCCTCCGGCGGCTGTGCCGTGTTTACCAAGCGCACCGTACGCCATCTCCTGACCTTCCCCTCCCGCTCTCCATCTCCCCCCCCCCCATCCCACTGCGAGGCAGTCTGCGGCGCGTGTCCATGTCCCCTCACGCACACACACACAGATGGGCCGTGTGCTCAGATGCGCACGCGTACCAATCCGTCTCCCTGCCGAGCTTCTCCAGGGCACCCTGGTGTCAGTCACACCACACTGTGAGAAACGCTGCCCTTCCCTGTCACCATCTGCATTTTCCTTAGAATATCAGCAACCAATTAAGAAATTTAAAAAATTCTGTATTTTAACACAAAATGTGTCTTTGGGTCACCATATTCAACATATTACCCCCACAAATAATTATGAAACCAAAAATGAGCTGAAAAACAGATTGACTGGTTAAGCTGGTGGCTTTCCCAGTTCTCCTTGGGTTCATTTCAGGGTGTTCTGAGGGACCTCTGTACCCCCGTCCCAGCACACGCATGCAGACCAGATAAACCGGTGACCCTGCACAGTTTACACATGGGAGGGGGGTGTTGGGCCCATCAAACAGCCGAAATCCCTTCATCTCATGCGACCCTCGCCAGAAACAGGCAATGAAACGGGATAGAAGATGCAACTGCTTGTGCATGACAGCAGGCCACCAGGAGAGTCACAGAGCCAGATGGAGATGATGTTTACGAAAATGGTAGGGGGGGGCGGGGGGGTAAAATGCTGACCCCAT
>JAODKF010000138.1:23883372-23907954 GCA_026779585.1 Mormyrus proboscirostris | reverse complement strand
CCCCCCCCCAACGGGCGGACCCCATAGTGTGGACAGTGCTGACCGCCGGCTCTCTGATTCCATTGCTCCTCCCCTCAATGCACTATGAGCAGATCACTATTCCCTGTGCTTGCTCTCTGTTGACATTTTATACACTATATCAGACACTTACGTTCAGGCTGCAGTTTCAGGAGTCCTGAAGGTCATCCTATATACCGGCCCTTTGTATAAAGCCGCAATATTCTCTCTTGCGGTGTACACAGTGCATACAGGGTACAGGGGAATGATGAGACCCATACATACAGGCAAAGTGTGAGAGTGAGGTTGTGTGAGGGTGGAGTCGTGGAGGAAGTGGGCTCTTCTTGTGAGACAGAAAAGCTGAGTGAGTGGGCAAAGTGGAGATGCTGTCAGGGGGCCTGAGAGACTCTGTAATCCCCCCATTTCGGCACCACACCTAAACACTTAAAGTAAACATCCCTACTGTGGAAACCAAATCAGGGAAACGACTAGAATTGGGGTCCCAAACTCCAGTCCGGGAGAGCTACTGTCCAGTAAGTTTTCTACCTTACCTGGCTTCAGATGACCCAAACCTGTTCCTGGTATTTACCTGAGAACTGGTATGGCTCATCAGAAGCCAGGTAGGATGGAAAACGAGTTGGAGACCGCTGAACTAGTAGAAAGATACTTCATCCATGTTACAGACCTTTCCGGGATCGAATCGGAGGTACCTAGCTTGGTATTCACTCCACAAGCCCAGCCGTAATGGGGGCAGCGGGCAGACCTGTCACAAGCCAGGTCTGATCACCAGAACTATTATAGGTAAGCAAAGCAGCCCGGTTAGGCTTAATGGAAATAGCTTGGCATTCGTATTCCATTAAAATTCACAAAAGAAGCCGGTCCTTGATAAGCAGGCACATACACTGCCAGCGCTCTCCTTAAAAGGAGAACCGGGAACGCCACTCTGGCTGTGCCAACGTTTCCTTCCATCTCTTCCTGACACCCACATGAAAAAGTGTGACCCTGTACATAACCTCTGCGGAAAAAAAATCAAACAGTGGGCCATGATTACAAAGTGACTGTGCTCTGGTTCCTATTAATAACCTCAGGGTCCTTGGATGTCAGGGCCAGTAAACATCCATCAGCATCTCCTGTCAAACGATCTGACAGCCAAAGATCTCCGCTATATGTGTCTGATACCACTGCATCCTCCTTCATAATCTACCACTGTTTTACTGTTTTACTGAGCTCATAACCAAGCTGAGTTAAAGTCAATGTCACCACGCTTCCATCTCAGATATGTCTGGTCTGCTCCCTATGCTCTAACTCATTAATAACTATTGATTCTTCTAGGAAAGCTTTTACACACATTACACTTTATAAACTACTCAACTTTTTAAGCTCTTTAAGTACAGCGAGTAGTGCTAGTAGTGTAAAACGAGAACTTTCAATCTGCATGGTTCTGTCAGAACAGACGTCTACCAAAATCCATCACAGGTCATAATCTTAGCACGCTAGAATGATGAGAGAACTCTTCCACCTTGTCAGTTATCCATACTTCCGCAGCGCACTTATGACTCTACCCACAACCTGACTTTCTGACATGTGCCTTATGTATTCTGTCACTGAGAAGGGCCTGGAGGTCAGCCAATACTCTCATACGACACATGCAGATCTTGCGCTTGCAGAATGACGCAGCCCCTGGTGGGCACATTTTTCCCCACACAGTTTCATGGATTCATAGGCATCTTCTAGCTCAAAAGACTTCAAACCCTCTCAGGATCATATATTGGAAATCTAGAACAGAGACATCTTGTGAACAGGGTGGACGACAAGGGCAGACTCAAAAATAAAAGATTAACCACTGTGGGCAGCATAGTCATCAATTTGCAGTATGAATCTACTATCTCATTATCAAACTGCCAATCTGTATCGCAGGGGGGCATCTCGAGTTAACAGTCCTACGTTGTGGGTCATGGAGACTGTCCGCCGGAATAAAAGTTCGGCAATGCAACTGTATGAGACGATGGCCAGTTGCAGGTTCAACTCCCAGAAGAAACCCTGCTGTACCCTTGAGTTTTTTAACTTGAATCACTCCAGTAAAACATCCAGAATGTGATAAAACACAGGATGCATGAGTATAAAGTGCCAGCTAAGCCACTATAAGTGAAAGTAAACATTGTTAAATACAGCAGTACGCAGAAAGATCCTCCCGGAGAGCCCAGTACTACATACACACACACAGAAAGGACATGCAAAGAAATAATTGCTTAGCATTTATCTGAGTCACTTACAGATGCTCATTGACTAAGTTTGACCTTCCTCTTCATCTTTAACTCCTCTCAGATCTATGTTAGGAGGTTTAACGTTACCACAAAGGCAATGGAGAGTGTTGAGGAAAGACAATCTCTTTGTGGAAATAACTAAGAGGCCTATTCTTCTCCCTAATTGAAGGATCAAAGAAGTGCTATCTCTCATGTGCAGAAGATGGGCTGGGCAGCTCAGCAGAGACCGGAAGGGGAGTACAGTGGATCACCGGAGAGACTTGCAATGGAGATGTGACATCTGGGGACAGGGGTGCAGTAACGTGAGTGGGCACAGGTCGCTCTGTGTCAGGTTCTGCTGAGTCAAGCAGGACGGGTGAAGGTGACTCTCCCCATGCCTGCTCCCAGTCCGCCTCTTGATATCGATCTCCTTTTTCCGCTCCAAAAGACTTCATAATCATAATCACAGGGTTGATTTTTCAAATCCTCACAAAGTGATGTTTATCCATAATTTCATTGCTATGGATATGGCCATCATCAAGGCACGGGCCGTAGGGTCTATGAAAAATGAAGGTCAACTTGGTGAGGTGACAGGTACCAAACCAACCCATGTAAGTTGCCAAGGTCCCCACAATCACCACTGCAGCGGAATGAAGAAGAGTACTGATACGATATCACGCTGTTTCGGTTATTAGGACACGACCATGGGCATCGTTAGGTCCGATCACCCGGGGGTGTATCCTCAAGTATTTTAAGCCTAGTCCTCAGTATTTTAGCCCTGATGCCAATTATCTTCCTTCAATAAAAGAAAAGTCAAGCTCCCGGTAAACTTGACTTAACCCCTGATCTTTTCGATAGCTAGAAACTCCTCTGGACGAGAATAACCCTAATCCTGACCCTAAACACAACTGGTAGTGAGTGTCAGATCCATTTCAACAAATTACCCTTTATAAAATACGGTGTATAACTGAGAAATTACTGGAGGAGTGGCGGAGGTAAATGTAAACGTATGGAACGGCGCTAATGAGGCGTGGATCGTTAGACAGACCCACCACCTCCTCAAAACGCGGTGTCTCTCAGACTTAATTAAAGATTCATAGCACCACCATAACCTTGACTCTCCCAGCCAACAGCAAAGCACAGTGTGAAACCAGGGTCAGACCATCCGTCATTTCAAAACGAGCTCCTTCACATGAAGAAGGACACGCCCGGCGTTTATGATCCTAACGGAAACACACGTACGAACTCAAACGCGCACAAGTCCACGAACGTATAGCTCCGCGCATCTTTGAAGTGTATGATACACATCTTATGTCTCACCACAAAGGAACAACTATTTTTTTAAGCATTAAAAAGCGCAGTCAAGCAAACCCAAACTCTTTCTGAGGCTTACACTAAATTTAGATATGAAAACAAACGATATAAATTATTATATAACACCTGTCATAACAAAAAAAGACATATTTACTATACTGAAGGAATTAAATCGTACTTCAACACTTAAAGGTATCTGGTTTAAAATAAACATATTGTTAAATCCGTGTTTTAGACAGTCAGAATTACTGAAAGTCATTAATTAAAAAGCTGGTCTGGTTCAAAGTATACTATTTATATTCCAAACACAATTTCATGGTTTCACGTTTACGTTAGTTTTGGAAACACTCAACGCAAGTCTACCAAACCAATTAACCTTCACATCACAATGTAAAGTTTGCAAAAAGTCAGAATAAACCCACTTTACACCCACCTCCTTATCCTCCACCCCACACACACAAACAACGCACATTTCAAACGCTAAAATTTGCGTAACATACTGACCTGTATTGGCGCTGACAAACACATATTCTTTTCAAGCAATTTATACGCTCCAAAAAAAGGCGTTTTAACACGTCTATATACATTGACCCAGGCTAAACTGCACCTGCCACCCAAAGAGTCACTTAATTAAATTATAGGGTGATGAAATTAATTGCCACTTTTGAAAAGTAACCAATCGTTAATTTAAATACGCTATACTAGTTTATTGCTTTCTGAAACGCATAAATAAAATAATGCAAATATTAGTAGACGTTCGTAATCCGGAGGCAAGCAGCGGCGCACACGGTAGACGGTGTGTTTGGGCGCTGTATGGTAGGGACGCTGTACAGCTGAGCGGGGGACCAGCGATGATCTGAGAGAAAAAAAAGTGGGGGGGACGACAAATCTGCCAGCGGGTGTGTTGTGTGTTCTTCAGTTTAGAAGATGTTCAAAATGCAGGGCACACAGGAGGCGGCGCGCATGGAGTGATGCATGCACGCACACACACACACACACACACACACACATACACTGTAAAATACACATGAATACACACACATACATAAACACACCTACTGTAATAAATGACACATATACAGTAAGAGAGACGTCTACGGGCCTATATAGTGAACGCATGTGTACGCGTTACATCGATATGAAATATGGAATAAACAGCAGGGAAGATTATAAATGAGCAGATGAAACAGTCGGTGTTTATGCATAGGACTTACCCTCATAATTTCGGCTTTCGTCTGCGGCGGAGGGTCTTCGCTGAATTTTTATCTCTCTCTTTGCAATTCAGCGCGGATACGCTCGGATAACGGTATTTTGCCCAGTGTATCACTGCCGTACCGGTCTGAACCCAAAACACGACGACGGTACGGATTTAGCCGGAGGATACGGGCGCGGAATCGCCGCTGTCTCCAAAGACCGGGGTAGCCGTGCCTTCCAGCGCTTTAAATGAGCACATGTATAAATTGTATAAATCGCGTTGCAATCTGCAACGTACAATAATCCCGGGAATAGGAAGAAGGGAAGGATGCCGAGACTAAAGAGCGACAAGGGGAGGGGGTACGAGGGAAAGGGAATAAAAAGAAAAGGAGAACCGCCCCCAGACTGAACGGATTGGGCTGGGTGCCACTTCGGCACCAGGACTGTGTTCAGAGAACCGCGTTCATGTGAAATTTCTGCTGGACTTGACGAAATTCTTCGGTTGGACGGAAGACGCATTTCACAGAGAAATGCAGCTGAGTCGGCTAAACTGCTTCGGACTGAAGTGGACACCTAACGGTGCGTTACTGACGAGAGAAATGCGGACGGACCGACGGGACGAGACGAGACAGGACAGTGATGGCGTGGGTTTAGTACAGATTTAATGTTTATTCAGCTGTACCCTATGTGTGAGTAGCTAACAGGACTATGACAGAACTGTTTCCCTCTTTCTCTAAGGTTGACAGAGAGGACCTCAACCTGAATTGCTATGTTTGAAATACTAATTTCAACACGACCTGGACAAACGGTTATGGAAGACAGCGTAAGTTTAATATAGTTTGTATAGTTTGTGTACGCAGAATAAATAAACCGTTATAAAATGGCCAGGCACCGCTGATGTCTGGGTGGAGCGGCTCGGATAAGGAGACACACCTCTTGTTCCTCACCACGCCGGACAGCTGGTGGCTCAAGGGCGGCTCCGCGGATAATTTGCAACATTTCTAATTAGTATTCAGACCTCTTCTGCGTCGTCCATTTGGCATCCCGTACAAGTGTTTACTCCAGTCATGACACTGTAAGACTACCTCCTTTAATATAAAGATGAAATATGTCGCATTTAAAAAGCAACAAAATTGCAAGTTAACAACCATTTTAATAGTGTCGTGGTCTTTGCGGTGTGGGAGCATTTCGTTCGATTAAGTTTTGTAACAAGGTGGACATAACGGCATTGCCTGGGTCAGACATGCCAAATTATAACAGCAGAGTTGCAGGAAATACAAAAATGGGGAGGGTGTGTACTGTACAGGACACAGTTCAAGCAGAGTTCCACTTTACAACTCATGCATAGCCCAGGAATTTTAAGCACTGCCAAGAACAGGAGAGAGAAAAGTATACTCACTGTTTTGAGTGAAGGGGTGATGCACTGGGGGGGGATTGTTGGATGGGCGGAGTTTAGGAAAAGATGCATTCCACCAAGGTGAGGTTGGTTTGGTTATTGACCTGAGGTTATTTTAACTGGAAAAAGAAAATGGATTGAATACAGCAGAAAACTGACATGTTATAGTAGTTGGGTATTTATGATTTATGAGGTTGGAGTTGAAGTCCTACGAAGAATCTTGCTACTTTACTTACACTTCTACTTAAGGGTGCTTAGTCGTCACCATAGCAGCTGCATAATTATGGCAATTTTTTACACTGATTCGATTACAACCCAGTTAAAAAGATTTTGCGACATAAATTATTTCTTTAAAATATGCTTAAGTGCTCTTTCCATAATCTGAAATATGTACCGTCTTCTGTTTTGCATTTAACTGCACCGAAATGGAGCTTAGAGAAAAAAAGTCTGATTTGATGAGAAAGTGGGCAAATCGAATTGCCCTGGTGCATTGCAGCTGCAGATTTTGGTGTGTTAGTTAATTTGATTGCAAATGAACAGGAAATGGTCCATAATTTTGCATCATTCCAGAATTCAAAGAAATGCAAAAATGACCAATTTCTAAATGCGCATTTTGCCCCTGTATCGACCTTTCAAAGGGCTTCTGCATTTACACTGACGTTGCTGTTTCTCTGTAACTTCATGCGATGTAATTTGAATGGGATTTTCGCACAATGTATGCTGGGAGATGTATTCTCCTGAGTATCGCATCTCGAACATGAATGGACGGCGCCGCCGCTGAGGACTACATGTCCCAGAAGCCTTCAGCACCGGCACTTTGTCGCAGAGCTTTCGTAAACATGGCGTCGGAGGCTGGAAAGAAACACGGTGATGGTATAGACCAAGGTATAGCCGATCCTCGTTGTCAGCAGGATGGAGAGGACAAAAAACCGGCACCTATTTCTTTTGGGTTCAGCAAGACGTCAAGCAAGTTTAAAACCAGCTCGAACCTTAACGAATCTGAGAAAGAGGAGCGGGATTACTTGACTGGGGTGGAGGAGAAAGAGCTAAAGAGGTAATAACCGCTACAATATTATATTAAACATAAATCCAGCTAAAATATAGTGTAGGCGTTCGAAATCATTAATATTACAAGCCGCAAGTAGCACGTTTAAATATCTGGGCATTTATTTTATGGCTACATGGCAGTGCGGCAGACCAGCCTTTCCGCCTGAGGTTTCCGAGTATTCCCATATGAAAACGTCCTGAGTAGTTGTGTAGTAAGCGATAAAGTGTACCTGAATGGCCATATACGTAAACATTTACTGTTAAAAAGGAAAAATGGCTTCGGCTAAGGAAACATTCTGACAATTTACTACGCTAGTTGTGTTTAACGACGTTTTTGCGTCACGGCTCCAAATGAGGTGTATGACGGTGTGAGGATATACATGCAGTTCTGGCGGCAGAACCACCCACGGAAATGTTCCCTAAGATGGAAAGCGGCCATTGGAATCTGGGTTATGTCTGAAAGTAAAACTATGAGTAAATGGCAGTTTTGGGCACGCAGTGGACGTCCTGTAATTAGTGTCCGGGCCTTTTCCCTATCCCATTCCACCCAGAGAGCCGGAGTCCCTTTGATTCAGCGTTTTGTATATCCTTTATTCGCACTATTTATTTTGTAGTCTGTAATGCAGGAGTGAAGCTTTGTCACTTTTCTGTCGACCAGCTCTTTCGTGTCAGATTTATACTAGGCAGTTTACAAATGGACAAAACGTCCTTTCATAAAATCTTAACTCCCGTTTACATGACAGCGGACATCTGCATGAACATGTAGTTGCAGTAAGGTGTCTTGTGTGTATGACAATCACTGTATAAAATGGAGCAAGAAGTAGCTCTTAGTTAAGATCTACTCTTCCTTGATGATGTCTGTCACACTCTACTCCCTAGCACCAAGCCAGTGGAGCAGAAAAAGGAGCTGGTTATTCCTCTCATCATTAAGAATCGCTGGGTCAGGCAGGAAAAGCCCAAAAAGGAGCCATTGGGGAGTAAGGACTGTCCTCCGAGCCAGGAGCAGGACTCTGTAGAATCCCAAGCCGTCAAAGAACTTGTGGAAGGTTGGTGTGGTTCATTCCTTCTGTCAGGTCTTGATTAGATATGAGTAAAATACTAATCTGACCTTAAAAATCCAAAAATCTTAATCAATTGGAAATTACTATTTTGAAAAGAGGAAAAAATTATCATCTCTCTGAAAACAAGCACATGCATGTATTTCCTATATTCCTCTCACCCTGGTCATGTGATTAGGTATCCAAGCAACTGGGTACTTACCATGACCTTGATTAATATATTTGTACATATAATACAGGATATCATATTTTCAGAGTGTCTGTGAGACCATTTCCAGTGCTTAATATAAACAGAAAATATTGAAAAATTGAGTTCACAGATGTTCAGTTTTGGTGATATTTTACGAAAGTGACTCAAAGGAAAATTAGGCCATTTTAATCATAGGCGAGTGTGGCAGGTGTTTGAGATGATGGAGATGTTTCCACTGCTCTCCTCTGGCAGAGTCCCGGAGGCAGCTGGATCAGTGGAAGAATGGCACCCAGGAGGGCCTTGACCTCACCATCCCCTTGCTGATGCAAAATCAAGTACCCCAGGGGTTCGAGGATGGGGACAGAGTGAGGGTCGACTTGCGGCCTGAGTCGGTAAGTCTGGTGTAGATTAACTTAACAGACTGCCTCAGGTGCCAGTGGCAGGGATGCTGCCGACTTCCATCTCATTCCACCAGTCAGTCAGAGCTGAGATGAACTGGGAGGAGAGTAATTACTACCACCGCCCTCCTGTATGTGCTTTGTTGGAAGCATCTGTGCAAGTGTAACAGACAGCAGATGCTGATTCCTCACACCTAATAGATTAACCAGAATTGACCATGTGCTAATTCCTGAAATAGCTTTGTCAGATAATTTTGCCACTCGGCCCCCTACTGAATGTGGGGGAATGCGGATGTACGACACAAGTCTCCCATCACCCCTTGTCTTCATCATGTGGCCCAAACAGCTCTTTTAAATTTCCCCTTCCTCTAGGGATGGGGGCTTTACTTCTGCCATGACTTCAGAAGATGGGCGGGCTGCATCCTCAGTTTATTACTCAGCTGTCAGAAGCAGTGAAGCAACATTAAATTACACCATTATTCGGCATTAAATCATTAATTAACCTTAAATCATACTGCTTCTGGTCTGCTGTCATCTGTTAATTTTCTGTTATAAAAGTTTCTAAACTTCTAAAATCTGTGCCTTTTGTCATTAAAGTTCTGAAGCACCCAGTCAATCTGTTTTGTACTTTAGATAAACGACCCTCCTTTCTGAATGCTCTGCAGTCTCTCTGAGGTTGCCTGTCTTTCTTCTGAATTGTCATCAGAGAATTCGAACGTCTGTGGTGGTCTCTGTCAGCTCCCAGCTATTTGAATTTCTGCTTGTCTTCTGTCGGTTTATTCATCTTTGGCAACGTTGGAATGTTTTAACAAACACTTGCTTTAAAATGGGCTTTCAGTCTATTTAAAACACCTAAGTGTATAGATGTCTTGTGACATTTCTGTGGCAAAGCTTTATTTCTTCCCGAGCTCATGTAAAAAACTGTCCCCAAAATGTTGGTAAAATGTTTGAAACAGCCAACTATCCACATTGCTTGCTAGTTTAAATTTGATTGTATTATGATTTTATAAATGCTATTTAGTGGTAATAGGCCCATGGAAACCAGTTTTGCTTGCATGCACTCTGTTGCATTTCCGGAGGATGGGACAGGATGTGTCTGACCATTTGCATGGGGGCTGTCAGTCCACAGATGCCGACTATGAGAGTGTGCCCGTCGAGGCATATGGCCTGGCCATGTTGAAGGGCATGGGCTGGAAGGAGGACGAGGGAATCGGCAGGACCTTCAAACAGTAAGTCAGTCCCCCCCCCCCGCCACTGTCAGAACCAGCTGCCAGCTGTCATTCCTGGAGCCTTTATTTCTTCCCCCTCCTTGCAGGGTTGTGAAGCCCATCGAACACCAGCTCCGGCCCAAAGGTTTGGGTTTAGGGGCTGACCGCTCAGCCCTGAAAGACCTGGAGCCCAGTGGCCCCCGGCGACCTCCCAAACCTGGGGAGGATCGGTCCCAGGAGGAGATGGTTCTGGCCCCGGGAGCATCTGTGCTTCTGGAGGCAGGGGCTCACAAAGAACACTATGGAAAGGTGAGTCTGTCCCGGCAGCGTAGTTTTACAGCCTCTGACCGGGTGAGAGCCACACAAATCCCAGATAGAGAAATCTCAGAAATGAGGCTTTGGACCCTCTGGTGGGTGGGGTTGATGTGTACCGTCAGGAACCAGCAGGAGGGGGATTAAAACAGCCGGTGAATGACAGCATCCAGCTGTCCCACCCACTGTGGGCTTTGAAGCTTCTCGCATTCAGAAGTTCTTAGAGTTTGCACCACAGAGTTTCTGGTCATGTGACCATGACACTCACTCACTCATACCGGGCCACAGGTGGAAGGCGTGGATCCTGACAACGCCCGAGTTATGGTGAAACTGGCCATCGGCGGGAAGATCGTGACTGTCAGCCAGTACAACATTCGGCTGGTCGGGAGAAAGGAATATGACAGGAATGCCAAGGACCTCAGTGAGTGGAGCCACCTCTAGGCACTTGGGATTTTTAAATACACAAAAATATTCTGAGGGTAGTGCAAAAAATGATTGGTTCAGAGAGATAACCAATCAAATTGTAAAGGAGATGGGTTCAAGCAACTAGAGGAAGAGGTACCAAGACATCTGATTGGTTGGTCCCATCTCCTGTAGTTACTTGAACCCACCTCCTCTGTAATCTGATTGGTTCAGGGAGATAACCAATCATTTTTCCTTCTACCCTCAGAATATTTTTGTAAAGTAAAACTCCCATGAGCTGTCTCTGGAGACTGGTGTCTCGCTCTTTTAAAGATTGGTGAACAGGTTTTTGTGGTAGCAGTACAAGACAAAAACTAATTGACTAGGGTAGTGATGTGTTACAGATCAGGATCTTTTTCTGTGTAGGAAAATATCTGTGACTTAGGTTGAGTGTGTTGCCTCTGTACCGTCCCCACCATGCTGCAGGTCGCCACAGCAAAGCCCACATGGAGAAAGAGAGGGAAAAAAAGAAGAAGAGGGAGGAGAGGGCAGAACGAAATGAACAGCAACAGAGGGAGGAGAGGGCAGAACGAAATGAACAGCAACAGAAGTCCAAAGAGAAGAAAGACAAGCGGAAACACACCGATTCCAGGTATAGGGTACAACAGCCCTGGGCACGAACCATAGTGCTGAAAGCCCATTAATCCCCATCCCCTTCACCCCCAGGGAGAAGACCCCCCCAGCGAAGCTACCACGTCAGGAGCCGTCCACCCCCTGCTGGCTGCAGAGGGATCTTCGTGTACGCTTCATTAACAAGACCTTCAAAGGGGGGAAGTATTACAACTCCAAGGTAAGGGGCATTAGAGAAGACTCAGCATGCAGACAGGGTTCCTGTGTGAGTGTGACTGAGTGACACAGCGGCATGTGCACACAGATGACAGTGGAGGATGTGCTCACTCCACGGACCTGTGTATGCCGCACGGAGGAGGGCAGGCTGCTCGATGGTGAGTGATCCATAACACATACAGCATGTGTCTGACCGTATCGGACACACACAAGCATGTGAAGATTTCATGCATTCCTATATGCATACACCCCACCCCCCCGCAGGTGTGAAACAGGAGATGCTGGAGACAATGGTGCCCAAGGGTGAATCAGACTGCATAATGGTAGTCCTGGGAGAACATCGTGGGCAGGTCAGTGCTGCTTCTAGAATTCCCCTTTGCCTAGCAAAAAAACTAGTATCTGTTAGTGATGGCTAAATGTAGCTTTATGGACCATTGTCTGTATTTTTTTAATATATTAAGCCCTTTATGAATAGAGAGCACCATCTAGAGGATCAGAAAATACAGCAAATGGTTCAAGAAGTATTTTTTGGCCATCACTAGTATCTATTAGATGTTCTCCTGTAGAATTGTATGACACATTGCCAACTTCCACCTGGTAGGTGGGCCGGATCCTACAGAGGGACAAGGAGCGTTGCCGTGCCATGGTGCAGCTGGACCGACACGAGGAGAAGATCTACACACTGGACTATGACTCCATCTGCCACTACGTGGGTGGGGGCTGTGTGTGACTGGGGACGTTGCAGCACCGCCACCTGTGTCCTTTTTCATGACATCTGCCATTCTTCGTGGACCCGTCTCAACCACCTGGGCTGTTCTTCCAAGGGTCATGCAGGCAAAAGGAACAGCAGAGGACCAGGTATGGTAGACCTAGGGGGTGCCATCATGACACAGAGAAGTGATTTTTAAGCTGTAACTGAAGATGGGCTGACTACCTGCTGAAAATTGGCTGAAAGTAAGAAACACCCAAGAGACGCAAAGAAGAACATGGTGCACCTGGAATGAAATCTCATTATAGCAGGGGCCAACCTGAGCGCCTCTTAAAAGTGGCAGACAGCTCCTGTACATATCCTGGGCGATGGTGTGCAGCTCTACTCCCTGAATTCCCCAATTGGGCCTAGTGGACGGCAACTTTCTATGTAAACATACTGACATTTTTTTCTACCTTTCTTGTCCTTTAAATGTGTTTTTAAAGGAGGACCCTGTGGGATCATAGTAACGTATGTGCTACATTTTTCTTTTTGCAATAAAATGATGTGAAGACCACATGGTGAGGTGTACAGTCCAATTGAGCATTGGTGTCTGTGTTATGGATTACAGAGGGTGGGCTTTGTTTCTACACCTTTATAAACTTCAGCACAATAAGGTGACATGGTGGCACAGGTTTTGTCCACAGTAACCAGCAGCACTGATTCAAGTAGGGGAACTGGAGTCAAATGAACTACAGAACGGCTTAAATATATAGGTGGTGGTATGTTGTGCAACAATGGCTAAAATGAAACGTTTTGAGAAGAAACATTCTGGGAGAGGCCTCCAGATGACCACCCCACTTCAGTCTAAGGGTAGTTAAACTGGTGCACAGTTGGATTCATTCTGCTTAAAAGAACCAGTAGTTCTGTCTGGATCGTTTATTTACATTAAAAAAAAATAACTTCTGGAGTCGAGATTAATCCTAAAACAAGCCAACACAAACGTACATAATCCCCACTGAGCCGTTCCTTCCATGACTGACGCCATCGCAGTAGTAAGTCCAGTGGTGTGTGAGACTGCATGGTTTACAGTCTGTGTCTTCCCTTTCACTCTTTGGGCTTGGTGAGCTCTGCGTTGGCCCTGAGGACAGCCCCGGGGCTCGGGTACGGCCTCTGTTGGAACAAAGGTCCAGCCGCTGTGGTGTCGGCGCCTGTTTTGGCCTCATTCCTCTTGGGCAGCCCAGTGGACCAGGTTCCTCTAGGGTAGACAGAGGGACAGAGAAGGAATCCAATTTGGTACCAGTCTGACTTCTTCTCAGTATCGTTTATTCAATTGAATTAATTTTTTGGATTGTGGCCATCTTGTACTGAAATGAATGAGTTAATTCTCAAAACAATACAGAATGAGATTGTTGTGGGAATGCATGAGAAAAATAATGTGGTTCTTCTGAGACCGCAAGGAGCAGTACCTGGGGGCGTCAGAGTAGGCGCTTGGGTCCATCGGGTCCATCTCTTCCCTCTCTCGACCTGCCAAACATTACGACATGCAGTTTTACGATCAGCTTGTTGTGTCCTGCTGGTTTCTGATCCCAGATCAGCTCTTTCAGCAATGACTTAAACATACAGAAACAAATTTAAGGCCAAAAGGATGTACTATGAAATAGGCTAACTGACTTAATGACGTATCTTGATGCTTATTTCCCCAAGTCAACTTAGCTGATAACCACTGCCACAGTACCATATAAGGCTGATCACTACAATAAAGGTACTTAACTCTAGGTATTTAAAACTTGCTTTGTACTACACCTTTCTGGAGTTTGCCTGCGCCAACAGTCCAAGCCTTATTTTTCCACGTACCTCTCTTGTTCTTGCTGTAGGGGGCACTGTCTTCCCTGCGCTGTAGCCTCTTTTCCCTGATTTCCTCCCTTTCTCGTTCTCTGTCTGGCTTCTCAAATGGCCTCTCACCTCGTTCCTCGCCCATGTCAGCTGATGGAAAAAAACAGGTCTTAATGTTAACAACCAAACTTTTAAAGAGTACCACTTTCAAGAGACACTTTTTTAGTTTTTCATCAGGCAAAAATTTTCTCCATTTTGCTATTTACATATCCATCTAAGGCCAGTTGGAAAGCATACCTCTCAGCCTCTTGGCAGCCTTGCTGATGACAGCACTGGGGTCATTTGGAGAGAGCCAGGACACCAGGTCGGACTCCACATTCCAGTAATAAGGCAGGCCACTGGAGAGAGAGGGAAAAGAACAGAACAAGCTCAGTTTGTATATAAGATGTTTCCAAGCTTACAATCAATCAGACTGGGGTTGCACCTGCCCCTTTTGCCAGAACCATTGACACTATCTCCCTTTTGAGGTCCTGAATGCCCATATTCAGTTACCAACAATCAACCACCAACTTAGCAAACCGGAAATTTGTTTTGGTCTACCAGGGGGATTTCCCATTCCATGTTCGGCAAAATTAACACATTCAAGCATCTGCCCATTAAAAAGTCTCTCCACAGCCCTGATTTTCAATGTTTAACCTGCCCCTCTTATGTGAACGTGCACAAAAAAAACCCAAGTCAACAATATGAGTTGACAACCACCAACATAGCACCGTGGTGATCAGGGTTACTTATTTTTTCTCTGTGTATGTGAAACTCACTTTGTAATACACCCCACAGGACTCTACACAAGCAGTAGTCAGCTGCAAACAATGGCAGCCTACATAGTTAAACAAGTCCCTTCAGTGTTACTTTTAATGGCTTATTTTCAGGCTTTAATTTCATGCATTATTTATACCAGTTACACATAACACAAAAACCCCCTAAACAGGACTATTCAACTCACGGTCCTCAGGGGCGAGTCCCGCTGATTTTCCAGCCTTCCTTTACCTGTGAGCCAGGTGTGAAGCCTCTGGCCAATCAGAATCAATAACTGAAAAGAAGGCCTGGATTTGGAATCGAGGGCCAGATTTGAAGAACCCTGTCCTAAAGGCTGATGGCACAATCATGAACGAAGATCTCTTACCAAACAGGATCAAATACTTTGTACCAGTTGATTGGTAAATTCTCAACTCTGGTGGCCTCGTAGTCCACGTTGTTGTCATCATAATCTTCAGCAATGATCTCCTCTTCCGCCTCTAAGGAAATAGCAGTTTGATTGAAATGCAGGTGATTGCGGAGATAAGGGTGCACGTACGAGTAACACCAGTACACATGCTGTAAGGGATCACTGCGGCGTCGAAGCCTAACCGTGCTCCGAGTGCTTCAGGATGCCTCTCTTGGCCAGGCGAGCTAGCAAGGCTGGCGGCAGGGGCATCTTTCCTTAGGGACAAAACCCATTCAAATGCAAAGCTACTACAAGCATTCCTTAAATACATTTAAACCACCAACGGTATAAAAGCAGCAAATAAGAGAATAAACAGGCGAGAATAGAATTATTCTGAATACGACGCTTTCCAGTTATTCCAGTAAATTAAACAGTCACAAAAGGCACATCCCAGTAAGCTCATAGTTTACTTTGATTATTTTTTGTAATAACGTATATTTACACCTCATCACAAAACCTCAGGCATGCTTTATTTACCTTGTTGCAGGGTCTGCCTGGCGAAAGATAACGACACTAAACTATTACAAATAGTTTACACGTCTGGAATATTGAATTAAATTGTCGAATTTTGTACAAAAATATTTAATTTTACCAAATGCTTAAACCAAATCTATATCACTTATCAGATTTGTATATAGTACGCCGCTCCGCTCAGTGCATCCACATAAAACGCGTTTTGATTACGCATTCCGCATCGATAGCCATCTCCCGACCTCGATTGGACTATGTCCTACACGTGATGCGTGTCCTTACTACGCGCCAGCTATTTCCGTCATTTTTTAATGACGACGTAATGTGACGTGACAAACAGTATGGATGAATACGTCCGAGAACCTTGGTAAAGTGGCATATTTAAGCATTTATTAGCGGATCTGATTACATGATTGCAATCCTTATAGCTTGTTCTGTTTAGATACGACACTTCACTTTCATTGTGATAGTTTATAGTGTGGTGCTATTCTTTCCATTTTAAACGACTTAATTTGGCCGGGCAATTTTCCTGTATTTCCCCCTGATTGTTTGTTTTTCTTTTTTTTGGGGGGGTGGGGGTTCACTGAGAACTGTCCACAAACTGACTATACGTCGTTAATTGTTGTATTTCGACAAGAATAAAATATCTTATTTAACAGAGTTGCTTTTTATACGCGATGAAGGTACATTTAAAATGTTAAACAAAAGTCTTCTTTGAACAAACAATCCGTAATAATGTTTAAACGCACAAGCGAAGCCGTCTGTCTTTCTGAATACTTCTACAAGCATATTGGTTTAACTTCTATTTTAGCAAACAAAATATTGGTGAATTGTTACATGTTAATGCCATTGATCCAGCCCATGGAGGATCGTAGATGATTGTGGCGGTGCCTTTACCATGGGCGCCATTGGCGGGGGTGTTTTCCAGGCTGTCAAGGGCTTCCGAAATGCCCCGGCGGTGAGTGCCGGCCGCTTAGGCTCTGGTCAGCTGGGAATGGGGACGCAGCGGTCGAGTAACCATACGGCATTTGTATGTGTGTGTGCAGGGATTGCGGCACCGACTGAGCAGCAGCGGGAACGCTGTGAGAATACGAGCCCCACAGATAGGAGGTGAGCCCGTACAATGTACGGGTGCAAATCTGTTAGATCATGCTTAATCCTGAGAAGTAGGTGTGTCCACTATATACTTTATGATTTAAGGTGCTACTTAGTGAATGAGTAAATATAACAATATGCATATCACATAAGACAACCAAATTGTCTACATATTGAGCCTCTCCTATAGAAAGTACAAGTCAAAGACAGAGATCTTCCTGGAGCTTGATTTAAAAAAATGATCCTCTGGTGTTTCTGCCCTCTCAGGAAGTTTTGCTGTGTGGGGTGGATTGTTCTCTACCATAGACTGTGGTTTGGTTCGTCTGAGGGGCAAAGAGGACCCCTGGAACTCCATCACCAGCGGAGCCATGACGGGGGCAGTGCTGGCAGCAAGAAGTGAGACAGAATTTCCTTTGTTCATTTTCAAACCTTTTATTTAGTCCATTATTGAAGATTCTGACTTTTCTAAAGAGTAATTGCTCTTTTCCACTGCCACCAAGAACTGAGCCATACCCAAGCCATTCCACGAACTGACGGTTTTCCATCATAAATTATCTGAGATGTACCCGAGCTATACCAGTGTTGGTTGCATCACCACCATCTGATGGGTTGAAATGCAGAGAGATTCCATTGATCTGTGGGAGATGTATGGATTCTCTGAAGGGGAAAAATGTCATATTTTATATATTCTTCATTATTAGTAGATGGCAATGTATTGATGCATTCCCGATAACATGAAACCTGAAAAGTTCCAACCACCTACTTTAAGAAGTACTACGGAACAGGTGAATGGAATGGATTCATAATGCAAATTTAAACAAGCTAATGCTAATTCCACTAGCATTTAATGCTAGCATAAAATGGTGAATCTCACGCTTGCCAGCGGTAATTAGCACATAGTAAATCATGAAGTACACTGTGTGAACAGCAAATAATCCTGTCTTTGATTTTATGCCAATGTCGCTCTTCAAAACTGTCAGCACCTTTACTGAGCTCTTCTGCAGTGGCAAGCCAAAGCTAGCTGGAACTAGTTTCTCTTTGTAGTACAGGTTGGTTCCTGTATGCTAGTGGAAAAGCGTCATAAGAGACTAGAACTGTAGAACCTAGTGGGCTAAACCTGTTGTGGTTAATTCTCTTATTTTTCCTATCACTGACCAACCTTGCCTTGACCTGCTGAATCTTGACTCTCATTGTCTCCTCTTCAAAGGTGGTCCCCTGGCTATGGTGGGGTCAGCCATGTTTGGTGGAATTCTCCTTGCTCTGATTGAGGGGGTTGGAATCCTGCTAACCAAATACACAGCACAGCAGTTCCAGAACCGTGAGTCAGGGGTGTGGGTGCGGTAATTTCTGCTAGGTGAAACATGTGATGGCTCCGGGACATGGCTTAAAATTCTACCCAAATAGCCAAGTGGTAATCATCTGTGTTGTCTTCTTTCTCCCTAGCGAGCCCCTTAATGGAGGACCCAAGCCAGCTTCCCCCAAAGGACACAACTCAGGGCTACAAAGGTTTTGGACAGTACCAGTAAGCTTGGAGCAGTTGCACTTGAGATCGAGATCAGGGGTGTGTGGTCTATTCTGCTCTTCAGAGACATTTGGATATGTTGACAAGCCTGTGCTGAGTGAGACATGAAATGTACACTCTTGTAAATCGCAAGTCCTCATATATTAACCCCTCCCCGAGGCCAGGGTGCAGTTCATTTTCACTTGTATGTTTCTAAATGTGTAAATACTTTTCACCAAAAACTTGGCGATTTGCTTAAATACTGAACTTGAATCACTGGAAGATTTTACACCATGAAGTTGGAGTAAAGTGAAGGTTTGATGTGTATTTCAACCCCACTGAAATGGACAAAGCTGGGGGAAATGTCACATAAGGATCCATGTAGCTACACACACTTCATACCCACTATAGGTATGAGAATGAGTGGGAAGCATTTAACAGACATCCTAATTAAGTAGGTTTTACTAAAGGTTTGGAGAAAGGTGAATTACACATGCGCTGTGTTATAGGGGTGGTTTCTAAACTTTTGTTACCTTACCCTACTTCTTAAAACCTACTTCAGTTGTGTGAGTCGACCAGTCTATAACAGCAAGAGCCTATCTAGGGATTGTTATGGCACCATGTATCACATCGGACCACATATTTCTTCACTTAGTTTTTTCTTTAAACCCAATTCATATTTTTACATTTATATAAAGCAGGAGAATATTTTCATAATAGGTATCATATTAAAAGGTAAAACAGCAGGATCATTATGGATCTGAACCTTTAACGCCCTCTTCTGTTTTGTCCACTGAAGAACCAGCATGTTTCCACAGTTGTCTTCGTGTCTCCTCCACCCTATAGTGTGATTTATAAAAACATTTTAGGAGTATACCTGTGGTTTGTTTTTAAAAGCAGTGATATAGAGGATAGTCTGAGATGAGTTTATTTATTATATACAGTAATGCTGACAGTTTGAAATTACAGCGAAGCTTTTGAAGAATAAAGCATTCTATGGTGCTTTTACTGATGTTTTTGGTTAATTTAAAATGTGTCTGAGTTACCGTTACTAAAAGTTTGTCTCTTTAATACAAAATTCAATGTATTTAGTTTGCACTAAAATTGCTATTTTGTAAAACTTTGGTGTCGAATTATACTGCACTGAAAAGTTGTCAGTGCACATTGTTATAAACGCCACCATTGCACAACATTTATCGCAACTAACTGCTCATGATCGTAAAAACATCAGATTTCCAATGAGATATTTAATTGGACATATCAGGGATGGTGATGTTCACAACCTGCTCTGTTTTGAAATTGATGTGTCCATCCCTCTGTTATATAATGTAGTAAAAAATTTATCGCATGTATTGCGGGTATTTCTGAAGTGTTTCAGTGCTTAAAACACAGAGGGACACTGCGTAAGTTTGGTTTCAACTCTGGCAGGGACCAAATCAACTCTGAATCCCCCACCCCCCTGAACACAGGGTACTCCCAAAATAGTGGAAGAAACATGTCCTTACTGTCCATACCCAAATCTACGCCTTTAAGGAAGGTGATCACGGGGCAGAAGAAATGCCCTGCTGTCAGTGCCTAAAATCGCACTGGCTCAGGGGCTGGAGTAAGGCTGTGTGGATTGATATCACAATATCGATTGCCTCAAATGGAATGTTGAGAATTTTGAGAAATTACTGTAATGCTCAACCACTGATGTTTAAATTGGTCATTTAATGTGCATATTATTACAGGACATGAACCACCTGTAAGGAGAGAAGTAAGAGAAAGACATCCCCCTCCCCCACTTTAGCAGATTTTCTGGGTTGGGCTGGCATGGGATGTCAGCGATGCCAATCTTGCTATTACTTTGTATTGGAGATCGAAAAGTATGAGGGGTAACACTCATCTAGACTGGAGGTGATCTAATGAGGCTCAGAGGTTGTGATGCTGACAGAGCCAGTCAATCCTGCAGGCACCATAGGTGGCCTCCTGGAATTCCAAACTTCTGAGGGGGTGCCAACTTACCAACCAATTTCACTTTGCCTCAGACAGGGGGTGCCGGTGTTGATGCTCTCCTAGGGCACCCCATCAACTAGAACTGGCCCTGGATGCTGATGAGATCACATGGGACCCAGAGATACCACTAATAAGGACTCATCAACGTGGACATATTAACAGAGCAGTAAACTCTAATATGGTTTCTCGTTACTCATATATGCGCAAAAAAAAAAACAGAAAGCTACACAGACCATCCATCTATCTTCCAGCCGCTTTTACTGGTCAGGGTTCCACTGATCTTTGCTGCTCGTTTAGCCCATTGGGGAGCAGGGGAAGTTACTAGGAACATAGAAAGGTGCTAAACATACAAAACACAGCAAAAAGGATGGAATGTCCATCAACACCTGCTGTCAAAACAAGGAGACAAAAGACAAGGCAGGGACCGTGTTTTAAAATTTCATCCTACCTATGAAAATGTCCTACCTAAGTTAACTGCTCAGCCTCACACTGAATGATTCACTTTTTCATATACACCTATAAATATATGCTGCCATAAAATGAATTTACTGAAAATCCCTAATTCCTACGGGAGGCACATACCCGTGGCTAATTTTTAATAAATTGTCGTTGAAAACACAACAATAACATTATGGTTATATTCTCTACCAAGCATACGCTGGTAGCAAGGGCATAAATTTAGTTAATGGCAGCAGGAACATATCTCTGCTAATGTTTGTGGAGGTACCGTGTGTGTTTAGGGGGGCGGGGCCAATTTCCCTACCAAAGTTGAAACCAAACCTATGCCCTTGGCTGCTATGATACTCTCTCGAAGTAGCACAAAACAACAGATATGGCTGTAATTTTACGCTGCCGATAATAAAATATTTCAATCTGCTAATACAATCTGCTTGTACTGTCACAACACTCTAAAATACAAATTATAAAAAGCACTTGATTGGAGCTACAGAAATGTTAAATGAAAGGCGATGCCTTTTCTGGCGGCGGGAGACTTGGCTAGCCATTCCTTCTCGGCAATGTAAATTCGCTAGAATTATCCACTTTTCATGGTTCTGTTGTAGGGAGTGCAAAGGGCTGGAGTGTGTGTGTGCAGAGAGAGCATGGGGGGGGGGGGGTTGGTTGCCTACACGTAATCTTGCACACAGTCAATGTTAACAATGACAATATTTTGGGATGTGTGTTAGTGAATTAAAACAAAAAAAAACGTAAAAAAAATAGAATTAATACTGTGTAAATGGATTATTTATCATTGATAGGTAACCAGAGAAATAACACTAGTGAAATTAACATTCCTGCCTCTCTCTCGCTCTATTTCTCTTTGACATCCACTTTCACTTCAAGGTGGGAATTCCGAAATTGTGGCCATCTCTCCCAAGATGAATCCCCGAGTAGTGAAAGAGCATATCAATTTTTTAACATAGTTGCTCTCTTGCTTGTAGGCTGCTGCGCTTTATTTTAACTTTTGAAATCACGCAACGTGAACATATATCCTCTGGTATGTCTTGTGCATTCGCATGTCATATAAATAATCATAGTGGGCCGCCATGACCAAAAAAAATGCCAGGGCCATTTTTGGTCTCAGTCGAACCCTGCGGTCATCCGATGACTTGCCGAGGTGGTCTATAAGGCATTTAAGCACTTTTGCAGTGTAAACGCTAACGCGTCTTAATGCGTCCCCGACAAGGCCAGTAACGAAACCTAGACATCTTGGAGACCCATGTTGGGCACAGGCGTAAACGGCGATGTATCTGGGTTGTCTACTTATGATCCGATCGCTCAAGACGCATTTCAAAGCAAGTGTAAGTGGCCTAAGTTTCCTTTCCAGATGTAGGTAGAAACTGGAAGTCGTGCTACCTCGGTAATCCATGATTTGTAAAGCCGATGATTTGCCAAAGCCCTCCGAAATAGGGTCTGGAATCAAGGGTTGCCAACTCTCACGCATCTGGCGTTCCATGCATCTTTTCTGTGTTTCACGCTCACGCAAGAAATCTTACGGCAAATCTATATTATCTCATTATAAACTTAAAATTAGCTATATCAAAAGCGTTGGGTAGTCTGCAGACCCTACAGACTATTTACAAGGTAATAAAACTATATACATGTAAATGCGTAGGCATACAGACTTGTATTGACAGAATTGATTATCTCACGGTAGCTAGCTGACTAAAGCTGGCAACTCTGAGAACCACCTATGGTACCGTTATACCCCATGTTTAAATTAAAGAATTCTAAACAAAACTTGAAAAAAAAAATTAACAACCGCCCTCTTTTAAATGACTGCTTTTAACACTGGTTTTCGCTTCATTCTGCTACCGCACCTGACAGGGATCGCTGGCACGGACTGGATCGCGAGTCTCCAGGGCATAGCCCGAAATGCATCTTGGGAGTCCGAGTCCACCTCAGTCCTGCGGAGGTTCCACGATGGCGGACGTTCAGCCTCCGCCCCTGCGATCTATGGACGATTTTATCCTGAGCTCGGCGCGGTTCGCTGTGCCCGATGTACGCGATCTGGAGCGACTGAACAACCGTATAATCAACAACCTACTTTACTACCAGTCCAATTATTTCTTGTCGGTGCTGATTTTCCTGGCCATAGTCGGGTAAGGGGTGTCGGATCCCTTGGTCCTTGATGCTGTCATTGTATCGACCTGGAAAACACGACATGTTCAGAAATTTTACTTAGTCGATTATAATCCGACCTCTTATAGTGTGCAAACCTGTGTGCAAACCTATACCTGCGTACAGTGTATGTGTAACACTGTTACAGTGTGTATGTGCATTGTTAGGCGTCTCTCAGACTGCTACCTGGGTGATGGTCTGGGAACATCGGTAGTGTATTAAGGTTAAATTTACTCTTCCTTTCATGCCAGATCTAGAAACGGACGTTACTTTAAGTTATTTTAAACGTGAGTATGTGACTGAGTAAAAAAGACAGAGAAATTGAATTGTATCTGGTGAGCTTCACCTGGTATTGATCCAGAGTTTCGTCTCATTGGTTGCAGTACTATTAAATTACTCAGATGAGTTTGTATTTTCACTTAGTTTTTCAACTGTATTTCATTGCATTGAACACCTGTTTGGCAAAACTTTTATTTTTATGGTAAATTTTTGGGTAAAAAGACATCTAGCTTGCTTGGTACCTGTGTTTTCGTTGTCAAAGTTTAACCAACCTACCTGTCCCTTTGCTAACTATGTACTTAAGTGTTTCCCAACCTGGTCCTCGGGGACCTCATGACAGTCCATGTTTCTACTCCCTCCCAGCTCCTTTCCAGACAGCCCACACAAAAATGTGGGCTCTCTTGGGGGGGGGGGGGTTCCGAGAACTGAGTTGGGAAACACTTATGTAGTTGATAACAGGTTAACGGATGATGAACGGAAGGTGATCATGATGTCCCTCCTTGCAGATATGTCCAGCCCCTGCAGTTGTTTTTGGGTGCCACCGTGGTGACACTGGCCTTCCTGGGGTTTGTTTGGGCAGCGGAGAATCAAGCTAGCATCAGGCGCTTCCGGCGCACCCATCCCTCACTCTCGCTGTCAGCCATCTTGGGGGCCAGCTACCTGTTCCTGTCAGTGCTGGGTGGCGTGGCTGTTTTCCTCTTCGGCATCGCCTTTCCCATACTGCGTCAGTTCCTCACAGTTCTTCAGCCAACTTGTTTGTCTTTTCTTTAATGCCTGTCTAGGATCCCACTTTGCTGCCCTGTCTTAGTGTCGCAGTGTATGGTCTATGTCTTGTTATGGTTCTTCACTCTCCTCTCTTAGTGTCCCACTGCTTGGTATTAGTGTCGTCTTTTGGTTCCTCAGTATCCCTATCTCCTATGCCAGTGTCTCCTTGTCCTGTCTCAGTGTCCCACTGTATGGTATCAGTGTCATATTATGATTCCTCAGTGTCTCTGTCTCCGGTGTTGGTGTCTCCTTGACCTGTCCCACTGTCCATTCTTTACTAAGACCAACTTCCTCCATCTCTGTGAGACCATAGTTGTGAATATTGCTAATCTCAGCTCAGTTTCCCCCCCTCCATATCTCAATATGATGGACTTCACTGTATGACTTTCACATGAACTTCACACAGCTACATATATGTTGCTTGTTGCTGCTGTGATGTATAAGAGCACCCAGTGGGGGGGGGG
>JAODKF010000138.1:23870871-23881915 GCA_026779585.1 Mormyrus proboscirostris | reverse complement strand
TATATATAAACAGTTTAAAGCTAATTCAGCTGGAAAGGTCACACACGTATCTTTAATAAACACTAAATGTGATGGGTTTAGTGAAAAACGGTAATGTTCTCTCGATGCTCATTTGCTGACCACAAAATTTTGAGAGCAAAATGGCTTTTTCTGTATATGTACACATTTTACATATATACATTTTTTACAAATCATGACTGTAAAGTATTTCCATAAATAATATTTTGAAACCTTGAACTTTCAGCTGCTGGCTGTACTGCGCTACCCTGTAATGATTTAATGCACCGCTGGCCGCTTCAGTCCATCCTGTAGTGTAACTCGGTTTCTTTCCATTTAGCTATATTTGTTTACCTTTGCTGGAATCCAGTTGATCCTCTTAGATTCTCATAATTGGGTGTCTGTTGATGTAACTGTGCTGTGCTCAGGACAATTCTGAATGAAGGACTAAGACAAGGCCCAGTCCGGTTAGTCTGGAGTGCCACGGGTCCTGTTGTACTTTTTGGCATGAAGAAACTGTTTGAAGCTTCAGTGCTTGATATGGGGAAAGACAGGTGCCAGTACTCCCCTTGTTATTCAGTACCGCGTATTGGTACTCCCTTTGTTATTCAGTACCGGGTGCCGGTACTTCTCTTGTTATTCAGTACCAAGGGCCAGTACTCACCTTGTTATTCAGTACCAAGTGCCAGTGCGCCCCTTGTTATTCAGTACCAGGTATCGGTAATCCCCTTGTTATGTAGTACCAAGTGCTGGTACTTGTTATTCATTACCATTCATTACCCACTTCAAGCACTGCAAAGAATGGTGGTTACCAAGTCATTTTTCAGTGGCGTCCGCTGTAAGAAGTTGATGTCTTGATTGGTTGATGTGCTTTCATCAGTACCAGTTCTCCTCTGTGTTTGAGTGTGCAGGTGACTTTTTATTTGGGGTTTGAATTCATTCTGTAAGGTGTGCTGAAGTTTAAGGATCTACGTAATAAACTGTCAGCCCTGGAAAAACACAGTCTCTGTGTGTTCTTCAGCATTTCAAAAGCAATCCTGTACTGAGGATCTATGGGGAGTGTCACATTTTCATTGTAACCCCACATGAGCACATTTGTTAGAGCTTGGTGGTTGGATGATTATTTCCAGCAAAGATTCTCACCCCTTAAGAAACATGAACAAATTAAGTATGTAGACAGACATTCTTAAAAACAACATGTGTTTGTAACACTGAAGAAATCTGAGCTCAGTGACTTTTTTGTACAGCCTCTCAATTGTAGATATCTGTTGGGCTCACCTTTGAGAGGATTCACCAGTTTACAAATGATAAAGCTCTCAAATGTTTATAAAACATTAGACAAAATTGACAATTTTCATAGAAAAATAATTTTACTTAATATAAATTGTTAATCTCTGGATAAATAATTACATAATACTTTTTTGGCGCTATACGGTAATTATAATACAGTGGTACCTCAGAACCAGAACTTAATCCGCTCAGAACTCCGGATCGAATCCTAAAAAGTTCGAGTTCTACTCGAATTTTCCGCATAAGAAATAATGGAAAACCAATTACTTAGTTACCGGCCACAAAAAAATAACCGAAATATGTTTTTCTTAGCATTTAAACACAAGATGAACCGGATAAAACATGAGGAGCATATACTGCACTAAACACATTTAAGCACATTTATCAAAACACTAATTTTTAAAGTAAGAAAATAAATGCATCCAAACAATCTGTCCTGCCCCGATCGTCCGCTCTTTCCGTGTGCCACGCCCCCTTGTTAACCTCGTGTGGAATCCCCATGTGATCAGATGTTTCTGGTTGTTGTCATTAGTCCTCTGTATTTAGTCCGCGTTTCAGTTTGTTTCCTCAGTCCGGTCATTGTATTGGCCGTCTGCGGTTTGCCTGCCTTACCTGTAATTAAACCCCATATTCCCCGATACCCTGACGTCTGCGCCTTTGTCTCCGTTCCGTTCACGCTGGGCACGACAATATTATTATAATTAAATGTAACAATGGTTTATTATTAAAATAATTAATAAAAATCTTTATTTTAAAATATATTTTATTATATAACAATTAATTTTACTGTCTAAATATATGTATTCAGCTAGTGTAAACATGCAGGATGTTATCACAGCAAATGCGAGGCTGAGACTCAAGCGTTACCCTTTGTTTCCGCAGAGAGACGTGCAAATTATTTTAGGTCTGCATTCATGTTTTGACAAAAGATTCAAATCGAATTCTATGTAAATTTTTAAGAAATTCGAGTTCTAATGAGTTCGAGAACTGAGGTATAGGCTAACGCTTTCTTTGCATATATAGAGCTGCGTATTAGAATGTAGTGAGCATTGTTGACACAGCACAACAACGAACCGTGTCCTCTGTATTTAACTCATGTGAGACCGTGACAAATAGCAGCTAATTCAGGGCCCGGGGAGTAGTGCTTTGCTCAGGGTACCGCAATGGTGCCTGGCTGGTCGGGGATTCCAACCTTTCAATCTTTCAATTATAAGTGCGCTTCCTAACCATTAAGGCACCACAACCTATATTGCTGAGTATGTTCTCTGGAGCAAAAGGTTATTTTCGTAAAACAAACGCGCTGAATCCTAATCATTGGTGTCAGTGCAAATAAGAACACACACACCTTACCCTAAGACACCCTCGCCTGGATAGAACGCGCCTCACTAATCCCGTTTATTACTGCTGAGGCAGGGGGGGAGGGGCTGAAAAAGGTGTAGCTGTATGTCGCAGGACCGCGCGCTCCGAGCGACGTCTCTGTTTGATGATCAGCTACCTTTTTGGTAGATTTTAATTCAACGTGCTACTTCGTTAATTGATTTCACTTTTAATTAGTAAACACGTAGTCCAGGTTTAAGACTATACAAAAGTATAATTACATAGTATATGTTTCACTTTTCTTTTTCTTTAAACAGAACTAATTTCGAATATTATTGTTCTCTGTTGATAAAACAATACTGAAACAATGCCGGGCGAATGACATATGGCGCAAAGTTGAATCTATACAGAATAAGGACATGAACGTCGAAGGCAAAAGTAAGTATTTGTATCTTATGTCCTAATGCAATTTTATTATATTTTCTTGAAAACATTGATATCTAGGTCCTACTTATTGCTCACTGTAATGTTCATTTAAAAATAGTTCAAAAAGCAAAAATGTTTGGCTAAACCATTTCCTCAAACCTAAAAACAACCACTTAAATATAACAATTAGATTGTGTATTTATTACTAACCAGCTTCAACCAATATTGTTGGCATAACATACACTCTTTTTTATAGACTGGGTAGATGTGTTCCAGGTTCTCTGTGCATCCACAGTTTAAAAGTAGGTGTTTTCAGAATATCTACATTCTAGCAAAAGGCACCTGTCAAAGTTTAGCTAAGAACCACAGTTCATAGTACTTGATGTTACCAGGTATTGATGTTACTCTACAAAACAAGTGCAAAGTGTTGGGTCTTCGGGGGTTGGGTGAGCCCGCGGGTGCTAACTAATCAGTTTCGCTGTCTCCTAGCCTGGTCTTAACCAAAGAAGTAGGTCACACCTGTCCACTACTACATGACACTGTTAACCTACCTTCCCTGCCCCCTCGTACTGAACTTCATAATTATTTCCCTTTTTTGTCATTTGCTCTCATTTACTTTTACTTTTACTATTGGCTTGGCTTGTATGCGCCATTTCCACCGTAAATCTACTGCAGCAATGTATTGCTTAAAATAGATAATAATCGAAGATGCCAATTTGATGAAAGTATAGGGAAGCTATACAGTGTATTTGGTTTTTACGGACAGATAAGATAAATTATGCACAATGTTATACTAGATAAGTGGTTGGAAGATGGAACGATGAGACTGATTCTGATTAAAATGAGCAAACAATATTGAATGATGTGTTATGGTGAAAGGAAACTTTGTATCTATAAGAGTTTTGCTACAAACAAAATAGTTCACATTTGATATTATTATCAATACAACCGTAGACATAAGGTGTATTTTTTTCCAATGGCCAAGTGCAGTTCAGGTTTCATGTGAATACCGTATCAGTATTGGGCACTACACTGGGTGAATTAATGTGTTATAAACAGTAAAAAACTGTGTGGAGAGCTGTTCTTTTAAACAACGCATTCACACATAGATGTGGATCATGGTCATAAGTGAGTTAGCTATAACTGTGTACACGGCAACACAGTGAAACAACTGAATAGCATTTTCCAGATGCTTCCTTTGGGAGGTGGTTTGGAGTTGGGGAACTGAGATGGCAGACAGGCCCCCCTCTGACTACATATCTCACATCTATGGGAAACATTTGTGTAGATTAAAGTGGTGATGTCTTGCAGATTGTATGTGCTCATGACATACTACTTTTATATTTCCATACATTTTCTCAAGCCACTTATCCTATTCAGGGTCATGGGGGTCTGGAGCTTATGGTCACAAAGCAGGAAACAACCCAGGATGGGGCGCCAACTCATCACAGGGGACACTCATACAAGCACACCTAAAGGCAGTTTGGGAATTTCGATTAACCTCAGTATATCTTTGGACTGTGGGCAGAAACCAGAGTACCCAGAGGAAACTCCATGATGACACAGGGTGTTCATGCAAACTCCACACATATAGAACCCTGGTGGGGACCATGGTCCATTTTTGGCCCACTGAACTGAAATGAAACCAGAGGTGGTAGTGGATCTGTTCAGCTTGTAAAATGTCATTCAACCCTGCTCTCTGTGTGGTCCAGCAAGTAGTGTTGAGCTGGGAGGGGCTCCCTGGCAGACAGCCATCGAGATGAATGGCGGGATTCCCCAGTCAGACACCCTCAACTCAACCAGCTCCACTTCCACCCAACGCAAGAAGCGGGAGCACGCTAAGAAGCCGGTGCAATGCACAACCACGGTGATCCGAGCCCCGCGGGTGCTCTTCTGCCTCCGGCTCGGGAACCCCATCCGTATGGCAGCCATCGCCATCGTAGAGTGGAAGTATCCCCCCACTTGCCCCTTCTCCAGGCTGTCACACACGTTCAGGATTCCACTGGTTCTCCCATTCTTCAGATTAATGACGCTTTCTTCAGCACTGAGATGACCCAGCCAATAGCAGTGACATTATGTTTAGATATGTGGGTATATTACTACAGATTTCTAATGTATATGACTTGGATTCAGTAGATTCTTCAGTTTTATTAATGTTTCCCCATTTTCACCAGCACTCATCTACCTCTGAATCAGAACCAAAACTGTCCTGCTTTAAAGGGGAGTTCTAGCCAAAAGCTCAGGACCAACCTCCATTTTCCATCTAAATGATCTAGAAGATATAATCCAGATGTTGTTGCTACATTAGCAGGGTGATTGAAGGACATCATTTCACTGTAATGCTGGTGGCCTTGCTTTAATTTATTACACACTACCTTGCAAGGGGATTTTGCTTTTGTGGTGAATGTTCTGGGCCTTAACTTCATTTCCTCAGACCATTTGACATATTCATTCTGCTGGCCATCTTCGCCAACTGTGTGGCTCTCGGTGTCGCCAAGCCTTTCCCAGAAGACGACTCCAACCCCGCAAACCATGCCCTGGTGAGTGACACATGGGATGCACAATCATAAGTGCTGATAGTGGCCAATCAGGTAACACGAGGCTTCTGAGAGAGGTCACATGACTCCTGCACAGTACTGATCCTAGCCTTGCTGGCAAGTTAGCTGTCAGTGTTCCGTGGAGGAAGAACTGATTTCACAGCCTTGTGTGTTTAAACATGGAGGCAGATACTTATCACTGTTGTTAAAATGGATAATTTGTAATATTAATGCATTCCATTTTGATATTTTGTTATATAACATATATTTAGGTAATTTATAACAAATATATAAATAAATACCCATAGTAATGATAATAGCTATAAAATATGGCAAAGATGATGTCATGTCGGTTTTACCCTTTATTCCAATAGTATGTGCTCTTGTGTGGACCCTTCTGCTGCTAGTGAGTGACCTGTAAAACCCCTTTATTGGATTATAAGGTAGTGAAACGTGGTGTCAGGGATAGGGACGGTAAGACCAAATGACCCCCCCTGGGAGGATTACTGGTTCAGATTTACAGATTGTAAGATACTGGACTTCCAGTGACCACAGAAACCAAAGTTTAATCTGTCTTACTGCTAAATTTGGTCTTTTATTCTGCAGGGAGTGATTTTTTTTAACATAATGTCTTACTCCAGAAGAATATTTGTTTCAGTGGTCATTTACATTGCCCCATCAACCACTGGAATAAAACAGCTGGTAACTGGAATGTGCTCGTTTTCAGTGCATTTTAAAATACTGTTGCCTTATCTAATATAGACATCACTTCTGATGAAAGTGTGCTTTAATTGTACAGTAAAGTGTCCCTTAATTTAGATTAGAAGTGAAAGACAAGCCTCATGCAGGCATCGGTCTTTTGGACTTCTGCTCCTTAGCGAAGTGCTACTCTTACCTCAGGGTTAAAACCTGTTAACGTAGCATTAGCGGGTTACAGTGAATGGGTTAAAAGGTCAGCAGTATCATCAGGGCTGATTCATGGTCACTGCACAAATCATCGTAAGTCAAATCAGTTGTCCGGTCTGTCTAGAACCCATATCTTAACTTCCTTGTACCCTTTGATTCTTGGGATAAACTGCAGGTACATTGTGAGTCAGTACTCGCTGGTATTATCCTGTATCATTATATTATAGTGCTTATAGAAGTTGGGTGGATGGTGTCAGCTATGTGGTCATCATATCCGATTTTGTTTTGGTAGGAGCAAGTGGAGTATGTGTTCATGATTATCTTCACCATTGAGACCTTCATGAAAATCCTGGCATATGGCTTGATTCTGCACCCCAATGCCTACATTCGCAGTGGCTGGAACTTGCTGGACTTCGTCATTGTCGTAGTCGGGTTTGTCTATCCCCTCCTCTCCTGCCTCCTGACTTTTTCTTGTGTCACCCCTTGTGTCACACATTGTGTGACCCCTATGTGATGACTGATTGTAGCATGATCATACCACAGTCTGTTCAGCATGGTACTGGAGGGGACATCCAACAAGTCTGGAGAGTCCCACCATACAGGAGGAAAGCCTGGTGGACTGGATGTGAAAGCTTTGAGGGCCTTCAGGGTACTGAGGCCACTGCGGCTGGTCTCGGGAGTCCCCAGTGAGTCTGTCTGCTTTGCTGCTTCACTGCTGGCACTTGCTTGCTAGCGTACAACCACTTGTAGCCTTGGTTATTAGCCACTACTGGCTGCGGAAATAGGAAATCTGACTAGAACTGTGGGTCACTCATCTTACTCTGGCGCTTCCCCAGGTCTTCAGATTGTGCTGAACTCCATCATGAAAGCCATGGTCCCACTGCTGCACATCTCCTTGCTGGTCCTCTTTGTCATCATCATCTATGCTATCATCGGCTTGGAACTCTTCATCGGCAGGATGCACAAGACGTGTTATTACAAAGGTGCAGGTATGTAAACCATGTCCCCAAGCCAATTATTCCTAAGATCTTTCCAATGGCTACCGTTTCTACTCAACCCCAAACTTACTCAAGGTTTATTGTGTCAATGGAACACTATCAGAATCGGGTCTCTAAAAACATACATCAGAATTGAGGTCACTTTCTGTGGATATCATGAAGAATGGTCCTGGAGAACTGTTATCCTGTTTGTTCTAGACCTCATTGTTGACGATGAACCAGTGCCCTGCGCATTTGCGGGATATGGCCGCCAGTGTGAAAAGAACGGGACGGAGTGTAGGGGCAAGTGGGAGGGCCCCAATGGAGGGATCACCAACTTTGACAACTTCTTCTTTGCCATGCTGACGGTCTTCCAGTGTGTCACTATGGAGGGCTGGACCGATGTACTCTACTGGGTAACACCTGGCATTTCTAAAGCTCTGCAGATTTAGCTACAGTCCAGGGTTCAATCTAAAGTTTAGTGTTCACTTTACCAGAGGTGGAGATTTCAGGTTCAGAGTACAAATCCAGACTAAGATTTTGTTTCAACCAACCAGTTGAGTACTCTGTGACTGTGACTCTTTATACTCAACTGGTTGCTTAAAACAAAAACAAAATCTTGGTCTGGATTTGTACTCTCTGAAATCTCCACCTCTGCACTTTACCTATATTACAACAGGGGGTCATGTTATTTTAGTAGAAATCTCCAACGAGGAACATTTTTTTCAGCATCAGATTGTTAGTAGAGGACAAGGAAGTGAGAAATGTGAACCTCTCCCCAGGAGCAGAAGTAAAGAGCCATAGATTGAACCAAAACCGAGATCAGCCTGCTTTTCTCTCACCCTACTTCTGCAGATGAATGATGCCATTGGGTATGAGCTGCCCTGGATATATTTTGTCAGCCTGGTCCTCTTCGGCTCCTTCTTTGTTCTCAACCTCGTTCTGGGTGTATTGAGCGGGTAAGAATGGCCTACAATAACTTGAGGCATGTGGGCATCTTTGCCACGCGTTTGGGTGATGGCAACCTCCACATGCAGGGAGTTCTCCAAGGAAAGAGAGAAAGCGGTGGCACGGGGAGACTTGCAGAGGGCCAATGCAAGGCAGCAGATGGAGGAGGACATGCTGGGGTATATGGACTGGCTGGAGCAGGCCGAAGACATTGATGAAGATGATGAAGAAGCCAAGAAAAGTATGTGACATTCTTTGGCAAAGACAGAAGGGAGCACTAAGTATATTGCTGAACGTACCATAAAATCCCTTGGATGCACAATGCTCCTTTGTTGCCTGGAGATACTTTGCTTTACAGATGAATTTCAAATGTGTTCATGTTGTTGCTTTTCCTTTTATCAAGAACAGCGGCGGAGGAGACGTGTTTTTCTACGTCAGATTGGCGGTATAGAGCAAGGTATCACCTTCTGCTGGGGCTGTGTTCTCAGTGTCTACCTTCTTATTTTGGTATCAGCCGTTCAGTTAAATGTGAGCTATCTAAACAGGCATTATGAGATCTTCAGAAACCCCACTAAACCTACTGCTGGCTATTCGGTCTGAGGATTTACTCATCATTGTGTCTATGACAGGTTATATGGAACTCTCCTATGTCTGTCTCCCTCAGACAGTGACTCGGACTCTGAGGACTTTGAGAACATTGACCTTGATGATGATGGTTGTTGTGCCTCCTGCTGGTAAGTAAACTACCTGTTTCTACACTATAGAATTAGCACTTCTACCAATACTACCAGCATCTGTGAGGCTCTGACCTCTGGACAAAAGGACTGACAAACATTTGGTTGGTGCACTTAGGAAATGTGCTGTTTTCAGTGTTTTAGTACCCAAAGTAATATTTTTCTTGTACGTGTCTCATTGTTTTTCAAAGTGCCCGACTGATGGCCAATCCTCTTTGGTGAGTAGGTGAAATGCTTTTAAATGTACTCAAGATTAAATCTCAGTTTTACTGAATATTGGATTAACAAGACATTTTTTGGAAAGATAGCATATGGTGTTATATGGTCAGTCATATTTAGTCTCAGCTTGGCATTGAGGGAGGAGGTCCACGTAGACAGCAACATTTTGCTAAATGGAGACACTCCTATGGCAACCAAGGAAACCAAATCCACAGCCACAAGTCAACACTTTTAATAAACTCATCTTGTTTTCCTGTATTTTGTCAGTGATGAGCTGTGCAAATGGAACCACTCATTTAGAAAGAAATGCAGATCTGCAGTCAAGTCTGTTACGTTCTACTGGGTTGTGCTTCTGCTGGTCTTCTTAAACACAGCAGCCAGCGCATCTGAGCACTACAATCAGCCCGAGTGGCTTACTGGAGTTCAGGGTGGGTGGACTTTTATTCTATGTACAGTGCCAGTCAAAAGTTTGGACACACCTACCCACAGAAATGTTTATTTGTACCATTATCTACATTTTAAAATAAAGACACTAAAACTATAAAATAGCATACATGAAATTATGCACTGAAGAATTGTGAAACAAAAAATATCATTTGTTGGGGGCACAACTCTGTGGGTTGCCAGTTCAAATCCCGTGGTCAGCCCAGTGGTGCCACCCTTGGACCCTTGAGCAAGGCCCTTAATCCCAATTGCTGCACAGACTGGCTGACTCTTCATGAGGTGGCCTCCTGAAATGCTTTTCTAGCTGTCCTGAACGAGGTCCCAAATATATGCTGAGCACCTTTTGGCCAATTTTCCTTCACTCTCTAGTCACACTCCTTGAATCCCATCTCTACTGGGTTTAAGGTCAGGTGGCCAGGTCATGTGATGTGACACTATCACTCTCCTTTGTAGGCAGCTTGGCATGGCCAAACTTTTAACTGGTATGGTACCTTAGGAGCTTCTGTTGACTGTATTCTTAGGTCACCACCTTCACCTCATCATGTGTCCTCCACGTCTTTCACACCTTTCATACCTAACCAGCTTATTTCAGCCTTCCAGGTCTCACTAGCTTCTTCCCTCTTCCAGAAACTGCCAATCGGGTATTATTAACACTTTTCACCCTGGAGATGTTGCTGAAGATGTACAGTTTGGGGCTGCAGCTCTACTTCCTGGCTTTCTTCAACCGATTTGACTGTTTCGTTGTGTGTGGTGGCATTGTGGAGACTATCTTGGTGGAGATGAACATCATGCCTCCACTGGGCATTGCTGTGCTGCGATGCGTCAGGTTGCTGAGAATCTTCAAGGTTACACGGTAATGCATGACCAGAAAGCCATTTTGGGTCTTCATGAGCTGAGATCAGTACAGGGCAGTGGTTCTCAATCTTGTTTCTTGTGCCCCCCCCTCCCCACCAGTATGTTTTCATTACAAGCTTATCTTAATCAGGCTTATATGGTCCTTAACAAATAATAATGAATGTGGCTGGTTGAAAGTAGTGTGGGTTGAAGTTCTGCTGGGGGGGGGGGGGAGGGGTACCAGGACCAGGATTGAGTAGTGGTAGCCAAATGAAGCTTCATGAACCATTTGCAGTATTTCTCACCCCACTAGATGGTGCTCTTTATTTTCAAAAGGGCTCAATATACACACGTGGACAAAATTGTTGGTACCCTTCAGTCAATGAAAGAAAAACTCACAATGGTCACAGAAATA
>JAODKF010000138.1:23830965-23857862 GCA_026779585.1 Mormyrus proboscirostris | reverse complement strand
AGCAGGCCGCCTGGGGCTCAGCGGGGCCAGATATATTTATATTTCCATTACAATCGGGACCCGGGCACTGGCTGCTGGACTTTACTGGTCCCTACAATGGGTAAACTCAGTCATATAAAAAATCTGTGAATACCATCAAAAAAACTAAAAGTTTTTTTGCTTAGTTACTTGTGGTTAAGGGTAGGGGTTACAGTTGTCATTGCTGAGATTAGGGTTTTACCCAGAGAAATGAATGGACAAACCCCACAAACATATGCAGGTCTGTGTGTGTGTCTGTGTCTTCAGTGAAATCAGTTTAACAGTTTTCCTCAGAAGGACATAATGTCATTATCATAATCATTTCATTATGATGTTACTATTGTTTCCTCAACATTGGACCCTGGTTACCCATGTGAATGTGGCATTCTGTAGCAGTTAGCAGGTGCTTATATGACAGTTACGTCTGCCCCTGTGTCCCATAGAACGTGGTCCAGTGTGTGTTCGTGGCCATTAGGACCATTGGGAATATCCTGATCGTGACCACGTTGCTGCTCTTCATGTTTGCCTGCATTGGAGTGCAGCTCTTCAAGGTAGGCCCATCAGTGTATAAGATTACAGGATGCTTTGCACTGCATTATGAAAGTATCTATAATGCATTATAGAGGAGAGCTTCATAAAGCATTCACAATTCATAATAAACATGGCTACAGTGTGGTATACCTTTTTATAAATATTTATAGCCATGTTTATAATGCTTTATGAATGCATTATTATGTGATATGAATGTGTTCATAGATTCCGAAAGACATGGCATTCACAAAAAGTGTTACCCTTTGTGCTGTTTTTCCTGTTTCAGGGGAAGTTCTACGCCTGCACTGATGAAGCCAAGCACACACCAGAAGAATGCAAGTAAGAAGCATGATAGATGATTCCACCCCAATCCTCCACCTGCCTGTTCTGTGGTGACTGCATGTCCTCACTGTGGCCTCCTTAGCTCCTCCATTATCCTGGAGATTCCAGAAACCCATCCTGTTCATGATTACCAGCATGTTTCCTGGACAGAGGGATGGCGGTTGGTCATGTGACATTGGGGTGTCTCTTGGATGTCCTGCAGGGGGACATTTGTGGTGTACAAGGACGGGGACGTGAACCACCCCATGGTGAGGGAGAGGGTCTGGTACAATAACGAGTTCAATTTTGACAACGTGCCTCAAGGGATGATGGCACTCTTCACCGTGTCAACCTTCGAGGGCTGGCCTGAGTGAGTGTCCCTATGCCGAAGCATTTCAGTTGTTTAGTGTTGTCATCTGTTTTTGAGGTTTGCTTGGGAGGTTAGATGCTGTTACTCATGTGAAAGTGAATGCAAACATAAACATATGAGTGTGAATCTCTTAGGAGGCTTCAGAGATCCTGCAATGTCTCTGTCCATAAAATGTCCTTCTCCATCATTCTTTCTCCTGTCAACTTCAGCCTTTTGTACAAAGCCATCGATGCCAACGCTGAGAATCAAGGCCCCATCTACAATTACCGCGTGGAGATCTCCATTTTCTTCATAATCTACATCATCATCATCGCTTTCTTCATGATGAACATCTTCGTGGGCTTCGTCATCATCACGTTCCGTGAGCAGGGCGAGGCCGAGTATAAAAACTGCGAGTTGAACAAGAACCAGGTCAGCGGCAATAAACACACACACACACATGTGTAGAAAAAGTATGTGTGTCAAACCTTCACAAGCTGCCAGCCATATGCTAATGTGATGTTCTTGCCCTGGAAATGCATTAGCTGGGTCAGAATTGTTGGGTGGTATGTATGGTTAGGCAGAATAGCCACATTTCTATTGGGCCCCGGAACAAGGCCCTTAAACCCCCCCAAACTGCCCCTGGGGTGCCAGATAAATCTCCTGACCCTATGCTCATTCCCTCAAGGTTCCCTCCCAACTATACTGTATGTATGTCTCAGAGGACAGCATGGTGGAATATGTAAAAAGAAGCAAGTACTTGTGCAAATAGCAAAAAAAGCATCATATATTCTTGAATACAATATGGATGAAACTTAATTTGTTACACAACAGTATTACATTTATCATGTTTAGCCTTCAGACATATCTTGGCTTGTTCTATGCAGGGATTGAACGGTTAAAATCTGACTTCTTTTCTCATGTCATTGTTTACCTATGAACTGCCACTAACACAGCACTTTGGAGGAATGAGCACGACCACTTTTCTTTCCCCACTGTCCCTACATCATTCTCAGAGGCAGTGTGTGTACTACGCATTGAAGGCCCAACCTCTGAGACTCTACATCCCCAAGAATCCAACACAGCTGAAGTTCTGGACAATCATCAACTCCACTGTGTTTGAGTATATCATGTTCGCCCTGATTCTGCTCAACACGGTCACGCTGGCTGTACAGGTACCAAGCGTCCCCAATGTCCCCTGCTCCATGGCGTGGGCATGGTGCTGACTCATAGGTTATTGTGCTTCTGTCTCCATGGTCCACAGCATTACGATCAATCCAAGCTCTTCAGTTCTGTTATGGACATGCTCAATATAGTCTTCACTTGCCTCTTCACTGTGGAGATGGTGCTCAAGCTTCTGGCTTTACGCTTCAGGGTAAGCTGCTCCTAGCCTATCTGTCTACATCACTGCATTGAATATTCAATTATCCCTGGGGTACCTGTAAGTGTCTTATGATTATAATGCTGATTTCTGGCATCTATGCCAATCTGTGGCTTTCTAATGTTGATGGCCATGTGTGTAGCACTACTTCATGGATGCCTGGAACTCTTTTGACGCTCTGATCGTGGTGGGCAGTGTTCTGGACATCCTGCTGACGGAGCTGAGTGTGAGTGGGTCTCCTTCACTTGGCCATATCACCCGCAACAACCTCATTGACAGTCAGTCCTGTATTAAAGTGCTACTGCTCAGACCCTTCGAAAATCATACTTTAAAATTTCTAGGTTACTGCTGTTCCTGCAATATTACACTGAAAAGTATTATACAATGAATCAATGTAATAAATATTATTTCCAATGCATAAAAATAATTGTAAAATTTCAATAAAATTTACATTGTTAGTGTATTTTACTTATATAGTCCTTTTCCTTGACCCTATTTTTACTGGGTATTTTAATAATGTAATTGAATTAGGATTATTGTTGACAGTATCCCTGATTTGTTTATTTGCTATTTACTTATCGTCATTACGTTAAAATCAATGCTTCCGTGCAATTGTTCTGCTTTGTTTTACGTTTTTTCTTGTTTTCTTTCCTCTGCTGCACTTTTCCTCTTGTCTCCCAGACCGGACACTCTGCAGAGGTGAGGGGAGACACCTGCCCTTTGCTCCTTGGCTTGACCAACGGTGCCACCGTTTTGTTTGGTGCCCCTGCACTAATAGCATCCTTCCTCTTTCTCGCCCGCCCCTCCCCAGGGCTCAGAGGAAAGCTCCAGGGTGTCCATCACTTTCTTCCGCCTTTTCCGAGTGATGCGATTGGTCAAGCTGCTAAACAAGGGAGAGGGCATCCGAACTCTGCTCTGGACATTCGTCAAATCCCTCCAGGTTGGCTTTCAGTCCACAGCACCACAGTAATGACCTGTCTGATCTTCGGCAGTATGGAGCACTGCAGTGCTCTTATGACTAGAATAGTGCAGTTACAGAAGGGTAAGCCCCAGCACAGTGCAAACAGCTTAACAACAACAAGAACTTAAAAAGAAATGACTAATATGTGCAAGGGTTAAAAAACACATCATGTCATAATAGTTTGTTTTTATTCCCATATGTGACCATTGCTATAACATTGTGTTTCTGTGGGCTGATTAATCAGAGTGGGGTAGCATGGTGGTTAGTACTGTTGCCTCACTCCTCTGGGACCAGGGTTCAAGTCTCCACCCTGGCCCCATGTGTGTGGAGTTTGTGTGTTCATTGTTGGGTTTTCTTTGGATATTTTGGTTTCTGAAAACATGCTGAGGTTAATTCAGGGGTGGCCAATCTTATCCACAAAGGGCCAGTGTGTTTGCAGGTTTTTGGGATAACCTGTAGGTCAGCTGTTCAAACCCAGGCGTGAGGACTCTTCAGCCAATCAGTCCAGAGTTGCAGTGAAAACCTGCACACACAATGGCCCTTTCTGGATAAGATTACCCACCCCATAGTGCTGAGTCTGTCTCCACTGCAATAGGGGGCGCCCCATTCAATCTGTGTCTTCCAGTATCATGCTCTATATGATGAAGCTGTCTGCACTGTGTGTCCCACAAGGCTCTGCCCTACGTTGGCCTCCTCATCGCCATGATCTTCTTCATCTATGCTGTCATCGGCATGCAGGTGCATTCTCATTGGCACATTAAGGTTGTGAAGTTAGGTGCACATTCAACACTGACAAGACCATACAGGTCTGTACATTATGTAGTTTCTGTAAACTGTATTAGTCGTCTTGACCTCTATGACAACAGTAGTAGAGAATGTATCTTTTTACATGTTTGAATCCTGTATAAAATACATCTATCTGGACCCAAGAATGTGGTGTAATTTGCTGTAAGGAAGTTCTCGTAGGCTTTCTGAAGATCAATTCTTGGCTCTGAGAATTTCCCACCTCTAAATCCCCTTCCGATGATTTCCGAACATCTCCAGTGACTTCTTGTCCAAACCCCCACTATGCTCCAGACTTTTGGGAAGATAGCTCTGCAGGACAACACCAGCATCAACCGGAACAACAACTTCCAGACGTTCCCACAGGCAGTGCTGCTGCTCTTCAGGTGAGCAGACACAAGCATGTCCGGCCTGTTCCTTGCATGCTGTGGTGGTTTAAGCATACCCGCCCCTCTGGACCATCACAGGTGTGCAACTGGAGAGGCCTGGCAGGAGATCATGCTGGCCGCCTTCCCGGGAAAGCTGTGTGACCCCGAGTCAGACTACGAGCTGGGCGAGGAGTACACGTGCGGCAGCAACCTGGCCATCCTCTACTTCATTAGCTTCTTCATGCTCTGCGCCTTCCTGGTGAAGCAGGGTGGCACGTGGGCACGCCCCATGTGGGGAGACCGGGCTCTGTTCAAGCCCTGCTCCTTTTAACTTGTCTTCTTTTCTTTCTCCCAGATTATTAACCTCTTTATCGCCGTTATCATGGACAACTTTGACTATCTGACACGCGATTGGTCCATTCTTGGCCCCCATCACCTCGATGAGTTCAAAAGACTGTGGTCTGAGTATGACCCTGAGGCCAGGTCAGTTCCCCATCTTCAGTCTTACTCTCTCACTTTCAGTCTCTCCCTATCTTTGTCTCTTTCTCCCCCTCCCTCTTTCTCTCCCCTCCAGTATTTCTATTCTCTCATTCTCTCCTTCCCCCTCTACCTCCTCTCCTGTCTTTTGCTCATTCTCCCACTCTCCCTAATCTCTCACTCCCCTCTCAGCTTCTCTCCCTCCTTCCCCCTCTCTGATGCTCTCTGACGTTCTTTAGCTCTGCCTCTTACCGTTTTCACAATATCGGTCTTGCGTCGCTCAGCCATGGTCTCGTGTTGCAGTGGCCGCATTAAGCATCTGGACCTGGTGACACTGCTTCGTAGGATTCAGCCTCCACTAGGCTTTGGGAAGTTATGTCCTCATCGAGTTGCCTGCAAGGTACCGCCACACACTGCTCTTGTAGAAATTCCTGTGCCCTTGCTTCTGTCTGTGCTGTTCGATGGCTGAGCTTCTGTATAATATGGACTCTGCTTTCTGTCTTGCTGTGGATTTTCTGTTGTCCGTCTTATTGACCACGCCCACCCCATGACCACACCAGAGACTGGTGGCCATGAACATGCCACTGAGAGGTGATGGTATGGTGACTTTCAACGCCACCCTGTTTGCCCTGGTCAGGACGGCACTAAAGATCCGCACAGATGGTCAGTCATATGCCCTCATATGGAGGTTCAGCAGTCAGAGGCACCACCCACAGCCCAAAATGTCATTTGGGATAGATATGGTGGAGGATGTTTCAGTTCTGCCCCCTACAGACAGCATGATGTAGTGCTCTTTCAGAATGGGGCATTCCCTAACATCAAAGTAGATTCCAACAACCGGATATTTACACATCTGTCTATCTACAACTGTACCTCCACCTGCAGGCCCCCCAGAGGTGGACAATGAAGAGTTAAGGCTCATCATTAAGAAAATCTGGAAACATACAAAGCCCAAACTTCTGGATGAAGTCCTTCCAGCTAGAGAAGGTATGGCTGATATCATTGTTCAGTTCCATAGTCAAGGGTACAGAGTACAGCAGAAGCCATATTCCTCATACCCTTCATGTGTGGGTGTTGATAAAAAGTGTCTGTTTGGCTCATTCAGAGGGAGATATAACACTGGGGAAGTTCTATGCCAGCTTTGTAATCCAGGACTACTTCAGAAAATACCGAAAGAGAAAGAATAACCGGAAGAAGAAGAAGGACAAGTCCTCTGCCCTGCAGGTTTGGATGCTGGCGTTGCTTTGCAAACCACAGTGAGCAGATGCTGCTCTCAGTATGTGTTTAGACAGCTACTTCATTCATAGGCTGGATTACGTACCCTGCAAGACCTGGGCCCTGAGATGCGGCTGGCCATGTCATGTGACCTGGAGGGGGAAGAGGAGGAAATAGGGGAGACGGGGGAGTTGAGGGATGACATAGACTTCTGCAAGGTGGGTGTGGTTGAGCAAGGAATTCTCTTCATTCCTGGCTTCCATGTTGGAACCCTAATGGTCACTTGCCATCATACCGGCCCCACAGAATGACAACGTATACAAGGAGGACATGGAGCTTCCTCGCAAAGAGAACTTTCTCCCCAAGTCACCAGACCTCCACGACACATGTGTGTTAGCTCAGGAGGAGGAACTGGAGGAGGTTGTCACTGTTGAGGAGGCGGCCGATGAGCGTTTCGAAGAAGAAGGGGAGCTGGAGGAAGTAGAAGCCGAGCCCCCCCCTCAGCTAGTCCAGGAGGAGCAATTAACAAATGAGGAGGTGATTGTCCAGCAGCCGAAATTCACCAACAGGTAATCCCACATCTGGAGCAAATATATCTGCATGTGTGTGGAATTTGAGCCCCTACCTGTCTTGATTTATTGCTCACTTATTTGTTTTCTGATCCTGCCCAAACCCTTCTCCCGTCTCTGTGCCCTGAACTTGCTGTAATTCCTGCTTCTCCTCATACCCAATTCCACCCTCACCCCCCTATCCCAAGCAGCAGGTACAGCCCTGTGTCCCAGCGGGAATACGCCCCTGAGGTTGGCAAGGAGAACGGCTCAGGTGTACAGGGCTACTACACCTGGGAGGAGGATACGGAGAGCACTGCGTCCCGGGACAGGTGTGGGCACGCCGCGTTTGTGAAGGAGGGCCTGTCGGGTTACATTTAGCTTGTGTTGCTGTATAGCAGCTACGCTCTGTAAAATGCCCCTCCCAGGCCCTGGTACCCCGAAGCCCCCTCGCTATCCCGTGGGCAGCGTGACCATATCTACGATGCACAGCCTGCCAACCATGTGGCCTACGGACCCCCCTACAGCAACGGGGAGACGCAGAGGTTGGGGCATCAACGCCGGCGTCTGCTCCCAGCCACCCCCATTGGTAGGACGACCCCATCATCCCGGGCCCACCCCTTGCGATCAAACAACTTTCCTGGGGTTCTCTCAACACCCCCCGCCTCCCGCCCCATCAGCTCCATGCTGGCCATATCTTGCCTATTTCCTTTCCTTTGCACTCATCACACTCAGCCTCTCCTCCATCTGTTCACTCTTTCTTTTACCAGGACAAAAACCTTCATTTAATATCCAGTCTCTGAGGTACCACAGCAGCAATGGCGACATTCCCATCCCAGGAATCTATCAGGAAAGCTCACCACCATGCCGAAAACGTGTGCCGGTAACACAAAATCGAACACTTGCAATATAGTTAGTACAGGTAACACAGACTCAGGTACAGGTAACATAGCCCAGGTAACACAAACTCGAATACAGGGAACATAGCACAGGCAACACAGATTCAGGTACAGCTAAGCACGGTGTGTGACTTCTGTTGTCCTCCTTAATACAACTCTCTCACAGACATACAGGACCATTGATCCTCATCGTGGCGGCTGGTCCTCTGTAGGATCACCCTCCTCCTCCACCTGGGGCAGCACAGGCCAGCAACATGGCCGCCTACTCTACACTCCCCTCATCCTGGTGGAGGAAGAGGGGCAGAGGGCCCCGGGCCTGACCACTCGGGCGGACGAGGTGATAGGTAGTGCCAGCCTGCCTGCTGCCACGCGTGTGCCTGGCTGGTTCACGGATGGCAGCCGGACATTATCCAGCCTGGCGGTGCCCTCCCAGTTCAGCTCACCGTACCTGGAGAAGAGAGGCAGCGCAGACAGCTTGGTGGAATCGGTAAGCTTCTGTCTGTAGGCAAAGCCTCCGAGTCTCATCCCATCTCCGTGCCCACCCTCCCTCTGTCTCCTTTCTTTCTCCCAGGTCCTCATCTCTGAGGGGCTGGGCCTTTATGCCAAGGACCCAAAGTTCGTAGACTTTGCCAAGCGGGAGATTGCCAGCGCCTGTGACATGACCGTTGACGAGATGGAGAACGCAGCCAATGACTTGCTGAGTCAAGGGAACCTCCAACGGCGCAACCCTGAAGCAAGGCTCGTGTACAGTGATGATGAGATTACATGGGGCCAGATCGAAGAGGACCTGGCGGATGAGATGAACTGCATATGAACCTGTTCCTGACACCTTTTGCAGGACTGCACAATCCACCCCTCTTTTTTAACTGTGTAACATTTCTTCCGGAAACTTCTGTGTTCCTCTCGAGCTACCTGCTGTGCTTCTAGTTTGCTATATAGAATCAGTTTTTCAGGTTTCTCATGAGAAGGAGCTGAACAGCCCTGGTTGCAACAAACAAAAACAATGAGTTTTACAGTAGTCGACATTTCTGAATATTGGCACTATATGTGTCTATGTAGCCGATAGCAGATGATGTGAATAAAGGAATTTTCACCTTGTGTATAATCTTCATGTTTTCCTTTTTTGCAAAGAAAAACAGTTCATATGTTGATCTTTATAACAGCCCCATCTCAGTTCAAAATGATGCTGAGTTTTTGCCCTCACTGTTTTCTCAGATCTGTGGTGTCTAGACCTGAGATCTAAATCAGGTCCTCACCATCTGTGCACTGCTGATTTTCCAGCCTTCCTTTACCTGTGAGCCATCAGTAATTATTAAACTAACTACCTTGGAGAACTGAGCACAAGCCCTGGATCTGGAATTGAGGGCCAGGTTGGAGGAGCCCTGGTCTAGGCTATGGGGTATGGAAACTCCAAGTAACTGCAGTTTGGCCTAACTTCCCAAGCGGTGAACCTTAGCTTGCTGGCTAAGGATTTTTTTTTTACTTGAAGTGAGACGAACTCCAAAGAGGAACGGAGGTCCACGTTTACAACTTTTAGTACAAAATCACGGCTCCCCAAGTTATCTTTACAATGAGTTTCCACCCACCTTGCAAAGTGTCATGGGTCCCTGAATTATCCTTCAAATAAATTTACCTCTTTTCACCACCAATCATTAGTCACCCTCACCCCCGCCCTCACAAAGCCCTGTAAGTAAATGAGCTTGAGTGAATGAGGCTGCTTTCTTCTACCCAAACCAACGTATCACCCTCCTCGCGTTGTATCTGGTTTAAAGTCATCTCTCATTCTCATAAACATGTTGGAAAATGTGTTCTGGAACACGGACATTTGGAAGGAGGTCAAGAGGTAATGGATGGAGAGTAATCTTTAGCAGGTCGTCTCAGTCCCTTTGCCTAAATCCACCATTTGCCTCTGAGTGTCATCCCACCTTAAGCGCCACACCTACCCCGTTCTCTGTTCCACTTGCCCCTACCTCTCCTCCCTCTCTCTTTGCCCTCCATGTCCCACCTGGCCCCACCCTACCAAACCCCCTTCTATGCTGTCCACCCTATCCCCCCTCACCATCCACATAAGTGCGCTATCACGGATCTCTCTGCTCTCCATCTATCCTTCGAACAGATTATCAATATTCAGAAAGTCTGCAGCCAGGCTGTCAGTAAGTCTGACCCAAAATTACCGATTAAACTGGTCCAGCTGGGGAGTCATAGTCTCAGACCTGTGTGTATACTTGCTAATTTGGTGTCCTTTCCAGATTCCTACAGACTATACAGTACATAAAAATCCAAGCCCTATTATCACACAGACTCACTTTTATTATACTGATTATAGTTTATAGGGCTTATGGAACGAAGCCCCCCCCCCAGAGCCACCAGACTCTTCATACACTTCAGATACACTGGGGTGGGTGCTATTTATTGGACTGTGAAATTCGTTTATAGATACACTTTTATTTTTGAATGCTGAACCCATCCATTTACTGTAATCGCTTGTCCTATTCAGGGTCATGGGGGGTTCAAAGCCTATCCTTGAGTCTATGGGCACAAAGCAGGGAACAACCCAGGATGGGGCACCAACCCATCGCAGGGCACCCTCACACACACTCCTACAGGCATTTTGGTAACTTCAGTTCAGCATCCCATCTCACCCAGACCACCACCTCTGCATCTGCTGGAAGAAGCACTTCCAGGCTAATGAAAAGCTTCTACCCAAGCACTATCAAAGAACTGATCTCAGTTAAATAACTACTCATTGCATCAAAGTCTTAAGTGCCTCCCCTCCCCCTTCCCCGGTCTCTCATGGCCACTTATGTCCTTCACTGTCACCCAGGGCATCAATGAGACATAAGTGCAATACCCCAGGGACTCACTGCACTTCTTGTAAATATACCCACACCAATAATATTTATATACTCCCACCTTATATGTTTATGTGCAAACAGAAACACTCAAAGTTTATTGGCTCGTATTGCTCATGATTTTACTTTGTATGTGGGTACCTTAATATGCAGAGCTATGCTAGTGTTTATAACTGTGCGTTATACTTATCCAAAGTTACGAGTTTGAGATTAATGGGTGCAAAAAAAATCAACGAATTTTACGTTTGTCGGGTTCTAAGAGTTAACTGGATAGGTCTATTTTTGGAAGGGGGGCGAATGAATGAAGCCAAATTGAAATTGGTTCTTCCCCCGTAGTTCACAGCACTAAGGTTCTTGCCCCGCAGTTCATAGCACTAAGGTTCTGGAAAACGCAGCCCACGACCAGGACTGTTGAAATGTGTGGAATTCTCAAACTGGCAGATCATGGTTATTAAAACATGGAGCTAAACAAATCATTCGGGACTCGCTCGGATTCATACGGGGCTAGTGACGCGTCTGGCGGTCTCGCTGGTGGATGTTCGAACGGTTCGGTGGTGGATGTTCGCTTACAGAGTGCTCCGGATCCGCTCTCATCCTCCAGGTTCAGGCGCCCTCAGCTGGCTGGTGACGTCACAATGCTGTTCCCCGCTCTCTCCTGTGCCCCCTCCGCAGCCGGTTCCGGACGTCGCAGCTCACTCCCTCTGCTCTGCTGATCCTCTTATCTCCGAGAAGGCGGCTAAGATGGATATTGTGAACCAGGTAGGGTCCTCAAACAACAAATTATTTATTGCACGGGCTCTGCCGATGTTTAAGTTAATGTACATGGTTATGCGTAAATGACCTGAGGGATGGAAAATAGCAGTGCTGCATTTTAACTGAAAAACAGCGAATATATGATAAATGTCAATGCGTGTGAAATGCAGTGATGACGGATACAGGATGACTTGATTTGCGTATTTGGAAGAGAAGGCTAAAAGTGACCTGGAAAAATACTGTTATACCTGCAAAAACACCATTATGCCTAGGAGTATGCTGTTTTGACTAACATTTTGGTCATTCTGCTGTGTTGTCCTGCATCAATGGCGATGTCAGGCGGATAGATGTTAAGTACAATAGCATCTATTTGAATATAACCCATAATGAGGAAAATATACTTAAAATATTTACATCGTGATTTACGGGTGTATAATATATATTAGACGTGCATATTTTATGAAGGTTGTGTACCTGAAACACTAAATGCTTTATATACGAGTATGGTACAAAATTCTGATACTCTTACAATGGGCTTTTTATTTTTTAAAAAAATATATATCAGACAACGGTTTATTTCCAAGGTTTTCCAAGGAGCGGAGCGGGGATGTTACATCAGGGTGAAACGTCATGTATATGAAATACCCGACTAGTTACTGCATAGTTACCCGTAAACACCGCTGCTGGTTATCATTTATGCTCCTGAAATTAAATTAGATGAGTTGGAGCTTTAAAATTAAAGTTGAAATGCGAAGAGGTCAGATTTATTTTCCTTAACCCCCTATGACTGTTTAAGTACAAGGGATGGGATTGAAATTGTACAATTCAACGCTAAAAAAATATAAATATCTGAAGTGATATACAGTAACTGCTGAAGCGTTTGTGTGTATGATGAAAACGGGGGGTGGGTAAGCAGCTTTGTGTAATTCTGCCTAATGCTTTGCCAATGACACCCCCAAGCCCGCAGCCTAGTCACACGGATGGGGCAGGTGATGGTGAGAATAATAATAGATATAATAAAAAGAGGAGCTCACAATAGGTTGATTAAAGCACGGACGTGCCCGCTAACTGATCAGTGATCAGCAACTCGGTCATGCCAGGCTGGCAGTCTAGGTATAGCATAACCTTTCCTGCTGATCAGGGATCATCTCTACTGTTACGTCGGCGTGTCAGCCAGATTCGTACCGACCTGCAATCAGCTCTACGGCTATTCTGTTAAATGCGCCGCGCTCGTATCGAAGTTAATTCGTGTTCTTTGTTCATTTCTTCGTTGGCAGTTGGTCGCCACTGGGCAGTTCACCGTGGTCAAACAGCCGCTGGGGTTTATAAAAGTCCTGGAATGGGTAAGACGTTCTGCGAGTCTGTGCGCATGTGCGTGTGTTTCTGCGAGTATGCGTGTGCGTATGCGTCTGTTTCTCCGTGCAACTGTGGGTGTGTAGCTGGCTGCGTGTGTGTGCAAATGTGTGACTGTGTGTGTGTGCGCGCGCGCGAGAGCATGGATGTGCGTGTCTGTGTGTGCAAATGTGCGAATGCGAGTGTGTGCACCACTGTGTGCAAGTGTAGGTGTGTGCTTGTGTATGTGTGAGTGTGGCTGTGTGCGTGTGTTTGTGTGTGAGAGAGAGTTAGATGCAGTGTTCTGGATATAAAAGGGGGGGGGGGTCCCCATGTTGTTTGCCTGTGGGGGGCAGTATGATCATTTGACACCTTGTGGTTGTGTGTCCTTGTCCCCACATCTGGAGGTCACCCAAGCGGGCATCAGGCTTCAAGAGATGCTGTGACTTTTTTATTTTGAGAAATGGCTGCTGCCCAGGCACTATTTTGCGCAGCTCCTTTGTGTTTCAGAGATTAAGGTGCTTTTGTACAGTATATTCATCCATGTTATCGATCACTTCCCATTAAAATCACCAGCTTGTTTGTGTGCTGTAAGGTTATATAACACGAGTTTGCTGTGTCTGCTTACCAGTAATCAGATCATTGCCTTGTTTAACAAGTGAGCAATGTGCATATTTTCAAGAGGCAAATGAGAGTGAAAGAAATTTTGTTAGAATAATGATATAAAAGCAATAGAATGACATTATGTAGAGACCACTGGTCTTGAAGGATGAGTCAACGTCTCCCTTGCATCAAACTCTGCTGAATGAAGTAATATACGTGGAAATCTAGGGAATTGTTGGGGATGAGAAAAAAATTATAGGGGTAGGGTAGCACTTTCCACACTTCTGTTCTATTAACATTTTGCGGGTCTGCTTTAAGGGATTTGAGGTATAAGGCAATCTTGGACTGAGCGTCATAGTCTTTGTGTTTTTTTGCTATTACTTTTTTGCATTTACAGTGGATGACACTGTATTCACCATGTTGGATCTAAATAGAGCCAGATTAGGGTTCTCAGATGGGTCCAAACTGTTGTTAGAGCAAACAGCAGATTAGACTACACTGGAATTATGCTCCACATCCCCCACCCACATTTGGTAGAGAAGTGAAGGGGAGGAAGAAGATCTCACTGCAGTTCGGTCAAACTGGAAAGGGAACGGGGGTGCGAGGGATATGAGGTCCTTAAAGGGTTTGTGTTTGCCTGCTTTTGGTAGCAAAATAGTTCATTTTCTAACTTTTTGCTGATTTTCTGGTCACTAGTGGACTTAGAACAGTACAATGTAGGTCCATATGTTATATATATGCTATAATCAAGAAAACCATGTATCGAAGGGTTTATTTTGTGAGTAAAGACTAGCAGTCTGTGATCAGGAGCTGAATTGTGCACATTTAATAGTACATCAGGTAACACACTGCATATTTAAGACTTAATTGTAATTAATGTATACAAATGCAATGCAAGTGGATAAAGTTTGTATCTCATCTTTCCAGTAAATAAGAAAATATCATGATACTATTTTTTGAGGCTGGACATGCCAGCTGCCAATCATGTCCTGCTTAATCCCCCTGGGCCGCCATCTTCACCTCACCTATTGCTCCTGCCTGCTTCTAGCCTTCCCCGTGTGCTATGTGGCAAACTTACACGTGGCATTCCCAGATCAGCTGTTTCTGTCGCCGTGACAACTGTTGCCATGGTGCGGTCGGGTCCAGGTGTTTCTCCTTTCTCCGTTACCTTCAGTGGCTCTTTCTCTGAAGCCATGAAGCTTGTGTGGACATTGTTTTGTAGGAACAAAAAAGCAGCGACAGATTGCAGCCTGCGTGTTGAATCCGTGACAGAACTGTAATCCCATCTGGCATAGATGAAGCTCCTCAGAATGTTGATGGTGAAAAGTGGCTTGTGAGGGTGTCTTAGGGACCGCAACGAGCGCTCTGGGGATAAAAGAGATGTGAAGCACGCCTAAATTGTGGATGTGACCAACAAGGTTGTATCTGTGACCTACTGGAGGTAGCGGCTTACAGAATGCAAACACTGCTGGTTAGTCTGCAGAAGATGCCCTGTTTGTACCAAAATGGCTGATGAGAGATGTCTGATCTGCTCATCTCCACTAACTGTGAGCTGTTTTCTGTGAAGCTCCATCGTGCCTCAGTGTGGCTCATTATGGGATGTGACTTTAAAGTAAAGCATGCCGGCTGACCGGTGCAAAATAATACTCATTTAAAAGGCGGGGTGAATGAAGATGAAAGAGGAGTTATCTCCAGGCTGAAGGAAGGATAAAGTAGCGTCGGACCATCTGAGTTGAAGAGCATGCAGAAGAAGGGTGTGAGGAGTATGGCGAGGTGGCCGTCTTGACCATCTGACACGGGGAAACCTGCTGTGCGCGTGCTCTATTCCACACCGCCAGCCCCCAAGCACCGTGTAAGCAGGCGTGGCGCAGGTAAACTGGCAAGCGATGTGATCCCATTAAGGTCAGGTGTGCTGTGCGGACCTGTAGCCATTTCACAGCACGTCTGGTCTCCTCGTTTTCTCTCCTGCACTTCATCTCTCCTCCCCTGTCCTGCATTTGTCTATTGGTATTACTCACCTGTAATATTCCACTCTTACATCCCACTGGTGTGACGTTTTTTTCCCTTCTGCAGATATTTTTTCAGCGATGGTTCCTGGAGTTCAAAGGTCACTGGGGGGGTTGACTTTTATGAAGCCGTGTTCTGTGTGTAACACAACACATGAGTGCATGTCTCCTGGCTGTTTCCCTCTGACTCGGTTCCCGCTGGTTTTCCAGAAGCCCCGTCAAGTCACGCTCATGCCATGTTCCCATCCGCAAGCATTCCCAGGGCACCATATTCCTCTATGGGCCGATAACCTCCTTCCTGAAAATGTCCTTGAGCTGCAGATGCCATTAATGGATTTTTTTTTGGTCGTGTCACGATGCATTAGCATGACCTGATGGATCCCATACACATCATGATCCGTGGGCTGCTGATTTACTGTGCCTGATCCCACGATTCACTCCAGCACTCTACACGGCCACATACTGTAGAGAGCAGCAGACAGGAACGTGTGTGCTGATACTGCAGGAATGCTCCGTGAAGGCAGGACTCCACGAGACTCTGTGACTCACTGCACGCGCAGAGTACGGCGCAGGCCAGCTGAGCAAGCAGGACATGTCTGGAAATGATACCTGTAACTTTCTGTCATGTTGAACACAGCTGGTGGCTATACCATGTTTTTCTCCGGGACAAATTATATCAGTCAACAACCAAGTCCCCACAGGGTTAATTAGTCAAATACTAATTAATTCACCTCCCCAATGGGGGGGCTGTCTTTCATGTAAGAATGAGGAGTAACAGTTGCAGAATCCTTTTTACTAATCACTACGTCATGCAAATATTCATGACGTCATGCAGTACTACTTGAGAAGGCTGTCTACCACAGGCCTTTGAGGGGGCAGCTCAGATTGAGTTCAGAAAGGTTAATATAGTGTGGTTACAGTTGCAATGGTCCATCTGTTAAATGTAACTTGTGTATGTATGTGTGTACTGTGCATGTGGACAGTGTGTGTGCATGTGAAACTCCAGCAAATGAAGCCATTGGCTTGGAGGGGGTTTGTTGAAGTACTATACACACAGCCTTAAAGGCAACACAGTGAGGGACTCATGTCCTCATATATCATGCCTGTGTTAGCATGGACTCTCCATCTGTCATATGTTAGCAGAGATCACTTATTCTTCTTATGTTAGCAGAGACCTCTTATTCTTTAGGCACTGAAAGAAATATAACACTGGCTCAACTTAAAAAAATTGAAGTAATCTGTCACACCTAATATTTTAGCATTGCCGTAATGTAAATAAAACATTTACTGTAACCTTTAAATTTTTAACCTTTAAGTTCATGTAAACTAATTTCTGAAGGTGAAACAAAGTTGTTCTAAATCAAAATAAATTAGTTGGCTATATTACTTAATATAAGTAGTCTACTAAATCTAACCTGAAATTATAAACTTAATATAAACCACTTTTGAATGTTTGAGCAAATTAACTTTAAGTTGCATCAAATAAAGATGTAAGGCATTCATAATTTAAATATAAAAGCAAAACAATTTTGATTTACACTTAGAATGCATTTCATTATATAAGCATTATTTATTGTGGAATGAACATATTTTCGTCCAAACTGTTAACAATAAAATATTTTTCAAAATGTATAAACATTAAGTCATTCAACACTGCTAATTGTATTTGAAATTGAGAGAAAAAACAACCAAGATATGGCTGCATTTTTCCACAAATTGAAAAGCCTTTGCAATAGGTACATTTTGTCCTTGTCAAACCGTTCTGTAACTTGCTTCCCACACAGGGGCTGAAAGTTAAGTTGGCTGAAAATTATTTCCAGTCAAGGATATGATGATATAAATATCTTTAACGGAAATTGCTTAACTAGCATTAACTGAATCTAATATCTTTCCTTACTTGTTTCAACGTTGTTGTTTCAACGTCATGCTCCCGTTTGAGGTGGAAGTAAAATTATACCACCAAAACTACGTTTTTTTAAAGACTGCGCATACGCAAATCACACTCAACCTAATGAAAGTGCTTTGATCGAAATGAAAAATGTGACTTTGGTTCCCTGATGTCAGTAGCTTTATAGTAAAGTAAAAAAAACAATTCACCTATAAGCATAAATTAGACAGATTAGTTTAAAAGGGCAAATTAATATTTTTTTAACTAATGGAATGAGAAAAAACACATTAAACAAACGACAGCTATGGTTTACTTTTTTCAGTGTTTGTTAGCAGTGATCTCCCATCCTTCCTGTATTAGGTGAGACCGCACATTCTTCCTATGTTAGCAGAGACCTCCTGTCCTTAATGCGTTAGCAAGACCTCTTATTTTTCCTGTGTTAGCAGGGACCTCTTATTTTTCCTGTGTTAGCAGAGATGACCCATCCTTCCTGTGTTAGCAGAGACCTCTTATTTTTCCTGTGTTAGCAGGGATCACCTATCTTTCCTGTGTTAGTAGGGACTTCCCGTCCTTCATATGTTAGCAGAGACCTCTTGTTTTTCCTGTGTTAGCAGAGATCTCCTGTCCTTCCTGTGTTAGCAATGAACACCCATACTTCTTGTGTTAGCAGAGACCTCCCATCATTCCTGTGTTAACAGAAACCTCCCATCCTTCCTCTGTTAGCATAGACCTCCCATCCTTCCTTTGTTAACAGAGACTTCCCTTCCTTCCTGTGTTAATGGAGACCTCCTATCCTTCTTGTGTTGGCAAAGACCTTCTGTCCTTCCTGTGTTAGCAGGGACCCCCCATCCTTCCTGTGTTAGCAAAGGCCTCCCATCCTTCCTGTGTTAATGGAGACCTCCTGTCCTTCCTGTGTTAGCACAGCCTTCATGTTCTTCCTGTGTTAGCAGAGACCTCCCATCCTTTCTGAGTTACGTGACGTAACACAAACTATGTATGGCCATGTAGGCTGCGCTCGTGTGATTAACACCAAAGCTGAGTGAGCATGTGTGGGGTGATAGAGACATGAAGTGAAACATCACTGTCTCTGTGGAGACCATGACGTCAAGACCTCCTCCCGGTTTCCGACAGATCCTGTTGCCATAGTAGCGAGCCCATCTCCATGCAGAGTCTTACCTGTTTGCCTCCTGCTTCTTCACAGCTTCTGAGGCTTCCTGATCATGTGTGCGTGTGTGATTGTCTGTGTGTGTGTGTTTGTATGAGTATGTGTGTGTGTGACATTCCTGAGAGACTCCTGTGTGAGCCATTACCTCACACTCTCTCCTCCTGCCTCTCCTTGCCTCTCCTCCATGCATTCTTTCCCTGGTGATGAACAGTCTGTACTTACACAGTTTCTGCTCCTCTCCGCTTGGGATGGCTTTTCTCAAACATTTTTTTCCCGTGTGTCATTTCTTATCTGCTATATGTATCTAACTGCATAAATAGCATGTTCAGTAGTTTAAAATGGTTTCCTCTACATTGTGTTTATCTGAATGACGTGATCTCTAAATCTCCGTCTGCTCTCTCATCATCTCTTACGTGTCACTGTACCCAAGTGCCTCTTTGCCTGTTAGGTCTAATTAATATGCAGAAATCTTATGTAGACGTGTGTGTGTATGTGTGTTTTGGGGGGGGGGTAATGCTGACTAACGAGGAAACTGACACCAAGCACTGAGCAGGCGTGACGAGGCCCAGGAGCGCAGCTAGCGGGCATTCCCAGCCAAATCCTTCACACAGCAGCGTTTGGCAGCCACACGTGGGACCGTGACTCACACGAGCTTCTCCGGGTCCATCCAGGAGCGCTGTCACTTAACACTAGCGTTGACGACGACTCGTGTTAAAGCTGTCACATGGGTTGGAACTGCTGGTGCCGTGGGCACCAGTGAGCTGTCGGGACTTTGCAGATACCCCCTCCCACCCGTGTCATGTGTGGCCTTGGTGGTCGGAGACTTTAATCAGGACCATGGGTCCGCAAACCATAGCCAGAACGGGGTGACAGATGGTGAACTACCTCACTCAGATTAACAGCCAGATTTGTCCCCTCTATCCCACCAGGGTGAGAGGCTCAAAATAAGGCATTAATCTTCTGTGTGTGTGTGTTTGCTTGCACATGCGCATGTGTTCATACCTTTGTATGTGTGTGAGTTTGCAGCATGTACTGTACTCTGTGTGTATATGGTATATTGTAGTTAATACACACTAAACATAGCAGAAAGAGTTATCTGCATTCCAACTCTGCAGAACCAAAGTTTTAATCCATCCAACCATCCACCCCACCAGTCTGCTTGTAGTGGTGATGTTCAGAAATTTATCCTGTAATCCAAGCACTCTACATGAGGGTGCGATCCAATCGGGTCACCCCTACAAGAACCAAAAGCCACGGCAGTTTGTTTTTGGAATTCTTTCCTTGGTATGGTGCTTGGTCACTTGCATCACATGACTGGGTTGGTAAACATCTGAAAATACACACAAAACGTGATCTTCCTGTGATGATGTGATGATACAGTCTATTCCAAATATGAATTGTAAATCCGAAATAGGAATGGGTCAGAAAAAACACAATCAGCAGCTTGAAGGAGAGGGAATGACAGGATTTTATGTGACGATCTGAAGCTGATGTCTGGATATCATTTCTTTATTTCCCATGAACGTTTGTCTAGTTCTTCGCGATCTTCGCCTTCTCCACATGTGGAGGCTATTCCGGGATGTTCGAAATGAGCGTGGAATGTAAAAACAGGACGGACAGTGACCTCAGCATCGAAGTGGAGTTCGAGTACCCGTTCAGGTCAGGAGACGCGGGAACAGCTATCTGTCAGCTCTGGCTGCGTGCCTTTATGTGTGTGAGTCACACAAATAAAATAGTGCCACTGTTCATGTAAAAATACTTCAGGTTTCCAGTATTTTCTGTGCCTGTGGTTGCTTATCTTTGTGCTTCATCTTCTGCTTGTCTCTCTGTCTCCTTCATCTCCTTTTTAATCTCCCTCTGCCCTTTTCTTACTTTCCCTCTTTTCCCTATCTGTCTTTCTCTCTCTTTCCATCTCCATCTGCTTCCCATCCCTGTACAGGCTCCACCAGGTGTATTTTGATGCCCCCACCTGCAGGGGTCCCAAAACGGAACGCCTCTTCCTTGTAGGTGACTACTCATCCTCGGCCGAGTTCTTTGTCACCATCGGCGTCTTCTCTTTCCTCTACTCGCTGGCAGCCATCTCTGCTTACGTCTTCTTCCTGGAGAAGTACCGTGAGAACAACAAGGGAGCTCAGATTGTGAGTGAGACTCCGTCCTCCACCCCCCCACCCCAATGGTCGGGAGAGTTAAATGACAGGTTCTGACCATGTGACATGTTCCACCCTTCAGGATTTTGTGGTGACCTGCGTTTTCACCTTCATGTGGCTGGTGAGCTCAGCCGCCTGGGCCAAGGGCCTGTCTGACGTAAAGACGGCCACAGACCCCGAACGCGTTATCTCCCTCATTCCCGCCTGTGACCGCGAGGAGAACCGCTGTCGCGAGGTCCACGACCCCGTGGTGTCTGGCCTCAACACCTCTGTGGTAGGTCCTCACCTTGGCACTGGGGGAGTGGTCTGGTTTGGCACTGTGGGTGAGGGAGCTTCCACAAACCCAGGATGCCTTGTGCTTTGATAACCTTGCATGTTTCAGAGAAGTAGAAGGATCAATTATCTCCTGGAGGTTAAACCGATCTAAGGTGGCCTGATCTGTCAACCAGCCATATTGCATAGGTGGATGTTCTGTCATGTTTCCTCACCTTTATCTCCTTCGCTTCCCACCACAGGCATTTGGATTCAGTAACCTGATTCTGTGGGGCGGAAACCTGTGGTTCGTTTTCAAGGAGACCGGCTGGCTGGCCATCTTCACTGGGTACCCCCCGCCCTCGCAGGAGAAGCAGCCTGCACCAGAATCTTACGGCCAGGACGCGGGTTACGGCGGGCAGGCCTATGACCAGCAGGGGCCCTACGGAGGCTCCCAGGGAGGATACCAGCCCGACTATGGCCAGCAAGGAGGATACGATGGGGGCTACGGGCAAGGCGGGTACAACCAGCAGGGGGGGCCCACCTCGTACTCCAATCAGATGTGAGGCAGACGAAGGGAGGCGGCTAGGAGCCGGTGAGTGAAAGACACGGGCCACAAGATAACAAACTGCAAATTGAATTTCCGGAACTCTCTTTCCCTGTCTCCCCCTACTTCTCTATTTTTAAAATCTAACCAAATCAGCTTGTCTTCACTAACATAAGTAGCCTAAATTCTAAATTCTCAGTCGTGCTGTTCAGTCTTTAGTGACGTTCATTACCGAGTGACAAATGGCAATAAGACTACTGAGCAGGCAGGGTGTTTATGCATGGATGCTGGAGTCTGACTGAAGACACCTCATTGAAACAATATCACCTGATCCTTTTTAGTCACTGTATGACAAAGAGATTCCCTTCAGTTCAATTAATTTCAGTTCAGTTTATTTCCATATAGTACCTTTCACAGCAGAGTTGCCCTAAGGCACTTGACAAAATTGTGTGGCGATCCATTACCACATTGTTTATGTAAAATGCAAAATGGTGTGTGTGGGATATGGGATTGTCCTCGCAGCGTAAAATGAAATTTCAGCCCGCAGCATCCAAACTTTGGTCATAACTCAGTTGTGCCCATGGTAAAACACCTGCTTAGCATCAGCAGTGCTCAGACCACCACAGAATGCCCCCCCCCTCACTGAAATGCTGACCATTTTCTCCCCACAGAAAGAGGGTGACAAGAGCACTGAGGAGTACAATGCCTGACCCGTACAGCAACTCCACACTCCTCTTTCAGTCTGCCCATCCATCTTTCTGTTGGTAATAAGAGAGCGAGTTGAAAAGAAAAAGAAGAAGAAAAATGAGATTGTACCTTTTAGTGTGTTGTTTAATATTGTGGTGTGTCCAGAAGCAAAGCGTCCACTTCGATCGAAGGAAAACTTGAATTCAGCACCAAACCAGAAAATAAAACAAATGTAGAAATAACTTGTTTTAAAAGAATACATTGAACAAAATAACTAAATTTGAGAGAATGTATTTGTCTGTGTTGTGTAAATATGAATATGAACAAATATATATAAAAATCTAAATATATATATATGAGTAATATCACTTATGAATCTATTCTAGTATATTTCAGTTCAATTTAACATTATACGTAGTTATTCGATTAACTATGCTTATTGTAAGCCTGACCCACTGTACTAGTTCCAGGTTTTTATTCCCTTTATTTGTTATTTTTTCATTATTCCCTTTTTTCCCTGTATGTTAAGCTCAGAAATGAACAGAGTCGACCTTTTTTATTTTCACTTATACGTTTTAAGTTGACGGAGGGGAGAGAAAGAGAGGGCAAAAGACAGAGTGAAAATGGGAACCGTGGAAAGTGGGAGAGAGTCAGAGAGGTAGAGGGATGATTTGAGTGTCTGTCGTCATCTGTAGCGTGCTACTGACAAAAAAGCTTAAGGTCTTATTTAAGACACACCCCCATCCCATAATACCTGAACAGCAAATCTCGAAAAGAAATTAGCATAATACTATATGGCAATACTAGCAAATGTACGGTGTGCGTTTTCATGCTGACGAAATTGACTTCGAAGGACGTCACACACACCCGTCACACACACCGCCGATCAATCGACACACGTGGCTGTTTTAAGTTTTCAAAACATAGCTGCGTGTTTAGATAGAAATTGCAAACCTGAAGAGTGAAAGAGTTGCGCACGTTTTGTATAGTTTATGCATTGTATTTACACATAGTTTAACATTGAAAGTATTATAGAGTTGTGTACTATGACTTTGTAAGTTGACCGGACGCCACAATGTTTGGATTATTAAGTGTTCTAATGCTGTAGTTTGAGTAAAGTTATTCCACAATCAGGTATGATTTTAATATGCAAAGTTCAAAACGTCTTTCTGCAAATAATTTAAGGAAATATTTTTTATTTATTTTTATTAACATATATTACGTCTATAGCCTTAAGTACGAAACAAAGGGGACTGCGACAGACTCCGCACTCCGTACCCCATCTGCGTGTGCAAGGTTTAATCTTAGGCATATGGAGCAGTCGTGCAGGTGCACCTCTTTCTCTCTCTCTCTCTCTTTCTTTGCGTGTGTACGTGAGTTTGTGCGTGTGCGCGCCTGTTCATACGTGCGAGTGCTTGTGTCTGTCCATGTGCGCGCGTGTCCTGAGACTGCATCTTTCTCCCTAATAAATACGCTACATAAATACTCTGTCATTAGTGGTGAACGATGTCTTGTAACTCTCTCTCGCCTTTGGGTAGTGCTGTGTTCGTGCGTCGAGTATTATTAGTATTAACGATGATGATTATGACCATGTCAGGTTCTCAAGTTTTGTTGTATTCTGATTCTATGGAATTCATGTGGGGGAAAAACTAAATAAAATAAACTTGAAATAGTTTCGGTGGAATGACTTCGTTTGTGGTTAAATTCCCTAAAGAGTATTTTCCATTTAGTGCAAAACAGGCAAGGTGTAAAGACAGCACACAAACCGCAATCGAGTAAACGCAGTGTAAACAAATGAAAAAAGGAGACATTACACAAATTCAATCCTGCAGAACAGAATAATATGACGTATCAATTAAGTGCAGGGGAAAATAATGACAATAAACAATAAATTACTACGGTGATGTGCATTATTATCATCCATAGGAGGAAAATTATATAATCAGTTTTTAGCATTCAATTACTATTCAATTACTCCGCTCATCACAAAAACACGTTTAGCCATATTGTCAAAATAAATCATGCCAAGGTCATCAAACCGTCTCATAGGAGGAGTATTTTATAGGGCGTTTCGAGGTAGTTGTATTTCCTATCACTTGACACATGATGGCAGTACGTTGGTAAAATCCACAGAATAACGCAAACTATGATCCAAGTGGATTTGACAGCTCCCTCATCCCAATTCAGTTATGTACACATTGGAAGCATCATACTGAAAAAATAGATTTCACTTGTAAGAAATCCACGATATCTGCTGCACCAGTATGCTATAAAAACAAAAGCGATGGTTGTTCTGAAACAACAGACAAATGTTGCCAAAAGATTTGGGGCGTGGCCAAGGGTGTGCCAGGGTATGCAAATATCACTCAGAACGGCAGTTTGCACACATACATGAAATTATTATTTTTTTAATCGTCGGGGAACCCCCCCCCCAAAAAAAAAATCGCCGCGGGCCTTTCTTGGGTGCGGGGGGGCATGGTGGCATCGTTTATTTCTTCAGATTTCTATTGGCCGTCAAAAGAATATGTCAATAGTTATTATATGTACACAATACCTTATTGTGATTGAGTTCTTGCACACCTTATTTTCTCATGGCACACCCAAAGTCAGTTTTCTGGCTACGCCACCCCCCCCAAAGGCAGAACAGTATCCGAAAAGAACAAACAGCGCGACGAAAGCTTAACGTGGAGGTTGAAGTTGTTAATTAAATAACTGGAACTTGGTAAATATTTGATTTTTTAATATACTTTTATTATTATTATTCCAGATTAATACCTTGTCTTTACTGAGTACTCGATTAACCACAGAAAACTAGCCTTTCTGTCTGTGTCTGTCTGTGTGCCAGTGTCTTTCTCACTCTTGTTCTCTCCTCGTTTTCCTCTTTGTTCTCAGTATCTCTCAAACGCATTTTTTTTTTTTCATTTTTCATAACGGAAGTAATTGTGTGATATTTAAATAAACAAATGTCACAAATGGGGCAGACAGCGAAGCGACTCTTACATACACAGTTACAACTCAACAGAGCCTCGATTGATGCAATCAGCGTGATCTACTGCTGTAACGGTGGTTATCAGCCCGGCAAATTGATGGCGGTGTCTGATCAGAGTCCGTGCGGGTTCATGCAAAGGGGGCGGTGTAGGAATTGCAAAGTAAGGATACAAACTATGAGTCGCCCTTTAATAGGCGGATAATACCATCGCCCCTGCCCGGCAGACTTTATCTGCAGCTCGGAGCGGGTTAGGGACATATCTGTCACACCGGAGGTGGGTGCGAGAGATCAGATTTACCGAGCGAAAAATTGAAAGTTTCGGGAGAAATGGTAACTCGGGAGTACAGCGGGAGGAGGGGCAGAAAATCCGGAGATACCATTTCAGGAGTGTTAGCAGGTATGGTTAGGTATGTAGCGTAAATAACCACGGTGAAACACCCTGTTTAAAGGTGAGCTACGATTCGTATTATCTAAAACTCGGAAGTAAACCTCATGAAATCTTGCTAAACCGGCCAGTAAACTCGCATGGCTGTACAGTACACCCCTCAGGTGTATTTTGGATTAACGATGAAGATGAGAAGAGCAGAGAGGCAACTTCTGTTTGTGGTTGGATTTCAGCTCAGTTCAATCAGGTTCAATATTATTTGTATAGCGCATTTTCACAACATCACATTGTCTCAGAAAGCTTTACATTTTCACCCCCCAAAGCCCAAAAGGCAACAATGACAAGGAAAAACTATCTGGAAGGAAGAACCCTTGGAAAGAACCAGATTCAAAGGGGGAATCCATCCTCCAGGCGTCAGCAGAGGAACGTCACACACACACAGCCTGCCGATCAATCGACACACGTGGCTGTTTTAAGTTTTCAAAACATAGCTGTGTGTTTAGATAGAAATTGCAAACCTGGGAACTGTTCCACAAAGCGAGTTAAACTCAAAAGCCAGTCTTATTTCGACAATCCCAGCTTAATTTTTCCAAATTTGGTTCCATGAACGAGGCTAACCTGAAGCGCCGCTTAGTTACTATGTCAACATATGCTCTTGGACAAGCCAGCTCCGTGGCAGGTTAGCTGTGAAGCTTAGCTTAGCTTGATGAATATGATTGATCGAGCCATGTGATGGCACACAGCACGACATTCTGCGGAGCTGGGAACATTCTGCTGCTGTTCTTTTCCTCTCTTACTCTCATTCTCCCTCTCACATCCATCGGCCCTCTAATATAAAATTATTACAGATTACATGCAGGCAATTCTAATTACTGAGAAAGTAAAAATGACAAGGAGCGCATTGAAGACTTTTACATGAATAACCACGGCGTGCCCGTTTATTCACAATGCAGTCGATGAGGGACCACGGGTCATTCATAGAGCTTTAAGGCAACAGGTTCCACAAGTACTTTGGCCCAGGATAGATCCGTTGCATTTTCCCGCATGATTATTTATACGAGCGCTATAGATTTAGTAGACGTAGCATTACATATGTGTCAGTTATTGGAACCTTACATTTCTATAAGCACACACGTCGCTCTAAAGCCTTTAGGGTTGCAGAGTCTGTGTGTATCGCTTTTCGTTACTCTGGCAGTGGTTCATTTCTGTACAGTGTGGGGGATGCTGAACATTTACGCAAAGTTGCCATGAAATCAGGAAGATTTACGTTGCATTAAAATCCTTTTGAAGTATATTCATTACCTTTCCTGGCCACCGAGGCATTCTTGACATTAAAGAAACTTTCTTTGGAAATAATGGTGCTGAATCTTTAAACATCTAGTCATTTACACATAAATCATTACCTGTTCACAGCAAATACTGCATGGGTTTATAAGGAAG
>JAODKF010000138.1:23802378-23825507 GCA_026779585.1 Mormyrus proboscirostris | reverse complement strand
GTGTGTGTGTGTGTGTGTGTGTGTGTGTGTGTGTGTGTGTGCGTGTTTTTTGAACCGTTCTAACTGAGCATTGATTTTCGTTTCAATGCCCTCTCATTACTGTCACTTTCAGACACTAAAAATCTATTTACAAAACTGATTAAATACTACAGTTTTATAGAGAATACATTGAGTGTTTTGCAAGCCAAAGTCACACAGCTATGTACATTACATCTCCCCCTCCCCCCCGCCCACATGTCCTCGTCACTCTGATTGCAGTTGAAACTGATTGGATCTTTCACTTCCTAACTCCCTCTCCACTTAACTTGTCTTCCACAGGAGTACAGTTGTATTTCTCCCGATAAAAGGTTAAACTTAAACTCAACTGGACATTTTCTGTTTTTTTGGACAGGGAAATGGCCGACACCAAAGACCCCGGGCTGGCTGCAAACTGCTTAGAAAAGTGTAAGAGCTATGTGACGACCAAAAAGGGAACTATCTTGGCTGCTGAGATTGTAAGTCATCCATTTAAAATTTGAGCATGGTTTTCATTCCAGTAGTGAGCAGGAAGCATTTCACTGCAGACTGCGGCAAGTGTGTTAGTCTACCCAGGAGAGTGTCTGATCCCACACAAGGGGGATGCATAGCCGGCAGAGAAGGATGTGAGCCTATCTAGCAGAATCTGTTTAGCTTCTGTTCTTTTAGAATTTGACTCGCCACACTGTCAACTAAGCTGTGAAGTGAAGGACCACTTTGTCATTGTGCAGCATTTTCATAATTTGGGAATTAATTTTTTCTGACTTTGTCAACTGTAAGTATTTCGCATTTTTATGGATCAAGCCACTTATTTCCCAGGAAGCCATCAAAATTTCTTGGAGAGTTTTGTACATATGTTATAAAGATAGCTTTGTAACGGTCGGAAGGTGACTGAGAGAAAGGTCAGCCTACAGTATCTGTGGTTTAATATTTTGAGAAGCTAACCAGGAATACCTCTTCAAGGTTCTTGACCTTAAAAATCATAAAGTTCAAAAGGATAATAAGAGAATTGTACCAGTAACAATAACAGCCACACTATACAATAACAGTCTTCACTATTGCTCTCATAAAAGTCTGTTTGAGTTTCTGGATGTAAAATGTAAATTAACTGCAGAAGATGGATAGACCGATGAATAAAACCTAAAATAGTTCATGTTATATTAAGCAAAAAGATTGTATTTCTTTGTTTTTGACATAAGTCATTTTCGTATATGTCAACGTGCCTGAGCACCAGAGAAGCCTTACACGCTCTGTGATCATACGGAGTGTCTTGCAAGTTTCTGAGTACATTTCTGTCTTCTGTATTTGACTTTGATGGGTATGTGGTTGGGGGTGTTGGGGGGAGGCTGCTGTACCCGTCACGGGCACAATGGCCCATTGTTTGGGCTCGATCTCCAGTGGGTACACAGAGGCAACTTGTGCCAGACCCCCGAGGAGCATAAAGGATGGATAGATGAGGCTGATCCTCATGCATTCCCTGCCCACAGTCGAGCCCACCATCTGCATCCAGCTGCCATTGTTGGTCTTCTTCAGATTGCCACACATGGGAATGATCCAGGTCTACCAGCCGAACCAAATCTCTGCCTGCTACTGTTCTGTCCCAAGTATAATGAATCCCAACTGGTTCCAATATACTCACTAGCTACCCTTTGCTTAAATATGGACAGCATAAGGTCACAGAAGGTTCATATGCACTGCGATTGAGAATCTTGAGGTCCTGCAGTCAGTTCCTCAGTTAATATTTAGTTCATGCTGTTTTGGGGCACCTCTGAAATACATGTGTGCAGCCAGTTTGGAAGCATGACAGGCAAGATGAAAGTCGAACTTTGGGCTGGTCTTCGCTTCAACTTTCACCTTGCCTGTGGTGGGATGTGGGGTGGGAGCATATTGGGGTACTGGGCTGTATTGAGGAGCTCCAGAACTGATAGCAGAGCACAGCTTTCTCTCAAAGCAGAGGAACTGAGAGAGCCTGAATTTGCATTGTGTGTTGGGGGGAGCAGCTCAGAGCTACAGGCGTGTAATGCTCATCAAACAGAATTCAATCCAATTTCAAGTAAAGTACGACTGATAGTTGTTCCTCCAAGGTACAACAGTGTCGTTAGACTTTAATTGTGGTGCTAAGTCACTTGTGATCATGGTTGTAGAAAGGCCAGAAAAATATTAAAGAATATTATTAATACTTACTCCTCACCCATCTCTCAAACACTTCCACACAAACTCAGACTCGTCTGTAACAGAGAGCCAGCAATGAATAGTTTGATGGTGTGGAGAATAAAATTAAAGTGATAATGCAACACAAACATGTTTTTTGTGTCATAGCCCCTGGGCAATGACACAAAAAAAAAGCTTTTTTAACCACCCCTGGGCACAACAGATGAGCTGGGCTTCAGCAAAAGTGTTGGATTCTGTTAGATTCTGCCACCATGATTAGTGTGGAAGCCAACAGTCACAAGGCTGAAAATATATTCTGCTGCTTCCGCTATTCATCTGGTGCTTTCAGAGGATGTTGGTCACCGACTTAAAGCTCAGACGGTGGTCCAGACAGTGCTGCTCCTCTGATGAACCTAGCGGTCCTCTTTGTAATTTCCTTTCTTTCTCAGCTCATCAGTCTGATCATCCTGGTCTGCTACGCAGCCTCACACTCCGGCGGCTACTCAGCGGTGGCCATCTGTGAGATGGTTTTCGCCATCTTCATCTTTGCCATCTTTATGACCAACATGGACAAGCAGCTCCAGGTGGTCAACTGGCCGTGGCTGGTAAGTGCTCCAAAAAGAACAAAAGCACAGCAAAAGCAACACAAAGCAAAAACAACAACAATAATTTAAAATTAATAATGTAATGTAAAACTTTAAAAACAAGAAAAATGGTTTAAAAAAATGAAGAAAAAAATAAGTGAATGACAGATACCTTCACACACCACATTCTCTGTGTCGGCGCCTGCTGTAGGACTTCTTTAGGGCTGCAATCGGAGCTGCTCTCTATCTCATCACATCGGTGATCTGCGTGGCAGGTGGAGCTGGAGATGGGGCCCGGATCGCAGGGGGGGTAAGTAACGAGGTGGACGTGTTTTCCAGGATCATTTTAGGCAGCTCAGGTTGAGTGTGGTGCTAAGAGGTATGTGATGCATGGTGTGTGTGTGTATGTGCCTTGTGCCTGGTGCTACTCGGGCCTCCACGACCCTGTACTGGATAATTTGCTGGAAAACAAATAGATGTAGATTCACGATTTACTATAATAGATGCATACAGACACATGGCAGGTCTGGTTCATGCAGCGGAATCATCACTTCCTTTTCCTCACCACCCCCCAGGTGTTTGGGTTTCTAGCGGGGGTGCTGTTTGGTTATGATGCCTACTCCACTTACATGGCTATAAAAGCTCCTGCCGGTAAGCAACTTCAGCATCTAAACAGCTATGAAGCACCGCAGACTTGAAGTGTTTGCGATATGAAGTTGGACCATCTTTTTCAGGTGAATGAATCAAGGCTGCCGTGAAAGTTCTACCAAGCAGATGGACAAAAAAAGACAAAAAAGGAAACGAAAAAAAAAAATGTCTACAGTGAAGGTTAACCGGGAAGAGTAAGGGAGATGGAAAAATAGACAAGAAAGCCAGAGGAACTGAAACTGTATATTATGTGCTGAAGAGTTCTCAATGGATGATGGTTAACGGAAAGTATGACCAATAATGTCAGGGTTTTAAACTTCATATTCAGAAGCAATACATGGTGTTAACCTGCATCATATCATCGCACTACAGACACTAGTTTAATTTCTCCCATCAACACAAGCATTTCTTACATGTAATATAAAGTTATTAACATTATTTATACTCAGCTTCTCTGAAGCATTTCGTCTCTCACTCACCTGTTTGTGTTTATTTTATCCCAAATTTAAACTATATAAATACAGGTTTTGGTATCTTTCAGATGTGTAATATTTCTGTTCCTATAAATTACTATAAATATTACATGAAACGCTCCTACATAACCACAGCTTACATCAATACCAAACAAAAACGACTTTCCTAAGCAAGGTTTTTATTAATAAGTTCTGCACTCTCTGAGAAAAGTTTCTCTGAGTATTTTGGGAAGCATTTTAAAAGAATATTTAATTACATTACAATTGTTTAATTCTAATGTTCTTTAAGAATCATCCGAGTGAAGATCAACGAGTAATTTATGAAATCTACCGGTCCACTTCTCACTTTTGTAAATATAAATATTTTTTTAATGTTCCTAATACTATATATATTTTAAATGAAATCCCAAAATTAGTTATCTTCCATTTTGAATTTTGGTCCAACATTGTTGGACCAAACATTTAATAATGAACCAGTATCCTAATCAATTATTTGATTTCGGTTTCATTTAATAAATCTTTTGTATAGAGAAAAATTTTAAAGTTCGATGTGTGCTGGCAGTAGATATTAAGTTTGAATTAAGGATACGTGACTGGTGGTACATTTATGTTTCTGTGTGTAATAAAAGGTTTTCACTAACACGTGTGTGTTTTCTTACAAGTGGAAATGCACCCAATAAAAATAAATTCGACTTAGTCTGGTAAAAAATAGAATTTAGACATTGTTAAATGCCAGTCGATGACCACAAGGTGGCAGCACATCGACTTGAATACTGTAAGAACTTCTGTGATGGCGCGTTTTCTTGAACGCCATTTAAATAAATAGCACGAATGACTCAAAACAATTACCGGTATCTGGTAGGAAAGTCATGTTTTATAGCTGTACTCTCAGGTATTTGACTGGAACACTCACAAACACGCAGCTTCATATAAATGCTTCAGAGCCAGCACACAAGCAAAGACCTCAATGTAAACAATGGAAAGACAGTCACATGACAACACAAGCTTCCAAAGTCAACAGTCTGCAATCTGTACCTATACCTCCTCCTCAGGTATGTTTCATCTGCTGTTTGATAATATGCTAAACTCCTTCGTGTGGTTCTTCCTGGGATTCTCAGATGTTGTGCCTCATCATTCTACACGGTCCCAGCAGAGGGCTGACTTATAGTGTATAAGTGAGCTGTGAAGATCTGTGTTACCATTCAGACATCCATCTTTCAGATGTCATTTAGCTTTTAAATGGTCTCTTACCTAGAGTTTTCCACCCAGAGACAGGAACTCTAAAAAAAAACACTTGATGCAGAATACACTTTCAAAGGTTACACACAAAGTTGTTTCATATTTCTAAAGTCATGAATTGCATCCTGATTAATAGAGACTATGCATACACCATTATTTTACTCATTAAAGACTCCTTGGGTTGCTGTGTGTCCTTGACTAATAGGTCACGGGTTCAAATCCCATCAATGATAGAGTGACGCCACTTGAGCCCTTTAAGCTCGGCCCCAATTGCCCCAAGAAGAGTCTGACCCTGCTCCTCATTTGTCTGTTACTTTGGACAAAAGTATCTGCTAAATAATTAAACGTTACTTGTATGAATAAAGTCTAAATCTTGAGTCAAACGAGTTTGAAAAGTCAACAATGACGTCAATGCTTTCTGAGTAAACACTGTACTATTTAAGTACTGAACGAAATACTTAAAACCACATTATTCGGTTCCGTATATCTATATCTCCTTCTATAAAGCTCCAGTACCGATGACGCTTCTGCCTCTATCTACAGGGCTCTTCGTTTCCTCATGTCCTGTTCCTGTCCCCCCTGGGGGATTCATGGCTGTAACAGTAGACGGCAAAGCCCGGCTTTTGGATTGGAGGCGGGGTTGTTGCGTGTGTGCGTTGAGTTTAGGGAAAACCTGGCCGAATGGATTTCAGTGCAGCCTCCGCAGGATTACTTACATGCCCGTGTCCGTAAGATAACAACTGGAGGCTGTACGGCGGCTGGGGGCTCTAACTTCTCCCGAAGACAGTGCCTTATTGTGAAGCACCCAGATTACCCCATGTTCTCGCTTGGATCCAGAAAGCGGCGATCTAAGGGCTCGGTGAGAAAACACGCCAAGTTCAGATAAACTCATTTCACCTCTTTCATTCTGTTTTACGGTGAAGCGCTTTGATGCGGGAGCGCCGGTTTTGAAAGTGAAACCTCGTCTGAGACGGCAAACGTGAACGTAAATGAAATTACATGTGCACCAGATAATTTTTCTTTCCCCATTATTTAGCAGACCACTTGCACTTATTAAAGAGTCTGTTCCCGGTTTTATTCTGACTGCAGGGAAGTTTTGGAAATATCCTGTGCTGCTTTTCGGGACCGGGGGGTTTAAAAAACCTTTGCAGTTTTAAGAATGTGGTGTCTGATGTCTTTGCCGATTTTCCTATAAACTTTCTATACGCCTTTTATTGTGTTGAACTGGGATTAAATAGCGTTTTATGTATTCCGGCTGTGCGAGAGTTTTGGGTGAGAGGTATAGCTCGGGGTTTTTCTCTGTAGTTCTGAAGTCGGACCGAACTATGTCGCACCAAACGTAGCATTTTAAGACGGGAAGGTGCCGAGTTGCAGATATATTACCCTGGATGTCTAACAGCACGGGGGAGCATAACGACTCTCGGCGTATTGAGCCCGTTATGAAAATATTTTTTCATGTACACATTCCCCAGGAAGTTGACGAGGCCTTTTTAAACTGCACATCCTTTCCTGTAGCCCCACTCTGACATTTTTTTTATTCCTGTAATTCTCTGCTTTGTGCCTCACACACAAAATTAAGCAAACGCCGCAGTTTCAGCAGAAATCAGAGAGGTTGCGGATAGCGAGTGAAGTCTCCCATAAAGTGTAGGATACCTTTGACTACATCCGAAATGATTCTTGTCTATTCTTATCTATACTGATCTGTTCTACAATCTAAAAATTACATTCCATTTACACTTAATTTGCCATGGCTAAGAGTGATAGTGCTACATCATTTTAACTTGGGAAAGGGGAGGATTGTGGTTTTTAAAACAGCGGAAAAAAGAACTGGAAAAAATAAGAATATGTTTGGAAGGAACAACCATTGAATCTCTTTGCACATGTCTGAGTATATACCTGAAGTGATGTATTATAATACTAGAAACAAGACTTGCATGTGGACTTATTTTTCAGTTTTGCTGTAAAACACGTGTGACCCACAGGCAGTGTTTTTCTGCATACTCAGCCATATTTTTCCCCACTCTGCTCAGTTATGATAACACCAAAGCATCGGAACTGCAGCTTTCCTCCGTGTTCTGACAGCATGCAGCGCTCACAGGAAACGGGAGGCCAGTGACCTCAGCAGCCTGCCGTTAACGTTTAAAAGCACCAAGCAGGTTGGGGCTGGATTAAGGGGTTTCGATGTTCAGGTCGATGACCCTGTGGGTTTAAAATATTCATTTGTTAGCACATTTCCAGCAAGCACATGCTGAACTTGTACACAGGGTTGATCTCATGGGCACTTTCATCAGTAACTGTGTTAGTTTGGTGAATATAGTTCCATTTGCACATGAGGAAGAGTCAACAGGCCCCTCTTGTGGTGGTTCAAGAGGCAGCATATCCTGGTCACATGACTGGGGTTGCAGGTTTGCATCTGGCTGCCTCATTTTAACAAAGTGCCTCTTGTGTAAACTGGGGAGTCTAAGCAGAATGAGTTTGTTGAAGTTTGCCTGTTGTATTATGGTCTGCATAGGCTTGACAGTGACATTCTTATGTAATCCCGCATAGAGTCAAATCACGCCTATGCTTCTCACAGATTGCAGACCTGACTCAGACTCCTGTCTTTCCTTTCATCAGTTTTTGTTGACATCCTGCCCCCACCCAACATGAGACACAAGTTTGCACGCAAGCCATCCCTCGATGTTTTCAGGTGCCCCCCCCCTCCCCACTAGGCCCTTGACTGGCAGTTGAGGAGGTAAATGGGTGAATCGCAATCCCAGTGTGTCTCAGCACACGTTTCCATGGCTCTGCTTCCCACCCCCACTGCAGTCAGTGCTGTTTACCTTCCTTGTTTTCTGTACCTGTGTTTGTCTGGACGTGCGTGCGAACCAGGCCGGGGCCAAGGGGATTCGTGACCTGGGGGAGCTGTTAATCACTTTTTCCCATCACTAAACTGTAGTGATGAGAGTCTTGCAGGATCGGCCTTATGCTCGCATTACCTGACTATCAGTGGTAGCGTTCAAATCCACCAGTTCATACAGTCCATGTGCTAATATTTGTACAACATGCTGTTGAATTTCTGCTTGGATGTCATTCTCAGATTTCAGTAAAGCAACTGAATAAGAAAGTTTAAAGAGCAGAGCTTAAAACCCCGCAGAATAAACACGTGGTTCCCTTCCGCATATGCTCTGGTGTGGTATGTGTGTTTAATTTGGCTCGCGGATGAAGGAATGTTCTGTATGTCGACGCTCTACGTGGGAGCTTGTGACATGTGAAAAGCAAAGGAGCTTCATTCTTTAGGAATATAGTCTTGGGTGCTTTGGTCCAGAAAGTAAAACTGAATGATTAAGGAGCCTGAAAGTGGTTGGTGCTCAGCTTCTCATCCTTTTCAAGGTTATCTCCATATGGTTGCCTCCCAACGGGACAAGTTCAGTTTTCTCTCCTTCCGGGTACCTCCTAACTGGACCAGTTCAGTTTTCTCTCCACTCCACAGAGAAAGGGGAGAGTATGGAAACTCTGAGGAAAGTGTTGGGTGTAACCTATTTCCTGTGGCCATTTCCTTCCTGAAATATTTTTTTAAATGGGGAGATGGAAAGCGGGTGGCATTTTGACAGACTGGCACAGTCTGGCACAGGTAACTCAGCACAGTGCTGTTGCCGCTGTCTAATCTAGGCCATTATTGAACCACATCATCACGATGTTGGCATTGATTATGAATGTTTGCTGATGTAAGCTGTGCATGTTCAGTGTCATTTTGAAATGTGTGCTTTCATGGTGTGTTCATAGTGGTGGAAGTCTGAAATTAACATTTAAATTCACATTTAGCTTACAGTTAATAGGATAAACCAATCAGTCCTTTGTGGGCTGCAGATGTTAGGACACATGGCTGTGTGATTCAGCTGGGTGGGGGCGGGGGTCTGTCTCCATCTGACACGTCTGTGCATGTTGGACCTTCTGCCGGGTTACATAACTGCTCTAGGACGAAGGGCCCTGTAGTCAGGGTGTCAGGCTGAGGAGAGGTATCACCTGAGTAAGTCTGCTGTAGGTCACCATCACAGCTGGATTTCAGCTGTATCCCTGCACATCTCAGGAGGACACCTGATGAAACACCATTGATGAAAGTGTGAAGGACAGCACTCCAGACATAGGAGCAGGTCCTTAACCACCGTGCCACCCACCCCTCCTGATGTGACATTTTGCCGACCTTTTGGTCCCTGTCTGATCTTCCTTGATTGTTATGTCTTTTGTGCAGGGAAGTGACAGCATCCCAGACTGCAGCCTGCCCTGTGCTCACTGTGGTGACCAGTGCCCCGGCTTCCGCATGCAGGGATGGAGGTGGGTTGTGGTTTACTGGTGACAGTGACTGTGATCTCTGTGCGTGGAAGGTGCCTGTATCAGCAGGGTTTGTGTGACGAGCATGGCCGTGAACCCACGCCACTGCTTGCAGCACACAGGGCACCTGAACTAGAGCTCCTGCTTGGGGAACCAGCTTGAGGAACCAGTCAGACTTGTTCCTCAGCTCCGGGTGATGGCGTCACCCCCACAGCAGACTCCAGCCGGCACGAGGAGCTCCGCTAGGCTGGTGCCTGGTCTGGTTGCATTCCTGGACAATGACACCTCAGAGGAACTGGAGATCCGGCCCATTAATTAGAGGGTCTGACTATATTGACAAGTTGGCAAAGATCCACTTGTCTCTGCGAAGGACGTACGGGGGATCCCACTGTTTATGGGTAGCTGTGCTTTTCATGATGCACCAAAGAGGTTTATAAAGATTCGACAGCAAAAATAGTAAAATGTACAGGGATGCAGCAGCAGTAGATGTGGCGAAAACAGAGAACAGTGGGGGAATGGTCGTAGGTATACACCGGTGACCCCAAGGTCAACCTGCTGTCCAGCCCCCTTCATACCTACACTAAGAGGAAGCACCCTGCAGTGTAATCCTGTGTCAGGGTGAGGAGAGGTATCACCTGCATCCGGGTGAGCCTATGCCGACATGCTGAGAATCGTGGAGTTGACTGCAAGATGCCTGGCTCCACACTCTGCTGGTTAGGCTCAGAGGGAAGGTCAGAAGCGTGCAACTGTCTTGCAGCAATGTACAGTTGTGGGAAGCGTTTTGCTGGTCGGGAGTCTGAGCTCCTCCAAGTGAACTTCTTTTGTGGCTCTGCAGGGACACAATTATTCCGTAACACCTGTACTTCTCGCAGTACAGATATTGCGGCAGTCATATTTACTCGTTGGTGGTTGTAATTGTCCATATTTCTGTGTCGTTATGCATAGAGCAGCTGGTGTGCAGTCTGAGCTGTCACTTGCGGGGAGAGCCATGGCGTTAACTATCATTGGATCAAAACGTGTGTGCTCACTCTGAGATACGCACAAAACCATGGTTGGTAGGGATTTACATTAAAAAACTGCAATATTTGCGGTGCTTCTTTTAACCCTGATGGAGGAGTTTTGGACTGTAAATGTTGAAAGTCTAGCCTCGTAACAGAAATGTTATGGGTTTGTGATCCATTTAGGGATTCCGTGATCAGCTGGAGGGCTTGAAGTCACGAGATATGAACTCATGGCACCTTTGTGGTCAATAACACCGTTGATTTGGTTTAATTAATGCATGTGGATTATTGACTGGTGGGAGTAGGGCTTGTGTGCGCGAGAGACGAGGAAATAGTCGGGAGAGATGCTGAAGAGAACCAGCATGAGCTTCAACACTAATCGAATCAGTCTCCTGCTGAAGCAGAAGCTGGCTTTAGCTGTTCCCTGGGGTCCATCCACACCCCAGCCGGCCAGCTGTTGAAGAAAACAAGCCATCTGTAAGAGCGTTTCGTGCAGCTCCCCATCTCCATAACTCCTAGCAGGCCAGTTCCACTTACTACCTGACTGTTTTGTCAATGCCAAAGCTTACCGACACACTCTCCTTTATTCCAAGTACAAATCTCTCTTTTCTTCATTCTTGTTACTTCTCTTGTACCTTCACTTCCAGTCTGGCTGCTCCTACCTGAAACCCCCCCCTCCCGTGCCCTAATCCTCTCCGCTACGCTAATAAGATTACTGCCCACAATTCCTGCTGTTAAATACCTTCTATGGAGAGTTAAAGTATTCGTTACAGTGGGGACCTCAAGTAAAAGCGGCATTCATAGGGGCAGAGTCCGCATAGTAGACTTGAGGGGCGAGCGCTTGGGCAGTGCTCACAGCGTGAAGGAGAGGAGGAACCGTAAAAGCACAGATTCCCATCTGGAGGAAACCCTGTAGAGGTGGCGACTTTACGCTTCTGTCGCGTTGCTGCCAAAACCCCGAAACGGTGCTTCTTAGCGAGGCGTCAGAAGATCCCTGTCTGAACAGCGTCCAAATATCACGCCAACCAGCAGGCCAAGCCTGGGAACATGCCAGAAGGCTGGAAATTGGGGGGAAAAGGGGGAACAGGCGAGATCTGCTCTGACAAGGACTTTTTACCCCCAAAGTGTCAAGACTGTTACCAACTACTGCCAGGAAGCAGCCTAGTGGTAGTGAAAGAAGGGGCAGATGTTATTATCAGAGAGGACATCTGGCTCATTAAACTGCCTGTTGATGCTGGAGGTGGCTGTACGAGTATGTGTTTGTGTGTACTTTTCACCACTGGAGTCTTTTTTTTTTTTTTTTTATCACAAACAATATTTTTCCAGTTGTGAATAATTTGGGCATAACTCTTCAATATGTTATTGCAGCTGGTAGAAGGGTAAGCTGTAAGCCTTGCTAAAAGAAAAAAATCTGTGAGATATCAAGTTTCAGTTTATATGACAAGCTGTCCACATGTTTCTGAGTGTGTGTTCGTACATGCATTTGCTGCTATGAGTACTTCCCCTTAAGGCTGACATGGGTTAGCATGAGCTGAGCAGCATCTGCTGCAAACGGCCGTCCCTTGCAGATATTTTGTTGCATTCCTTTGTCCCACCCCATTTGATAGGTTGAGCGTTTGCTTGATTTCCGATACAAATTCCACTAGAACAGTGTTTCCCAATCTGGTCCTCAGGGACCCACAGTCAGTCCATGTTTACCTCCAAGCTCCCTACCAGATAGTCCACTTTTTTGCTCCCTACCAAGAGATGTGGGGGAGTAAAAAAGTGGACTGTCAGTCCGGACAATGAGGCAAAGGCTTGCCAAAGCAGCTTTCTGTCTCATCATCACATTAATGCTTGGCAGCTGGGAGCAGGTCTAGCTTCTCCACGGAGCTGCTCGTGGTGGCTTGGCTGAGAGGATGAACCCCAAGCCCATCATTCTTCCATGGAGATAGCTTTTGGATGAAGTAGAGTTATGTGTTTTAGCTTTTCTTTTCTCAAAATTGATTGTTAATTTCCATCCTGTACACAGTCATTCTGATTATGGATCAGCACTGCACGTCTGTTGGATCTGGTTCTTATGCCCAAGTCTGCTGACCTCTGGCCGTGCATAAATGATTTAATATGAAATATCGGGGCATGTGTAGTTCTGAAAATTTGAGCTTTAGGGTTATTTTTTGGCCTGTAGGAAAACCTGCGTTCACTGTCGGTGTGTGCGTGAGGAGCACGGGTTCCGCTCCGTGCCGGGAGCATTGGACAGGATGGTGGCAAAGCTAGTGGCTGATGTCCGGAGACATTCCATCTCTGATGACGACTCGGGGTGCGCCTCTGAGGAGTATGCTTGGGTCCCCCCTGGGCTCAAACCCGAACAGGTGAGCGCTCCCTCGGAACTGTCCCGAACTACATGGTGGTGGGTGGGGGGGGGGTGACCAGAAAAGGCTGATCGCATTTGTGGTGTCCCTCATGCTCAAACCCCACGCAGGTGCACCAGTACTTCAGCTGTATTCCAGAGGACAAGGTGCCCTATGTCAACAGCCTAGGGGAAACATACCGAGTTAAACAGCTTCTGCACCAGCTGCCAGCACACGACAGTGAGGTATAACACATGCTATGCAAAGGCAGGCAAACTGAAGTCCACAATGTCTGCTCTTCTGCTGACAAATTACTGTGACTCCTTCAGCCTCTACCCTGTGATTCTGCCTCTCTTAGCCTCCGTCCCTGTGACTCGGCCTCGCTCGGCCTCCGTCCCTGTGACTCGGCCTCGCTCGGCCTCCGTCCCTGTGACTCTGCCTCGCTCGGCCTCCGTCCCTGTGACTCTGCCTCGCTCGGCTTCCATCCCTGTGACTTTGCCTCTTAGCCTTGGATCCTGTGACTCTCTTTCTTTCGGCCTTGGACTCTGGACACTGCCTCTCTCTGCCCTGTGTGTTTCAGCCTCAGTATTGTAACACTCTGGATGAAATTGAGAAGAGAGAACTTCAGCTCTTTAGCCAGAAGAGGAAAAGCGAGAACCTGGGCAAGGGGAGTGTGCGGCTGTTCCCCGTCACCATGACCAGCGCCATCTGTCAGGAGGTACGGAGTGCCAGAGGGCCCGAGAATCCAGTGCCACGCTAAGAAAGACTGAAGCAGAACCAAGTTAAAAACAAGACATAGTCAAGAAGCTAGTTCAGTTAAAACTATTAGTAGAGCTTAACCAAACCTCATGCTGTAATATTCATATATGGCCTCAGATAAAAACATAAATAATCACCTACAACTGGGAAAATGCACACAAACAGGAATACTAATAAGCATTTTAAAAGTATCCTAATTTACTGCTTGCACGCAGCACAGTGATGTATATCATTTTAAAAAGGCTGCTCCCTCGCTTCTGCCTCAGGCTGTTGTTAAGATCACAGCACTAGCGTATGACTCTGAAACTGTACCTGAGATTACAAGATAAACAGAAAGTGAGTAATGGCGCTTCTCCACTGCCATCAAGAACTGAGCCGTATCGTGAACCAGTGCTTTTCCACTGTAAATTATGGGAGCCGTACCCACACTGGCAGGGCCAAAAGCGTGATTGGGTGAAATGCAGGGAGATACCGGTATTATGCATGGATTATCTGAAGGAAAAAAGGGCATATTCTATATATCATTCATTATTAGTAGTATCCCACATTGCAATCTATTGGTACATTCCCGATAACTTTGAACTTGAACATTTTCAACCAGCATCTTAAAAAAAAAGTACTATACAGCAGCTGAACGAATGGATTCATAATGCAAATTACTCAAGTAAATTCTAATTCTGCTAACATTTGATGCTAACATAACATGGCGACTCGCAGACTTGATAGCGGAAATTGGCATATAGTAAATCATGATGTACACTGTGAGACCAGTATATAAGCATCTCTTCAGTTTTACCTCACTGTCACTCTCCAAACCCGGCGACACCGTTACTGAGCCGACCCTTCTGCAGTGAAAACCAAAGTGAACTGGAACTGCACCGTAGCTATTCGCTTTTCGTAATGCGGCTCAGCTTCGGCTCGGTTCTTCTATGCCAATAGAAAATGCCGGAAGTTTCCGGTGATGAACACTCCTGGATGCTTGGGAATCACTTTACTAGGGGCATTTTCAGCCTGACCCCATGGTGTCTGTGCCCCCAGTGTGGCCGGCCGATCCAGGGGGGTAACCTGGCGGTGCTGGCTGGCCGGGCTGGGCCGGGCGCATGCTGGCACCCCCAGTGCTTCCTGTGCTGCCAGTGCCGTGAGCTGCTGGTGGACCTCATCTACTTCTACCAGGATGGCAAGATGTACTGCGGGCGTCACCACGCCGAGCAGATCAGACCGCGCTGCCAGGCCTGTGACGAGGTGTCAGGCCACACCCACTATCCTCTCTCTCTCTCTCTCTCTCTCTCTCTCTCTCCCTCCCTCCCTCTTCTATATCCCTTCACCATTTTCATCCCCTACCTTTTTACTGCACAAAAAAACTTATTTTCCTATGCCACACTTCAATATTTCTTGTGAGTGTTTTTAGCATCATTATTAACACTAGGGATTCATGGGAAATTTTAATAGGGGGATTAAATTGTGGAATGCCCTGCCTCTCGGTCCCAGATCATCCTGGCGGATGAGTGTGCGGAGGCTGAGGGGAGGCATTGGCACCTGCGACACTTCTGCTGTTTCGAGTGTGAGGCAGCACTGGGCGGCCAGCACTACATCATGCGTGAGGGGCGGCCTCTCTGCTGCTCCTGCTACGAGTCCCTCTACTCTGATTACTGCGACTCCTGTGGGGAGGTCATAGGTACTGCGGCTGGGGAGGGCGGGGCAAGCTTGCTGATCGCTTGTAGCAGAATGTGTGCTGGTGTTCCCATGGAGACGTATTTCTCTTCTCATCCTTCTTGAACACCTCCCTCACTCCCCCACAGGGATCGACCAGGGCCAGATGACCTACGAGGGCCAGCACTGGCACGCCGCCGAGTCCTGTTTCTGCTGCACCCGCTGCCAGCTGCCATTGCTGGGCCGGCCCTTCCTTCCTCGCGGGGGCCTCATTTTCTGCTCACGCCCCTGCTCTCTGGGGGAGGACACATACAGCTCTGACTCCTGCGACTCGGCACTGCAGAGCGGATCCCGACGGACGAAATGTGTGGATGCCCCCGGCCCGATCCATCAGCAGCGACGGTGTCACAGCACCACCCAGTGTTCAAGAAACCTCATTGCAGCTGGCTGCTGCGTTCCAGAGAAGGGCAGCATAAATCTGGGTTCGAAGCACAGTATTTACAGATTATGAATGAATTTAGTCAATAATGTGAGCCTATGTATATGGTCAGCGCATCACCCCGAAACAGGAATGGATTAAAGGAATTCAGTGTCAATTTTCTCTTCCAGCTCGTTTATGTGTTAACATTAGTCCCTAATAACATATTTTGACCATTAAAAAATATAGCAATATATTTGAAACACTTAAAATGACCCACTGGTGTTAAAGAGGTAAATTACCACACAAATAGTTTTGATGTTTTCCTGGGACACTTTTTTTTTCTCATCCTCCGTTTCTTCATTGCAACTCCTAGCTGCCTCCAGTGTGGCACAGCCAAACAGACACCTCCCCGCACCAAGCCCCCAGCCTCCGGACCTTCGCCCCAGTGACACTCGCCCTCAAAGCGGTGCAAGTGACATCACATCAGAGTATCTAGAGTTCCTACCGAAATGCTTCTCAAGAGGAACGTCAACTGAGAAGGAAGCAGAAAGTGTAGGCGAGCTTGGCAGCCAGGGTAAAATGACATTCACGCTTTATGTTTGACAGCTGCTGTGTCGTGAGATGTAGGAATGTTCATATTTAGCTCAGTTTTACCTATTTTTTTTCTCTCTGAGAGAATAACGTTAAACTTTTTAATGAGAATTTCTGGTCAGGGCATAGTTTTTTTTGTCCATTTTCCAAATAGAGACCCTGACAATATCTGTGTCCTTTAAACATCAGTTAGGTTGCAGTTGTATATTTAATAGACACACACTCACACACAAATTGTAAAAGTAAAATGAAGACACTCTCTCCCCTGCTTCAAACCACACTCTCCCAGCGTGTGACTCCTCGGCTGTTCCCGGTGAGAGTCCGCCCGCCTCCCCAGCTATTTCCACACCGTCCGCTACCTCCCTGCTGCCCGATCCATGCCCCCCACCCCCACGGCCCGGCGGCGCCAGGGTCAGCTTCCGCGAGCCGATCAGCTGCAGCTACCTGATAGATGAGGAGGATGTTGATGAGGAAGAGCAGGGGCACGGCAAGGACCCTACGTGTGGGAAGCTTCGATTCCAGAGGCAAACGCCGCGAATGTGCGGAGCCCCACGCATGGACCTGCTGGGTACGAGGGGCCATGTGGTCAGATGAGTCACATGCTCTTTGAGTGGGGTTACTTTACACACTGTCGACATGTTACATGTTTATTTCACACATTTTTCACACCCAAATTTTTTCTGTGCTCTCTTGAGCACCTTCCCCAATATATCAACCTTTTTCTAAGTCATTTTTCTTCTGTCCTCATACTTTATCTCCTCAACCGTTTACTGTTGGTTTGTCCCCGCTGTCCTCCTAGCAGCTGGACCGTACCAACAGCGCACTTCCCGAAGGAGTGGTTCAGGCTGGAGCCACAGTCAGGCTGCCTCTGGCACATCCCCTCACCTGAGCACCGGAAGGCACCCCCGGCGGACTAACGCTACCAGGCCCTGTCTGGATGCCTTGGATTGGCATGGGGACCTGGAGAAGGGCCCGCCTGCCCACAACCATGCCCCTCTCACCCTGTCGCCCAGCCGCTGGAAGCACGAAGATCCCTGCTCCACCTGCTCCTCCTCCTCCGAGTCTGAGGAGGAGGGCTACTTCCTCGGACAGCCCATCCCGCTGCCCCCACAGCTCTGTCGGTCTGTATTGGGTGGAGGGCGCGGGGCGGGATGGAGGGAAGGAGAGACGGGATCCAGCAGGCGGGACGGGAGGGTGAGGGCCCGCAGCTTCAGTGGGAAGGATGGAGACATGCACTGCAGCATCTCCTGAGCCTCTGTATCTCATTACAAACCTGACATCTACAACACATGCAAAGGTGTGCTCAGGATTCAAGGGGATGCATTGCGTTTTTGCCCTTCGCCACTGAAAGCCACATCCAAGGGCTTCTTTTGGGAATGAATCCTATGACCGTGCTGCAATATCAGATAGTGATGTTTTATCTGAGCTAAAATGTACACTCTTGTGCAAATGAATTGAAACAAGTTATTGCATCTATATGCACACAGATTCACCACAGTTAAGGCAGACATCATAGTCGCATTAATTCATACTTATCACCTTGGGGCCATATTTCAGACGTGGTGCATTGATAAGGATTGTATGGGAGTAACCCAGGATGGGGGGCCAATCCATCACAGGGCACATGCACCATTCATGCCTATGAGAAATCTGACACCTCCAGTTAACCTTAGCATGTTTTTGGACTGTGGGGGAAACCCCACGACGACACAGGGGGACCCCCGAACCCAAGGGCATTCACTGGCAGAACATACATGGGCGATTTATACACGGTCATACCACCTAGATCTAACCCCACCCATGCAGGCCTGCCAGTCTGTAGGCACAGTGCCTCCTCTGTCCATCAGCACAGCTCTAACCCAACCCAGGCAGATCTGCCAATCTGTGGGCAGAGTGCCTCCTCTGTCCATCCACTCAGCGTACTCTCTGCCCTGTTAGCTGTGCAAACCAGCATGTCCCAGGCAACTGCATGCATGTCTGTGTGACAACTTGTTTCAATGCATTTGCACAAGGGTGTCCAGTGTGTCTTCTGATACCAGAAATGGAACATGTGTAAGCTGACAGTCCCACCTGACGATACAATTTAATAGGCACTGATGTACGTGCCTGTATTGTGGCAAAGGTTTCAGAATATTAATGAACATTAATATAACAGAAAGTGACACTAATGGCAGAAGATCAAATTAAGGAGGAAAGGCCAAAAACTGGAATTAAACAGGACATGGAAATCTGCATGTTCAGTGTGTTTTTTGTGGGTCTGCGTCTGACTAAGGAAGTGTGTAAGTGGATTTAAAAGCTTTGGCGCTTGCATATGCACGTGTATATAAACCAGATCATATGTGTAGTTACACACAAGGACACAAATGCGTCCTGCATGAAAGGGTGGATTGAAATATAACTAGCACCAAATGGACAGGAGAGGCACAGTTCTGGAAACAGGAAACTGGTTATTCATGTTCTTTAGATATTTATAAGTGTAATTATAATGGTCCTGTGTGCCTTTATGAAACATTTCATATTTTATATTTATATGTTTCCAATGACCTCAGTTCAAGTGACCACCAGGGTTCCATGCGTGTGGAGTTTGCATGTTCTCCCCGTGTCGTCGTGGGGTTTTCTCCAGGTACTACTGTTTACCCCCACAGTGCGAAAACATGCTGAGGCTATTTGGTATTACCAAATTGTCAGTAGGTGTGTATGTGTGACTGAGTGATATGTGAGTGTGCCCTGCAATGAGTTGGCACCCCATCCTGGGTTGTTCCCTATCTTGATCCCCCTGCAAGCCTGAATAGGATAAGCGGTTACAGAAGATGGATGGACGGATAGATGGATGTATGCAATGCCTATTAATATAGGTCATACATGTGTTTACACGTACATTTTGTCATGGTGTAATGGCTCTGTGGGCAGGTCTGCTACTGTGTGCTTAATTCCTTTCCAGAGTTTTTTCTGCATGTATGAAATGTGGACACTTTCCCAATGTTAGCAGGGCTATGCGGTTTAGATGGATGGAAGTCCCTGAATTACTCTTGATCCTGGTGTTTGATGGACACAAACTGAACTCTTTTAAACTTCCAGTAGAGGGCGTTCGCTTGAGAAGGAGCCCTGGAGGAAAAGACTACACACACACACTGTGTTTATGGCCTTCTTGCATCAATAGAGGCACAGAAACAAAAGTCCTTTATAATGGCGTTTGTGTGCATCGGGGAGTGTATTTACAGAGAATCCCACTGCTAGCACTGGAGGGTGTAAATAACAGGATTTGGTACAGATGCAGAACAGAGAGCAGGGATCTCTGGTAGGTGGCTCACTGACCAGAGAGTGAAATGCTTGGCCTGTACGACTGCTCTGCATTCCCTGCCACCCTGCTTGGCATATTTGATCAACCAGCATAATGTCACAAAAGCAGGGGCAGTCGCGTTGGTACTCGGGGAAAAATAACTGGCGAGCGCTGCCCTATAGTGACACTGGCTCTGTATCTCACACACACACAAAACCACAAGAGATGATTTATGAAACTCAACTGGCATTAGAAATGCATGTCATAGATTTACATGAAGTGATTGTCTTTAATGTGGTTGCATTATTTTCTCCATTCATTAAAAAATATAAAAACGAAGCCTTATACTTTAATCAGAGAAACAGATACACAAAATTCCACTTTGGCAAATTAAGGTAGCGGTTAAGCTGTTTAATAAATATATAATATACTGTTTTTGCATTATATGCACACATGTGACGCTTCACTGGCATGATTTAGGAGAGATTTTGAGCCCTTATATTGAATCTCAATATCTAAACTCTACCCTGTGCATTTATTTCTGCTTTTGAAACTGCATCAAACAAAACGGCCACATCACTTTATAGTGCAGTTACTATAGAAATACAATAAATAACAATCAAGGCATTTGAAGTTGTGTTCATATTTTAATTATACAATTTTTTAAGCATTTTTTAAATAGCACCAAGTGAATCTATCTATGCTCCACTGGCGCCCCTATGTGGTGGACACTTGTACACTTATTTTGAAAAGGGAAATTGTCAATGACTGTGAGAGACTGAAGTTGTGCGCCCAAAGTACCCTGATCTGTAACTCACATAGCAGGGACATTTTCCAAACACAGAGTCCAACCTGAAACACTGATCCTTCAAATGTTGAGACCTGACAATAACATTTCAGCATGGCTGCCACACAGCAACATTTACAAGAACAGTTAATGATTGCTGTAGAAATCCAAAACAAAATGATGGCTCTTAGTGATTAGTGAGTAGGACATGATGGTTGTTAGTACACTCTGATGTTCGCACATGCTATACACCAACTTTCAAAGAACAAGAAGAATAATGCATCTTGAGGAGGACGAGAATGAAACAGGTGATGAATGGAGAAGGAGGCCATCCTATCAGTGGGTGGTACCATGGTGGTATATCCTCGAGGTTATGAGCTCACTTCCTGTGAGTACCATCTGCACAATGCCTGCTCTCCCCATGTTTGTGTGGGTATCCTGGTACCGTAGGTGGCTGAATTGGTGTCTTTCAATGACATATGCATCTTGTAATGGTTTGACACCCTATCTGGGATGATTTACATACAGACTGCTGTTTGATCACTTCGGAAAGCCTGCAGCAGTTGTTCTTTCTTGCTGTAATGTAGCTTGTGTTCACCTATGTGTGAGTCTTGATGAAGGTGTTTTAAACTAGGGCTTTCCAACCCACCTATCCTCAGCCAGGGGTGTGTTTCCAGCCAAGCAGCCCCCTCCGATTACTGTTTCCTTGGCTTTGGCCCCATCAACAACAGCCTTGTGGTAACTAGATCTTGGTCTCATGCCTCACAAGACCTCAATTGTCTAGCCTGTGGTCAGACATGCTGCTGTCTGTGGCCATCCTTGCTTGGGCTGCCTTACTGCTTTCACCCACTTACCTCTCCTCAGCTATTTTTTTAAACTCATCATCCAGCCACTGAAAATCCTGCTGGCTCTCCATGATGGGGTCTCGGCCGAGCTACAGCAGTTGCTGCACGTTGGTATCATTGAGCCAGTGGACACTTCACCCTGGGTCTCAAACCTGGTGACTAAAAAGAAGTCGGGGACCCTGTGTACCTGTGTTGATCTCCGTGCAGTGGATACTGCAGTGATCCCAGACAAGTTTCCACTGCCCTCCTCAGAAGAGCTCACAGCTCAGTTTCACTGCTCTACGGTGTTCTCCACACTTGATCCCAGATAAGAATACTTTCAGATACCTCTTCACCCCGGCAGCAAAAATCTCAGTGTTTATATCACATGCAGAAGTGTTTTGCTACATCTGCATGCCATTTGGCCTTAGCACTGCCCCAGCTGCTTCCAAAAGGTTGTGATCTGTGTACTGACTGGCATAGTTGGTGTGGCCATATATCTACACGAGTCCACTGCTGTGATCCACTCAGCGAGTTTTCACAGCCTTAGCCGAGCACAAGCTAACGCTCACAGCCAAGAAATAACTCCACTCCCGTCCAACATGGACGCCATTCAGGTCATCCCCAAGCCCAGCTCAGCCACTTGGGTCACCTTCTTCCTGGGCATGACAGGTCCTGCCCCTTACCTGGTGGTCTTTGCCCTGGCATCACTTGCAGCTGGATACCTGTGGTGAGATTCCTGGGGTTCCCCACCATCATCACTTCATAGTGGTTATCTGTGACCTACACTCGAAATGGCCAGAGCTTTCCACTATCGGTTCTGTAACCTCTCAGGTCATGAACAACTTCCTGGATTTGCTTTTTACCCGCTGTGGCCTCAGGAAGCGACAAATGTCCTCAACTGTCCCTGCTGAATTCACTGCATATCAGCAGAGGCAGATGAAACACCGATTTAACCAGTTAAAACGAGTCAGGGCACCTCATCAGACTGAGTCAGGGTCCGTCAGCCCTACAGGGTCAGTAACATGGCTTCATACCTTGGTCTGCTCAGCCTCAGCCTCATGTCCCCCCACAACCTGCACACATACATCCACACCCTGGCCTGACTTCATATTAGGGTTGGGTAATTAATCGAAAATTAATCAAAACTGAAATTTACAACCTTTAATCAATGTTATTTGATCCATGTCGGTTACTTCGTTTTTTTTTTATTCTGTTAATACTTAAAAAAAAATCTGTTAAAACTGTCCCCAGTGTATGTTCACATATTGTCCCCTTGTTGTCACATGACTCCACTCCGTCCAGTTTGCGACATAGAAGCAGCATGGAGGAGAACTCAAATGCTAATCCAACTGAGCAACTCCAGCAGCTTGTATGAAAGAAAAATGCCATGTCCGTTTGGACGCATTGTGGCATTAGTGAAGATGACACCGAACAAAAACAGGTTGAATGCAAACACTGCAGAAAAACACTTTCAGCTACTAAAGGTAATACCAGCAATTGGTTTCAACAGCCCCTCTTAGCTGGAAGCATTTCTGATTCCTCACTCCAGAAGGATCGAAATTGGCTGAATATGGATAAACCTCCTTACAGGAATTGCAAGCTGTGAAATTCAATCGATCGCCATTTTCATCCACGACCAATGAGAATTGTTTTCAAACTGCTGAAGTTAATTTTGGCTCCGTCGGAGTGATCAAATTATAATTTCCTTTTCGAATATTTTCATTGACTGACTTCTTATCAAGTACAGCCATTCTGTTGGATAGGTTTTTCAGGGATAGAGATAGAAAACTACAATGAAATCAATGCAGCCGCTTAGCTGTCGAATGCGCTGTGCTGCTTTCACTTTTGTCATCGTAGCTGAAAGTTACAGTATGCAAGTATTGAGTCATCAGGAACAGACACCTGCAGGCATTGCAGGCGCCGTGCCGTGTGTCACAGGCAATAATTTTGTTGGCTAATGCCAGTCTGTACTTTTAAAAACGAACAGATAAGAAGACAAAAGTAAATGCAATGCTTTTTGATTAGACCAGTTTTATTCTAGTATCATCTTTCCCGTCCCATT
>JAODKF010000138.1:23790853-23802278 GCA_026779585.1 Mormyrus proboscirostris | reverse complement strand
TGTGAAAAATGTAAATTTCCACTCCTGTTTCTGTTCGTCCCCGCATGGAGACGGTATTCCCGCCCATCCCTAGTGTGACGCTTTTTCCTGTGCTGCTGTGCGTAATCTGCGTATGACGTGTATCGCATGCGTAAAACGGATTGGAAATACATCAGACTGTCCAGCTGATCTCTGGTCCGGGCAAGCGTGGAAAATCAGCCGATTTCGGTCCCTAGCTGGTAGATCGGTGTGTCTATAGTCTAGTTATAGTGATCAGTTTCATCCAGACAGACGTTATTACTGTAAACGGTTTCCAGTGTACAGTAATTTATTTTGTTTGTAAGAAATTCAAACTGAATTTTCTGCTTTTGTAGGGAACTTGCTTTTTACATCTAAACTGATATGTAACCGTTTTCATAAGACGTTTTCACGTCACGCGATTTGTGCTTTGATTTCAGTTGTATACTCAATAGATAAATGTAAATGGTTCATTTGTGTGTGTTTCTTTCAGTTATGTTAAAATCATAACAATAAGATATACAGTCTTTCATTAGAAAAAATATCTCAGCTTTAATAGGCTTTGATGAGCATTTTTACAGCATTTTACACAAACATTGTCACTGAAATCTGGGCAAAAAAAATTGTTCATTGATTAATAGAGGTAAACTGTTCAATTAATCGTGATGCTGATTTGAGGTCGTATCGCCCAGCCCTACTTCATGGCTATGTTTCATTTGGGTATTTCTGCTTGGGAGGAGGAATATGTTATGTATGCACACCGAGTTTTGAGTGATGCATGGAGATAGCGTTGTTCTGTGGTGATGCATGAAGTTATCGATTGTGCTGCAATAGTTGTGCTCTGCCGGAGTGATGGACATTGGAGTGGTTGGGTCTGTGGAATGTGAGAGCGCAAAATAGGAGAATAGAGAAAAGGTGATACGGTGTTATGACAACAGTGTTCCTGCGTGATCATTTAAATATAACACTGTTATTTTAACCAGTCGAGGTTCCCTATGTCCCAGTGGCCGTCTTTAATGGTTCCGTCACCTACAGAAAGAGGAAGTGGTCGATATGATCAGAAGAACAATAAATATGTGATATACTAGCAGTAGTGTTAGACAGTGTTTTCTAAGGCTGTGCATTCTGTTAAAATGTGTGTCTGTAAAACTGCACATTTGTAAACTTTGGTCTTGGTATTGGTGAGGAAATAAGCTGATTTCAGTATAAGATGACATCCTGCTGTTTTAGGCTGACAGGCTGTTTAGACGCCCAGGGGTGGGGTAACCCACTCGGGGAATGCCTGTCAAGCTCGGGGTTGGCAATTTTCATCATCACAGACCCTCTGCTGTGTGCTGCTTTAACCTGTGTGGGATTCAGGGCAGACCATACCCATGAGACAATCAGCAGGCTCTGGCCTATTAGGGGCACATGGTTCTCCTGCAAAGTGGTTTCAACCCCATCTTTCAGTTTCCTAAGCTCTCATTCATTCATTTATTCATTCATTCATTCATACATGCATTTAACATTTAACGTTATTGTGATTCAGGTCTGTGAGATGTTTCTACTCTATTATATGTCACTGCAAGAGGTATGCAAATACAAATTCAGTGTAAGTGTGGACTTAAATGCCCATTAAACCTCATCCATCCATTCACTCATTCACTCATTCAATCATTGGCATGGGCTGTGACCCTGACTGGGCATACCTAGGACACCTGTGAAGTATTTGACACACATTTCAGAGAACTGTGAGTTTCTGGTAACCTTTATGGGCCATGCAGAAGTTCAGCAGTCACAGAATGTGTTCCCTGGGTCAGGAATGGATCCTCTTGGTTCTACACCATAGTGCACCTAATTACAGTTCTTTAGGTGTCATTTTACAGGTCTGGCGTGGGCTCGAGGTGTGTGCCAGGGAATGCCAATCTAATAAAATGAGAATCCTCTTCCTTTTCACTGATTTTCATAAGTGTTTTTCCTGATTCTTAGAGCAAAACACTCACTAAGATTGCTATTTTTGTGACCTCCTTCTGGCACCCATGTCCCACGATTAGAATAAAGTGATGCTTTGTGCATATCTTTGTGTAAGAAACACATCATGAAAACTTGTTGCTTGTTGCATGGGCTCTAGCACTGTGATCAGTGCACTTCTGATGGTGTATACACAGGACCTGAAATATGAACATGTGCGGTAATGTGCTGTGATGGAAGGCCAGAGCAAATACCTCCACGCTCCAGCCAGTCAGGATAGCAGGGCAGAACTTCATACAAAACACAATGCACACATGATGCACACATGGCCAAGTGTCAGAATGGTGAGGACAACAGGAACAAATCATCAATCAATGTGTGTGCTGGCTGCATGTTTGGGACCCAGAATGAGACATCTCTTACAGAAACCATGACTTAAGCCATGAAGTACATTATTAAGAATAATGTATTTTATAATTAGACCAAGTGATTTTCATTTCTTGAGCATGACAGTGGAGAAAATATATTATAATTATTGTTATTATTGTCATTTCATTATGTTATTCGTCTAATTTCTCAGTGGTACCTTGCTTTCAGATATTATAACTTTGTGATGATTCATCGAGACTTCCTATTCATTGTTTGTATTTTATTCCCAATATAAAATAAAGTTAGAAAAAGAAAAAAGACACCATCACTCAACAGATATATTCTATCACCATGTTTATTTAGAGATTTCAGATTTTCTGCATAATAAACAAGTAAAAAAAATATTTGTATCTACAGTGTGCCATTTAAAGAAAACTGAACTTCCTAAGAGTGCACACGTACACGTATCTGGAGAGCCCCACGCTCGCGGCTATGTATGGTTGTGTCTTTTTTTTTTTTTTTTTTTTTAAGGCTCAGTTCCCAGTTTGATTTTTAGCAATATGAACTTTCAAATGACCTTTGACTTTGCTGTGACTGAATCAGCACAGTGTGGGCCAAATTTCAGACTGCAGTGTGGAGGGGGGTGGGAAAAGGGGGGTGGGGTATTTATATGCAGGCAGAGCCATAGAGTCTGAGCCTGCATACTGCTCAGGGATGGGGGCCTGGGGTGTGCAGGGCTGGCGGACTGACCCATCACCACGCCTCATCTTCTTGCTCCAGGTGGACACCTTGCGGTTCCTTGTCTGGATGGTGTCCTTCTTCATGGCGAGAGGCCTGTTCGCCTGGGAAGGAGTGCGTGAAATTAGGACGGTACTGTGACATGTGTTACATTATCCTTAAAATATGGATCAATGTTAAAAATTTGCCTAATTAATTAGCCGACTTCACAAAACGGGAATATGTTCAACTGTCGGCGATGATCGGATTCAAGAGGCAACGTGTGGACAGAAGCACATGGAAAAATGAGTGCAGGATGGCAGTGGCTGGGGACATCACTTTCCAGTTAGGAGGCGATGGAAGGATCCAGAAGGGTATGCTCACATTATGCAGCTTAAAGTAGAGCCCACAGGCATTACACACGGGATCGCCACTGGCATTGCGCCTCCACAGACTGGTGCTTCTGGTGTGGCAGTTGGCACACTGCATACCAACCCTCCTGCCGGCCATCTGAATGTGGGAGAGATGGCATAAGTAGGGCATAACAAACCAAAGCTCCAGCCTCCTGTCCCCCCCAGCTCCCTCCCAAATATTTTGGCTCTAAAGACCCACAGGCCTGTCAGTCCACTTTCTTTTTAAGGTTAAGATGGACTGTGTGGATTCTGTTGCATATAGCAGTAAGAATGTAGCGCCAAGCAGACGTACCGATCTGTTTTTAGCCTGGAGGGGGCACTTCTGTCTGTTCATCTTATGGATGACTCCACAGGAATTGCAGAAGTAGTGACCCATTGTATCATGATGCCACAGCGGTGTGATGCGGGTTCCACAATTCACACATTCTCGAGCTGATACACACACACACACACATGCACATTGTGATATAAATCAGGTTACAATGGAGATAATCCCTACAATAAAAATGTAGCTTAGGCATGATTTTAATTTTACCTATTGCTGAGCAGCATCTAAGTGTTTTTATTTGATTGGTAACATTTGATAATTTTTGGGAAGATATTTAAGATCAAAGCTTTCTGACCTTTTGCATATTTTCTGTAGTTTGCAGGCATGCTCCCAAGTAAAATGCCAAGGGGAGAGAGGAAATGGGGTGGGAAGGAGCCCTTACTTGGTGAGGAAGGTCTCATCTTCCGCAGCTTTGGGGAATGTGGTGAGGAGCTCCATGCGCCTGGTGACGTATGAAGGGAGCCCGTCCTATAATGTTGGTGGGGGCCCACGGAGGAGCTGTAGGATGTCACCACATGGGAGTGGATTCGAGGGGAGGGTGCAGAGACGCTGTCCACACCAGAGCTCAGGATTGGGAAGTCTCCAGCACCCCCGTCCATCATGCAGGGCTGCTCGACTCTCAAGGCCTCTTCGAGTCTGGGACTCTGCTTTCCATCACAGGGCAAGAAGAGCAGCGTGTCCATGGGGGAGATGAAGGAAGACGCCGGACTCGAGGTGTGGAGGGGCGGTGGTGTGTGGGTGTGCAGAGGGTGCTTAGCGAAGCGTCCACCAGCCCATACAGCAGGCAGGGGGCCATAGGACGGACCTTGGGAATGGCCCCCGGACCCCTCAAACCAGTGGATGTTACTCAGAATGGTGGATGGGTAACCATGGTGACCTAGAGAAAGAGAGGCATTCGGTCAGCTCTGTTTTTGCCGAAGGTCATCTCCATCCCTTTTCTGAAAAATTGATTTTAATCACTTAAGATTTCCAGTAGGTGACACCGTGGACCTGAACCATGGACATATGCAGTGATGATTTCTGAAAGATCCACTTTATCATGCCTATTTTCAGAGCCCTTTTGCTTCCATGCTGATAGAGAAGGTGGATATAATCAGCTTGCTTATTTACAGTAAAAGGCATTGAGGATCACAGTTAGGTGGACCAAGCTGAGAGGGGGAGAGGGACCTGAGAAGTGGGCATAGTTTGGAACAGGAAAATGGACAGACAGGCTGTCGAGATCCGGCTGGACTAGGGGGTGCAGCCACTCACCGTCCTCACCGCGAGGGGAGTTGACTAGGGTGTTCAGGCCCAAGAGTGGTGAGGAGACCCAGCAAGGATGCTCTGCAGAGTCGTCCATGAGAGTGGCGTGCCAGGAAAGGCAGGGAGATCCTGGGACAAAGTTGAAAGCTATTAATTATTTTATCTATTATCACTTTATGGACTGTTTATGTGTTGGTCACAGGCTGCAGGATGCTACATCTGTACTCAAAGCTAATTTTCCTCCTGTAGTCCGTAATATGGCATGTTACCAGGATCCCAAACTTATTTTTGTAGTTACTGTAAAACTAATGCAGAAACTATCAGCGGATATATCTGTCAGAATTAAGGCCAGTGTGGTGACAAGGGAAAGCCACTATAATAGGGTTTAGTGGACTAGTGCCTGAAAACCCAGCTGAGGCAGCTTACAGTAAAACTCAGAAGATCATAAGGTGTGGTGAAAGGCAGCACCCCCTGGCCCTTGGAGGCTAGAGCTGCAAATCTTTACTGCAAAAATAGTTCAAACTGACCAGAGACACTCAAAGGATGAAAACGAGGGGGAGACGGTAGGCATCAGTGAAAGTCATACAGGGGATCATGGGAAGGCAGCAGATGCAGTAAAGCAGCGCTGTGTCTGCTGCCAACTTCCCTTTAAAATGTCCTCATTTGACTGGTGATTGCTAACAGGAACCCTATAATAGAAGGTTCCTCCATTAAATAAGGCAGGCTAGAGACAAAAAAATCTGTTCTCAAATTGTAACCTCCTACTAATGTCGGCTGGTTCCTGCTACTACATTTTAAATTATATATACATTTATATAAGTTATACTGCACTGTGCAGAAGTCTTTGGCAGTATGAGAAATGATTTTTGAATGATGATGTTGGTGTAAAACCATGATATTATGTCAGTCAAAGTGTGTCAGCTTAGTCATTTCAAAACCCCCCCTTAAGTCACCCCAGCGTTTGCAGCGACTGTCAGATACACCCATGTATTTTATGACTTGACCAGTACTACACATTGTTTGGCCAATCAATGTCTCATTGAGTTAAATAATTAAGTTAATTAAGTAAGTGAGCTGGAAGTTAAATTTAACAAATACATGGAATGGCAGAGGTGCCCCTGAGGAGAGGTTTGGGAACTGAAGAGGTGTTCATCTAGCCATACAACTAGATACCAGTAATGTTTTGGAGAACAGAAGTAATTTGTGTTACTTTTATTGTGTTACTGTTCATTTTGTAAACAAATGCAAATCAACACTTATTATCTATATTTTAGGAAAATTAGTGTTCCAGAGCATATTTTTAAGAAGAATCCCTATGCTGTACAAGAATCAACGGTCAGGATAGAATATGGAGAAACTGATTTTAGATTAGCAAAGGACTCATGTCTGGTGGAAAAACATCAACAACCTTCAATGCTTATTATCACAATGATTCCATTTGTAAGTCGGAAGATCTGCATTGAAGACAGTCAATGTTCTGGCAGAACACTGATTACATGAATGCCAGGAGTTAACATTAACTAAACAGCTCATAAAAATAATGAAATACAAAGTTCATCTAAAAATTAAGATATTACAATTCATCATGCATAAGGCGTGCAGTGGATGGATGGTTGGATGGATGGATGAATGGATGGACGGACGGACGGAAAATTTACTGTAGATGCACATATATTTCTTTAAGTACCACCTGTACTGTTTACTGTGTACTGAAATGTGCAAATTACAGACCACACAAACAGTAAATAAATAGACCTAGTAAATAAACAAACTCCCCCAACATCACTGAGAACTGAGGAGATATGGGAAGTAATAATTTGGGAGATGGAGAAAATTGCAGAATATCCTATATAGCACTGAGATTCTTCATCAAACATTTAAACTTAAGAACACAGCATCCATCACTATTTTTGTTTCACACATTACACAATCCTGCCTACTTTTACCACATAACCAGTAATATCATACTTTTAGCTGTACTTGTTAATACACATACTGTAATATATTCATTGACATAAGCCCTGCTAGAACAGGTTGTAGCTAATTGAAAATTACGATGACAGAATTAGCCAGTACAACAACCTCAATCTGCTAGGAGGAGTAATGGTTTTACAGACAAACACCAAAGCCAAAGAATGACAGCCTAATATGTTTCTCAATAAATACGCTGATAGCAACATCGACAGTCCTGTTTCATGGCTGAATGTTTGTTTGTCTGGGGTCCATCATAGTTTAGATCACCAGAAGCTTCACATGAGATTTATGAATAGGATTCTAAGCCATTATTAGGGGGGTCTGAAGGAAATGGCCCACATTATTCAAACTGATTAATATACATTTATTTGGGGGGCCTAACAATGCCCCTGGGTCACAATGTTTCGTGTTTCTAAACACAGTCCAGGAGCTGCCAACCAGCAACAAATGTTCACCTGAAGAGTGTTATGGTTGCAGCAGCCAAAATATATTTCCTTAACTACTCCTTCAAACCAGAAGCGAGTACCAGACCTGCGCCACCTGTCGACTTCTGAAAAGCCATGCAGATCATTTGTGAGAAACATGGAAGTCCTTATGAACATCCTCAACGCTACAGCCACAGAGTTAAAATTACCCTTGATTAAAAATAATCACATTTGACTGGGGGGGCAGAGGCATGAACTGGGGGTTTTGAGAAGCAGAAGTTTCAGGAGGCCACAAGAGCAGTGACGCAACTGAAAATGGTGTCAAGTGACTCCAACTATGTTAATACAAAGTGGCCCGTCTGTGTCACATTATGATATTTTTCTAATTATCAACTTGTTGATTTGAAAGATAAAAATTACATAGTTATAGTGCCTTCATAAAGCCTTATGTCACTGATCCTATGGCATATAAGTGTCAAACCTTTTGAAAATTCTGATACATTTTTCCATTATGAAATATTTGTATTTTATCAAGAACAAATATGTGTCTGTGTGTGTTTGTGTGAGTGTGTATGTGTAAAAATAAATAAATAAAAACTTTTTATTATTGCCCTAACAGTAGAAATGGGCATTTTAAGGCAAGTAGCTATTTTCCAAAACCCATTCCCTGACTTATACTGTAAAGGTCAGCACACTTCTCCCTCGTTTGGTTTGTATGTTCTCTTATCGATTCCATGTTGATGGATGACTTAGGGAATTTGGGTTCTCTGTCACCTCATGTTCGTATCCCTGTTAACCAGGAAGTCATGGATTGCAGCTTGAAGGTTCCCATTCACTCAACTCAAAGATGTACAATTTACAGGGGAAACATGCTTCAGTTACATTGTGTTCACTATAATTTCCAGGGGTGCCAATGATCATTGCATATATGTTTTTCTTGATGAAGGATTTGTTTTTCTTTCAATAAATCTATTTTAAGGAAAGGTTTGATTTAAAAAGATTACTTTTATATCGACCGATCGTAACAAATTAGCAAATCCTTATACACACGAACAAAGGTTTAAAAAGTCTCTTAACAGAACCATGACCCAGGACTGCATACACTGACAGAAATAATACCAGTTTGCGTCTTTGAGGGTACAATTACTTGTCACAGGGTTGTACCCTCAATTTGTACCCTAGTTGTAGATAAACACACATTTAAGGTACAGAAATGGACTCTGAGGTACATTTTTGTACAACTGGGGTACATTAATGTCGTCTGTCCCTTGGAGTACAAACTGTAGCGGTGCTGTACTCTTTGTTCTGACAGTGTAGAGGAAACACAAAAGGATGCAGAGTATCTACCTGGTTAGCTTGGAAACCCTCTCAGCCTCTCCCTCGTTGTGCCTATGACTTGTGTGGGACCTCCGGTCTGCTGATGCGTGGACTGTCAATGGCGTTGTGTGAGGCTGGCGGGTATGATGTGATCAACCCTCCAGTTGATGAGTACCAGACCCAAAGTTGGTGCACACTGAGCTTACGGTTAAGGGGAAGGCAAAGTTCAGATGGAGCTTGAGTGACTATAATTGTGATGACACGCCTTCTCGTGCTTATTTGAACTGGGGGAGGAGATGTTATTATCACAAACAAACGCTGGAAGCATATCAGAAACATCTTAAAAGCACTTATAATGATCTTTACCCCATGTCAGAAGATGCTGCGCATAAATTTCGCTATTTATTGTGTAAAAGACACAGCTGTGAACACATACAATGTGTCCTTAATGTGACAATGTCTATCCTTAACCCTAACCAGATACATCGCTTATGTCCATCTTCCAGGAAAGGTTATCACTTTGGTTTATCGGGTGTTTGCAGACGGAAGCTTCTCTCTTCAGAAATGTCACTTTAGTTCACCTATAAAAATAACTTCATATGATTTCACACACATATTTTTATATATATATGTATGTGTGTGTGTGTGGAGGGTCCATCTGAAAGGGGGGTTCTATAAATCAAACTGAGCTTCATGTCCCGTTGGTGTCGTGGCCTCCTCAGTCAGATAATAAATGTGATTTCTGGGGCTTCACACTGACATGCTAATGGAACTCTTGCCTCACCATATCTGCACAGTAAGATTTCTGCAAACCACTTTTCTCTCTGTTTACAGTAGTGAAGTTGGAGACAGAGGCCTATCATGGATGAGTGCACTTGAGAAATGGTTCGTGGAGCTGGGTTAGCGGTCGGTGTCAAACCACTGGGCTGAGCTTGAACAGAGCAGATCTAAGGCCTCATTGTGCTGACACTTATTAGATATTAAACTCAAAGCTGGCAACACGGAAGCTGTACTGTCAAAGTTACTCAGTCTGCAGTCACAGGGGACCAGCGCCGTGATGGACACTCACTGAGTTGGCTGAATCCAGAGTGTGTGTCTTCAGAGGGCTTTGTTAGCAAACTGTCACTATGTGCATTTTAGATGTACACAAAAGCATGTCATAGTATCACATGACATTCGGGATGCTGATCCTACAGATTACAAAGTACACCAGTGAAGACAGGAAGGACAGTGGGAATCAAGGCACACCATTAGAGAGTGACATGAGGGTCAAAGGGTGAAGGGGTGAGCAAAACGGAGGGAGAGGAGAGGGAGGTGGTCCTGTCAGACTCTGATAACAACGATCTAAAGACACCATCCTGTGGTCAGGGTTGGTGCCCGTCTGACTCCAGCCTTTCTGTCTTTTCCCCATGTTGGCCAGCAGTCAATGCTGGTCATCCTGCTTCCCTCATCCCTTGTATAGCCTTCATCACTAGTGTGTTTCAGTGGCTTAGTATGTAACCCGCCAGTTGTGGGTTGGTTAGTGTTTCCGTTAGTTCTTTAGTCCTGTGCTAATTAGTGTTAGTCACTCTACTTGTTGCTTGTTGTTCCTCTGCCATCCTTGATTGGTTAATTTGATTATAATTTACACCTGTTCATTGTTTGCTCTAGTTTTCCTTGTGTATTTAAGTACCTGCCCTAACTCCCTTTGACAGTCACTTGTTGTGCTTATGGTATTGTGTGTTTATACTCAGCCCAGTTCCCTAGCTTTGTTCTGTGTGTTGCATAATTCCCTTTGTTGGTCTGTTACTTGTGTTTTCTCTTGATTAGTTCTGACACCTTATGGTCCCTTTGTTTTCTGGTTTGCCCTTTCAGTTTTGTTTAATGAGCCCCTTTTTGTGTGGTATGTTCAGTAGATTGTCATCTTTATCCTTGCCTTCTCCATGCCCTGCCATGACACCTGCATACTGAACATGGTGGGAATATCATACTGTCATGGGAACCACTATTCAGCTAACAGCACATCATGGCCAGACCTGGATTAAAATTTGGCCCTGGACTAGGAGGGGGTCCCATGTTTCTTCACAAGGTAAAATCTTAGAATCACCCCTGTCATGGGCCCAGGGTCCCACGATAGAGACACTGACACCAAGGCAGGGCAGCTATTTCAATGGCGTGGTGGCTTGCCAGAAACCTACAAAGCACAGTTTCTCAAAGCCTGTGGCTGACCGGCATCACTGGACAGTTTCTCATTTACTGTCAGGACAGCAACTGTGGCATTTTCATACAGATTTGGTTGTTATTTAGTTCTAACTGAATTTGCTTTGCCTAAAGGGAGCCAATTACAGCTCATCCAGCAGCAGAGATGTCCATTAATCCATTTAATATATTAATAGTGTAAGTGAGTAGGTGATCACGCTGATATAATAACCATAGTATTTGGGAAAAGGTACCTGTGAGGAGACGGCTCATTACTGCTCGGTTTATGAGCAGAGGTGATGAGTTTAGGTCCAGAAAGTGAAAATCCAGACCAAGGTTTTGCTTCAGCTGTGACTCTTTATGCTCAACTGGTTGGTTGAAACAAAACTTTGGTGTAGATTTGTACTTTCTGAATCTGAACTTTCCACCTCTGGGTACTGTTGGAGTACGCCGTCTCCCCCGGGTCCGTTGATCAGCAGAGACTCACAGCTGAGACGTGGAGAAGCCGCAAGGTC
>JAODKF010000138.1:23776518-23789112 GCA_026779585.1 Mormyrus proboscirostris | reverse complement strand
CACACACACACACACACACACACACACACACACACACACACACACACACACACACACACACACACACACACACAGCATGAATGGGATCTGAACCCCCAGGCATGGTGGTGGGTTAACAATGTGCCAGAATAGCTCAGTTGGGAGAGTGTTAGACTGAAGATCTAAAGGTCCCTGGTTCAATCTCAGATTCTGGCACAAGTCCAGGGTGGGCTGCTTTCCATGGTGTAATGGTTAGCACTCTGGACTCTAAATCCCGCGATCTGAATTCAAATCTTGGTGGAATCTACATATTGTGGGCAGTGATGATTTAATGGTTAGGGAAGTGCACTTGTAATTGAAAGATTACTAGCTTGAATCCTTGACCAGCAAGGTACCGCCCCTGCTGTGTCACAATGTCACATATGGGTTAAATGCAGAGGACATATATTTTTTTAAGCAGCATCTTCCCTTGTGCATTGTGGTGTGTCAACAATGACCACTGATCACCAAATTAAAAAATTAACAATCCCACCCACTACTTTGCCTTTGGACTTCACAACAAAGCCTTTCACAATGCCCCCACCCAGCACAGAACAGTGTTAGAAAAGCTTTAATCTAAATTGATATGATTATATTAGTATCAGGTCTCTCCTTGAGAATTAAGTAAGTTCATCTATCTTGATCACTAACAAGTTACTACATTTGCACTATCATTATAGGATTAGCCTAGCTGATATACAAAATTATTGTAGAGAATTTGAACAAAATAATTCATTTTATAACCCATAATTATATAAAATCACCTGCTCTCTCTAGCTACTTTGGTGGCACTGGTGGGACCAGGTGGTCTTGGGCAGAGGTGCGTAATTCAGGTCCAGAGAATGAATATCCAGGTCAAGATTTTGTTTCAACCAACCAGTTGAGTACTCTGTGACCATGGCTCTTTATACTCTACAAGTTAATTAAAACAAAATCTTGATCCGGACTCTTACTCTCTGGCCCTGAATGACCCACCTCTAGTCAGTACCATAAAATGAATGTGCCTGACAGGTGTGTGTGCATGTGCATGTTTAAATGACTCAGGAAAAGTGTGGTTGAGAGGCAAAATAGATTTTTCTTTCTCTTTGTTCATTTGGTCTTAGTAATGTTAGAAGTCATGCTGGCCCTCCCACACTCTGCCAATGCTCTCCAGTTATTATTAGGATGAAACTCAATCAAATTCAATAAACAAACTTGTCTAAATGTCAACAAATCTGCCAGTCAGGGCTATTTCTGGGCCCCCTTTCACTAAACATGGCCAAAGTGGTAACAAACACATCCAGTAGCTGATATCTACACAGTCCTGCTCACAGAGATAAAACCATTAAATATTAAATGCCTGGACAAATCCCACAGGGAGAACCATGTAGGAAATTTCAAGGAGTGAAACACTGACCTGAATTTAACTGAAAAACAAAACAAAGCCAACTAGCACGTGTACCTCTGTGTTTTTTTCTCACTCACTTGACTTTTCTGACACTGTAAATGAAACAACACAGCCGTCAAAGACAGATGAGAATGTGGTACATGCAGTAGTGATCAAAATTAGAGAATGAGTGACATTGTTGTAATTATCTGCTGCTTATTTGAATTCAAAGTTATTCTAATAAATAGAAGAGACATTTGCCCTGTAATAGATCATAGTTATTGGAGTTGCAGAAAAATACTGATGTCTTGACCTTTGTGTCCTCAATGGTAGGTACAAGCATGTCTGTGACAGTACGTTGTTCAGATGAAAACCGATGGGATGACTTTCTTAGTAATTTTACGAGTATCATGTGACAAATATTGAAGCTGTACAAAAAAACGTCAATCAAATCCAAAAAAAGGCCAGTCACTCAAATAAGACCAGCGCTAGGGAACAAGATGTTAGGGAGGATCAATTCAACACCGTAGCTGGGACTGCTCACTAGATCAGTTCTGGACAGGACAAGAATTTGTCTTGACAGGATCTTGTCATTTGGGACAATATGGACTGAAAGCCCACCCTGCGGTGACCAAGACATTCATCAGCAAGAATTGCTGAGAAGCATGTTGTGTGGACAGAGTAGAACCAGTCCAAAGTTTATTTCAGTGACAAAAGCAAGTTTAATCTAGTTCGCTCAGATGAGAAACATAATGTGTGATGCAGTTTCCACCAAAAGAATGTGAAAGTCAGACAAGTTGGGAAGGGCAAGAGTAATGATGTGGGGTATGTTCTTTGCAGCAGGAGTCAGAACTCTCATATGGCTACAGGGTAAGGTGAATGCGAATGAGTATAAGAACCTTCTTCAACAACATGCAGTTCCCTCCCTGTGAGCATCACCCAGTCAGCCAATCATTTTTATACAATGCAATGCCCTTTACCACACTGAAATCGGGTGAAGCAATTCCATAAAGCTGAGAACATCTAGGTGATGAAATGACCAGCCCAGAGTCCTGATCTGAACCCTACTGAAACTATAACAATCTGCAATGAGTCTAGGGTCCTTGTGATCATTTGTCCTGAAATAACCCACTACCTTATTTCTCTAGAACCAGGCAAGTAATTAGTTAAATTGCATCCTTTATTACATGTTGTAGAAACCCCAAACCAGATGGATTTCATTCACATTTACTGGTATAAATACCTCACTGGTTCCCAGCCCAGTGTACATTTTTGCTCTGGCAGATCTTAGATCATGATGTCCATCTGCTCCATGGGCAAACCACATGTTGTCATACCTGCAGACAGGACCATAGCCATGATTTTTAAAATTCAGAGGTGAAAAGTGTTAGTCCATCCTAGGTGTGGCCTATAATGGATGGTTATTGGAGCTGCAGAAAAAATACTGAAGACTTCCCCTCACTGTCCTCAGTGGTAGGTAAGGACCTACCTGCATGGAAGGTCAATGGCTAATGTCTCCTAGCCAATGAAATCCAGCACATCTCCAGAGTGTGAACCCCATTGGTGAGACCATTATGGACCCCTCCTTCCCAGAGCGCCACCTGTTCCCATGACCCACTTCTGAGAAGTGTCACAGGTCCAATAAAACCAGAACCAACTAGCATTTGAGCAGCCGCACTTCCAGTCCTCGTGGTCGAAGAGAGACCCTAGCATAGACTTCTGCCTTGACTGCACATATAATATAGACAAAGAATACTTGATTTTGGCATTGAGTGTTAATTACAGGAGTGCTTTGTATGGTGTCTTCCCTGTATCGTGCCTCTATGTGGTGCAGTACTGCACCAAGACAAATTTTATGTAAACGGTGATTCGCTGAATGACATTCCGATTATTGCACAGTAAAGTAACCGGAACTCTACACATTATGGCATTTATTTCCAAGCATTTTTTCCAGAGATGTATGACAATATTGTGACATACTAATTGATTGAAAGTATACTTATTTGACAAATAAGTCGCTGATGTGGTAATCACGCTCCTAGTGAGAGGAAAAGATGGTCGCAAGGTTAATCCTGCCGATGCTGAGATAGGTGACAGCGGCCACAACGGAGCCAAATAACAGAGAGAACATATAGTGCCACTTTCCGGTTTATTTCTGGTAATTCTAGCCATGTTCATGTGTAACTTCACACACGTACAATCGGTAAATTGCCAATTATGCACGAATTACTCTTAACCATTATTTTTTTTTGTCTGATTCAAAATATTGCCAATTATAAATAAAAGCAGTTACCGTTAACTTGGTTTTCCATCGCCGTTTGACAGGCGTGTAGTTGTAAAAATTAACTGCAAACAAGTGTTGTGTACACAAGAAACAATTTGAAGCAAAATATCCAGATAATATTCGTACTTTGAACCTCAAAGCGCGACTTGTATGCGCGTACCTGTGAAGCAGATTTAAGAAAGCAAGCAAGTATGGGAGACACATACAAAAAAGGGAAATACGTAGCGTACAACTGTAGAAACTAGCCATAGGATGCCGCCCCCTTAAATGATAATCGCTGGGAATCAGGATAAAGTGAAACCAGGCGCCCTACTTTCCCCAGCGCACCGCACGCAGTGACCATGTCGGCTTGGAACAAGGCGCATTTGAAGGTCATATTAATTGGCAACTCCGGGTGAGTCTGACCGTTTAACGCCATCTGGCATTAGGATAGGCTGAGCTTGCTGTGGGCTTTCGGGCGCGATTGTACTTCTGCAGCATTTCCTTGGTCGGAGTCTCCTTAACATCTGTGAAATACGGGGTCCGCTTGGAGACTTTTCGGTTCGTGTTTGCTACTTGAATTCATTTTCAATTTCCTCCCCCTAATGATTCAGTCTGCGGCTATTAACCACCAAGCTAAAAGTTAAGAAAATCCGAAAACAAAGCATGGATGAAACAGTGCGCGAGGTCAGCCCAAAATATCACGTTTTAAAATAATATTGTACGATATCAAGTTTTCCACAAAGGCGTGTGGTCAAACAGGCCAGTTCCCAAGATGTTCATTGCTGATGATATTTTTGGTTTTGACCCGGCTGTGTGCAACATCACCTGGCAGTTTCTCACTGTGGACACACTGTTTGCTTAAACGTTGAGCGAGCGCAGAGATGATACTAAAATATGCATGTACGTTACAAATGTAACAAAGGCAAGGTGACTGAACAATTAGCCATCTAAGCTGAAAGCTAAAAGTCGAACTGGTCGCCAGTTAAGTATGAAAATACTAGTTAACGATTTAATAGTATCTCGTTCCCATTTCCTTTATTTTAGGATAAATTCGGGCAATATGACACGCCTTTAAAACGCAGTTAAGACTGATTTTACAATAAACTGCATACCCAATAGCGAACAGCTATGATTCACTGACCTTTCATACCAATAAGAGCATATTTTCGTATCCGGGTTAATTTTTCAGTACTTTTATCAGTACTGGACCTTCGGATTTGTTAGACACCCATTCAATCCGCTAGTGCGTCAATCAAACGGTGTGTTGACTAGTTTGAATTCAAGGTCCAGTCCCCTGGCCGGTCGCCCGTGTGTTTGCACAGTAGGGTACCTACCGCCGTGTTTACTTACAGGGTGGGGAAGTCCTCGTTTATGAACCAATATGTGAACCATCGCTTCACCAACACGTACCGCGCCACCATTGGAGCAGACTTCCTCACCAAGGAGATCACGGTGGACGGCAGGCTGATAGTGCTGCAGGTATGAATGGAAGAGTTCATCTTGACCGGATTTATATGTAAGGTAGCAGAAAGCTCTAACAGCCAAACTGGTATATCAATTCCTATTGTCTTTATTGCTTTTTTTCTCTCAATTAGCTAAATTATATTCCGTATACAAGAGGCATTGTGCTGTAGGTAGATCACCTAAACGTGGCAAGTCCACATGCTGGTAAATTTCCTCTGCCACCTCCTTGGGGCAGATCTGGGACACTGCAGGCACCGAGAGGTTCCAGTCCCTGGGTAATGCCCTGTACCGAGGAGCACATTGTTGCCTTCTGCTGTTCGACGTGAGCTCCATGACCTCCTTCTCGTCGCTCAGTGACTGGCTTAAGGAGTTCCTGGTGCAAGCTGACCCCCCAGAACCAACCAGCTTCCCCTTCGTGGTCATCGGTAACAAGACTGACCTGCGAAAGCGAGAAGTAGGTCAAGATGCACACAGCTCTACCCCTGAAGCCTGAACAAGTTTATGTTTGGCTGTGCGTGCAGTTTGATTTCTTCCATATTTTCCATAATTCATCTGAAGTACAGCAAAAGCTTATGTTGAGATAACATGATGCCCCATTTAGCTAACTTTAGCAAGGCACCTAGTTTTAAGAAAGGGGAATCTGGATGCTCTGAGATGAGGATTAGATGTTGGAGGTCAGTCTTTGAGGGGACAGCATCAGTCTCAATGACAACAAACTGATCTTGCAGGTGCCTCAGCGTCTGGCATTGGACTGGTGCAAGAAGGTGGGGGCCAAATACTTTGAGGGGAGCGCTAAGGATGGTGTGGATGTGGACAAACCCTTTCAGACAGCAGCCCGTGCAGCTCTTCAGCGGGTGAGTTAAACCCAACATCTGTGTATAAACCACAACATTCTTTGGCTTGTTAAACATCCTATAGGTGGTTTACATTATATTTTTCCCTTCAGTATAACACCCACACGCTGGAGACCACTGGAAGAAATATCCAGATTAAGGTTGAACAGGTAGACGACACACCAAAAGCCCACTGTCTCTGCTGATCTCCTCCAGTCAGTATGCTGGCTTTAATTACCTGGATGAAGGGAGGCACCACTGCGGGGATGAAGGGAATGTCCAAGACTAGTTCAGCTAATGGGCTGTTCATGACAAAAAGTTGCTCGTTATGACCTGTCAAGTGTAGTATTTGTGTGCAAAATTGTACCAGCCTGGGATAGAACTCAGGAAAATCAAACGTGACACAGGGCAGTTCTGGGCTCCAAGCTCAAGTGCTTTGTGTAGAGATGGATTACCCTTCCAGCCTAGAGGACATGAATCTACTTTCCACTAGGCAAATGAAGTGGACCGGGACGTTGATGCAATTTTTGTTCAAAGAAATAAAATCCTGGAGAAGAGGTAGGGGACTCTGCTAAAATTGCTCTAATACTTTCAAACTATGAAAATCAACAAGGAGATGGTATTTCAGTTTGTTTTATAAGTCAAGACACAAAAAGGCAATCAAGTGATGACCAACATGTAAAAATGCTTATTACAGGTAATTATATAAAAAGGCCAAGATGTCTTCTTGCTATATGAACTAATATACAAGTGAGCCACACTGGCTATGCCAATAATTATACCCTAACCCTGCTATCTTGTCCAAACTGGCCACCTCCCCTGTTCATGTTAAACACCCCACCCCTCCAAAAAATCATTAAAGGTTTTTTTAAAAAAGGAAGAAAAAAAAAAAAAAAAGAGTGGACTCTCCTTCTACACATCTTTGGGGGGGGGGCTGCAAGGATTCATACCCAAAAACTTGCAACTTAAGTCAATGTTCATTCAGCACCACCACACCCAGAACAAACACAGAACCAGAGATGTGTGCTGGAAGCAGAGGACAGGGAAATGGGGAAACTGCCTCGTTTATGTGCAATATGCTCATGTAGGGTTTCAGTTTGGCATTACACGTAAAGCAAGACAAGCGCTGAAAAGGTGTAGTAAACAGTAACCGCACTCCTGACTGAGCGATCCCTTCAAGTCCTGTTTGCTCACGCAGTTGCTTGCTTTAATAGCACAAATATAAAAAGTCCATCCTTTCGGGTTTTCTCCAACAAAAAAGAAAATGCAATCACTCAGATTTAAAAGCATAGTGCACCCCCCAGAATGCCACTCCTCAGTACACAGACACTTAAACTATGAGGATGAATGGTAGTTTGGAAAAAGAAAAATGCACACAGAGGTACATACACGTGGGGTGGGGGGTTGACTTAAAAATACAAAAATAAAACTACAGGCAATACATCATTGCTTGCTTTGTTAGGATTTTTGTGCCTGCTCTCCACATCTTTAGCTTAATTTTTCTTTGTCAAATTGTAGCAAAGTTTCCTCTCCTTACAGGGTAACTGCACACAGTGATGACAAAACAAAGAGATGGAGGGGACTGTCATCCCCTCACCTCCTTTTCTCAGAACAAGTGCTTCATTTTGTCACTTCCTCCTTTTTGAAAGCTTCATCACTGCTGCCGCCACCTCGCCCACTATGCCACTATGCTCTCTCATGCTTCCAACCTAAAGTCTGCCATCTGACAGTGAGCAAAGCTGTGCCTGTTTTCTATGTAGTCCTTCAGCTGAAATTAGCCTGAAAAAGTTTTGAAATGCAAAAAAAAAAAAAAAAATTCCAAAAATGAAAATGTAGAAAACACATCACCATGGCTCTTCCACCGTGACACGAGTCCGCATCACCAATCAATGTGCTTTTCCTTCGTTTTGCTTGAGGATACCGAGAAATAAAATCACTGGTTGAGAATAGGCGTCCATGGCACCAAGATGTCCTGGGTGGAGCAACAGTCTCTCTCCAGCCAGTTTTATGTGGCCGCCTTTAAACGGGCTTAGCTTCAGTCAAGGCGGTGATGTAGCTAGGCAGAGGACGAGAAGGGACATCACCACCCGGATGGAGGAAAGACAGAGCAAGTAGGGCCTCAGGGTCTCACTGGTCCGAACGTGCCTTCTTGGGGCCAGTAGCCTTGCTGTAAGACAGTCAGTGAGATTTAATGTGAGTTCGCTCAGGACAACAGTCACTCCCCACTACCACCATTTAGCAAATGAAGGGATTCACGCTTGGACAAGGAACTCACACATCAGGGGATGAGACTGGCCTCTTGACAGCTGGTTTCCCGGCGGCACCATCTCTGCTCGATTCTAGAGACCCGAGTTATGATGCGTTAGAAAAACATCTCAGCACAACATCTTCCCCACAATGCAGGTCCATTCCAATTCAAAGCCATTTTGAAGTCACACAGCTTATAAGAGATAGAGTGTCCCTAACTCGCTGCAGATACTGCTCTGCAGACAGAAGGCTAATTGTCTGCTGCCAAAAGGAATTCTGCTCACCTTGCAGCCACCGGACCTGCGTGGCTGGGCCGTAACCCTTCTCGTTGCGTGCAGCGATACGGAAGATAATGGCAGGCTTGGTTGTGTAGTCGATGTGGGCATTGGAGAGGCTGGAGGTCTGCACCAGGCATGCAGGACTGGGTCCACAGTACACTCGCATAAAGGCCAGCTGGGCTGGTGCTGCTGGGGTTTTGGCCTCCCCTGTCTGTGAGCTCTGTATGGCCAGATACACAGAGTATTCCACAATCTTCCCCGACGTCACCGAGGGTGGTTCCCACGTCAGGTGGGCACCATCGGGGCTCTGGTGAGGAGCACAAGAGAATGATAAGTCACAAGTGCAGACTAGTAAAAACAGGACAACTGCACTACAGGAGGGACAAAACCAGCTGCTGACCTTGCTGATCTTGATAGCACAGGGTGCCCCAGGGAAGCCAGGCAGGCAGGTCTTAAAGGCGGAGATCTCTGAGAAGGATCCACGCCCACAGGCATTGATTCCAGCCACACGGAACTTGTAGGCTGTGCCGGGATGAAGTTCTACTTTCTTCATCTGATTGTAGTCTGGAACAGCCCCCGAGTCATCCTGCGACAGGACAGGCCTCATAATGCTGAACAAGCATCAATGACTATCATCAGCTAAGAATTAATAGAAGATAAACCTAGACTTCAAGCCTCTTTGCTTAAAAAGTATGACAGCAAGCCCTCCAAAGTTTTCAGGTTGGATCAAGCATCCTTAACCATCCTAGTGTGTGCCCTCATCTGTAAACCAAACTGCAAAGACTCACATCGGTAACAGGCGAGTCATCCCCAGGAACGTAGTAGTGGGTGACCACCATGTTTGTCACCTTGACTATTCCCACATCAAACCACTGGTTCTCTTTCTTCACAGGGGCCTTGACAGGGGTGGGAGGGATGTTCGGCTTCTATAGAAAGAGAGAAGCAAAAGATTCCAGTGAGTTATCGCGACAGTATTTTTACACAGCAGATCAAAACCAATGCTGTACAACACAGAACAACATTCTTGTTCATGAGAACCTTAGTGTTGTGAGTCTTAAGAATGGAGTCAATGTGCAGCTTATTTGCTTGCATCACTATAAACAAAGACATCTAAAAGAAACCAAAGCAGGCACAGAATAAGCTGCAGGCACAAGGTAACACTCACCCCAGCTGCCGATTCAATGCCATTAGCCACCTCTGTCTGTGTTTTTGCTGGGCTCACAACCACCACAGGCTGAGAGGGTGCAAATGTGCTAGATGGAGCCAAAGCTGGGGGACAGTAGGAGGGGACATTGGTGGGCATGAATAATTGAAAGTCAAAGGAATACAAATTGAGAATTCACAAAATGACAGTGACGTGATGACAGCGTATGAACAGGAAGCGTGTAACAAATTCCATCACCATAAAAAAGATGTCAGCTAGTGTAAATATACACTGACTCATATCCTCACATCACACGCTGTGCCAGGTTACATTCCCGCAAATTCTTGGTACTTTCTAGAAGTCTAAATAATTACAGTGCACGTTTTATGCAGTTCTAAAGCAGCTGTACAGCAGTTTAAGTCTTTTGTGTCCTCTGGTGTGCATTCTGACCACCACAAAAAGACGTCACCTTTCCCTTTAAGGGCTCAGTGTCCAGTTTCAGGAGTACGAGCAGACAGCACACCTAAACCTTTGTGCTGTCCGTGTGATGCAGCGATACACTCACTTTCGGCAGAAGTGTGTGGGAGCAGCCCCGCTACAGTGCCAGCGACAGCCATCTCGCCATGCCCGTTGCTCTCTGAGGTGGGATCGTTGAGGCTGTCGGCGGGAGCCAGGCCCTCAGTGGGGATTGCGGCATGGGCTTCAGCCTGCTGCTGAGCGGCTGCTGCCGCTGCGGCCTGCACCTCCTGAAGCTGTTGTTGCTGCTGCACCAGTGCGGCCAGTTCCTGCTGCGTCAGCACGATGGGGATGGTGGTGGGCTGGTGACCATCCTGCCCAGTGTCTCCCTCCCCGGCATCTGCAGATCATGCAGAAAACGAAAGAAAGGTCTAAGCCACGTCCATCAGCTCCCCAGGGCAGCAACCCAGTCTGGTCCCTGACACTCACTCATGACTGCTTGCTGAGCAGCCTGAAGGACGGCATGGATGGCCAAAGCCTGAGCCTCCTCAGTGGCTGCGGCCTGCGCCGCCGCCTCAGCCGCCGCTGTCACGGCCAGCTCCTCTGGGGTGAGGCCAGTCACCATCAGGGTGGCAGACTGGCCCTCTGACATCAGCTCTGGGGGCAGGCCGAGTGCCTCAGTATCCTGCACTGGGACGGCCACGTCCTCAGACTCTGCTCCCTCAACCTGACAACCAGGGTGCAGAGGCTGGTGGGACAGCAGGAGAGAGGGTCAACATGAGCTCGTTCAAAGTATAAATGCCCACAAATCAAGAGTCGGGGCTCACACCTCAGTTTGCTCTTCCTGACTGGGCTGGGTTTCCATGGCAATGGGCAGAGCCTCCATCTGGCCCTCCACAGCCTCCGCCCCCTCCAGGCCCTCCTGGTCGTGGCACTCCGTCTGCATGGACTCCATCTCTCCCTGCTGGGCTGCTGCAGCCTCAGCCAGCTGCTGCAGCTGCTCCTGCGTGATCTCCACAGAGACCTCCTCGCTGCCGGCTGCTGACTCTGTAATGGAGGCAATGGACTGGGGGGGCACATCAAGAACAACTGGGTTACCAATTCAAAGGGAATCCCAGATTAAATACAAAAACAAAAATTGTTTGAACAAGGCCAGAAGAGTACATCTGTTGTTAGGAACATACTGGCACAGAGGGCCCCGGGGCGGGAGTGGCTTGGGTCACGGTGGTGATGGCTCTGCCCTGTGTAGTCATGGCAGCCACCACAACTGCAGATGGAGCAGGACTAGGAAGGACATCTGTCACAGCTCCCTCTGCAGCATCACCACTCTGCTGAGCTGTAAAGCCACACATAATATATGTCCACCATAGCAGACATGGACACAAGCTAACATCACAGCTGAACTCAGTCAATTTCAAATTCAATGCTTTTTAAATTGGGTCAAAATTCAAGACAGACTTTTTCCACAGAATTACCAGCTTCAAACTTTCCATAAAAAGACACTGGGGAAAATCTTGGGGGCCCAAATAAAATTGTAGGAACCGTCCAACTTGCCTGGGGATGCAAGGTTTACTGATCAGTGGCCCTGTTTTCAAGTCATAACCAATTATCAGTGCAAATTGGAAAAAGGTCCCGTCTTGCCCAACACTGCTTGGCTTCAAAAATTCATTGAAAATCTAGGAAGTAAAATTTTAACGAGGAAACAGTATGAAGGCAGGAAATTAATAGTTCTTCCCAGTGACTGTCACCTATTTTTGGCTTGCCCTTTTGAATGGAGGATGTACAGATTGCGGGTGGTACAGGGCAAAGCTGCAGATGGCACAGCGGGGGGTTACAGAACCAAAAATAACACAAAGACAAAAGGATAGAAACGCAAATATAATTAGAAAGTTGTTCAGAATCACTTGGCCTTGACCTTAAATTCTGAAAATACTCAAGACATTTTGTGACTTAAGATCCCTGCACAGGAACACAGCACAAAGGGCACTTCAACCCCCCCCCCCCAGGACTGTACCTGAGCCTTCAGCAGTCTCCATGCTACAGGTGGCCGTAGTGGCTGTGTTGGTGGTTCCAGTCTCATGGGTCTCACAGGGAGGGTTCGAGCACACCCTCTGGACAGTCCCATTCTGCCCAGAACCCATGCCGGACGAGGCCACTGTGGCAGTATTGGTGGTTCCAGTCTCATGGGTCTCGCAGGGCGGGTTCGAGCACACCCTCTGGACAGTCCCATTCTGCCCAGAACCCATGCCGGACGAGGCCACCGTGGCAGTATTGGTGGTTCCGGTCTCGTGGGTCTCGCAGGGCGGGTTCGAGCACACACGCTGCATGTCCATGTCCATGCCGGACGAGACCACCGTAGCTGTGTTGGTGGTTCCGGTCTCGTGGGTCTCGCAGGGCGGGTTCGAGCACACGCGCTGCATACCCATGCCGGACGAGGCCACCGTAGCTGTGTTGGTGGTTCCGGTCTCGTGGGTCTCGCAGGGCGGGTTTGAGCACACACGCTGCATGCCCATGCCGGACGA
>JAODKF010000138.1:23747238-23776418 GCA_026779585.1 Mormyrus proboscirostris | reverse complement strand
CCCATGCCGGACGAGGCCACTGTGGCTGTGTTGGTGGTTCCGGTCTCGTGGGTCTCGCAGGGCGGGTTTGAGCACACACGCTGCATGCCCATGCCGGACGAGGCCACCGTGGCTGTGTTGGTGGTTCCGGTCTCGTGGGTCTCGCAGGGCGGGTTTGAACACACACGTTGCATGCCCATGCCGGACGAGGCCACTGTGGCTGTGTTGGTGGTTCCGGTCTCGTGGGTCTCGCAGGGCGGGTTTGAGCACACCAAGGTGACCGTGCCAGGAGTATCCCCTGCACCTGCCTCTGCACCAGCAGGCTGCTCAGAGGTAGGAGATGCCAGGATGGAGACAGGCAGGTCCTGCACAGGCTGGGCCTCCACTCCACTGGGTGTGGTTATCAGAGTCACCTGGGTAGGCTGGTTCAGAGACTGCATTTGGAAAGAGATGGGAAGCACAAACATTTAATACAACCAATCAGTCACTGACAAGCCACCCCATCACCTTTCCTGGCAAAGTAAAAGCTAAAAAAGCATCACCTGCATGGTAATAGTCGGGGTAGGCAGTGGAGAGGCCGATGTGAGGCTGGTCTGGGCAGCGGACACAGTGATGGCAGCCGGGTTAATGATCTGGCTAGACAACGTGGCGATGGTTCCCAGAGTGGTGATGGGCGTGGCCAGCGATGCATTAGCGCTGACTAAGTTGCCACCAGCCAGGCTGCTTGACACTGTGCCAGTCACAGTGCCCAGTGTTGTCACTCCTGAGGGGGCATGATCACAGGTGCATCACAGGTCATGACAGACAAGCACAGACACAGACCACTACTTGTCAGCTCCTCCTACTTACCAGTTGTCCCTTTCACTACTAGCGTGGTTACAGTTGGCTTGACCGTTGACATAGTAACGGGGGTAACAAGTCTGACTCCACCCATGGGAACAGTTCGCAGGATAGTGCCTGGCTGCCCTGGTGCTCCCTTCAGAACCACCTGTGTGGAAGGCAGGTGGCTTCATATGAGAATATTCGCAGATATGAGATCAGTTCTTCCTGTATCAGGTGGTGAAATTCTCCCTACTCCTGACAGCTTCTCAGGATTGGATGGACCCAGGAGCATAAAATCATCCTCTTCTTGAGCATTTTGTCTCATATTGCAAATTTTCACAATCATAAAAAATTAAAATGAATTAAAAAAAATGTGCTGGACTTATGTGCAAGGTTTCTGTGTGAAAATTCAGATGATTGTTAAATAAAAAGCATACTTTTTTTTTTACTTGAATTTAAAATAATTAAAAAAAAAAAAATGAATCAGACTTTGTGTGCAAAGGCCTTTTTACCTGAGTCAGGCCCTGTTGCCCTGGCCCCGTGCCAAGCTTGGGCACAGCAGTAATGATTTTGCCTGGGGTCCCGGTTCCAGGGGTCATCATTTTGGTGGTAATAATAGTGATGGGGGTCTTGATCCCTGGGGTGTTGGTCACACCTGTTTTGCAGACAAACACAGCTTATGAGTTTAAGGGTCAAGCCCATTTTCCTGGGAGCCCAGAAGGACCAAGCTGGCTGACCTGAGGCCCCAGACTGGGACACAATGGCTGACATTGGGATGGTCTTAATGATGGTGGTGGTGCCTGGTTTCGTGGTAGCCGTAGGTGACACACTGCTGATCCCCAGAATGGTGGGCTTGTTGCCAGTGCCGCCAGCCTGAGTGGTGGTGATTATGGTGGCGGGTTTGCCGTCAGCCGAAGTCACCAGCTTCAGGATGGTGCCGGCCGGAAGGGGACCCTTAGTCTGAAATGATCATCAGTAAATTAAAAAGCGAAGTTGTCTTTATTCCATATTAAGGACCTGCAAAAACATGCTGTATTCACCTTGCTTTGGCAAGTTTTTCTAACAAACTACATCAACACTCACCTGTATAATCTGAGTGACAGGGCTGGAGGAGGCCTGCCCTGTCACAGCTGCAGTCTGCACCGGTTTTGTCTGCACCATAGACATCACCTTCCCAAGGTTTGATATCTGGAAGAGGAACATTGCCAACTAAGAATATGTAACAGGGGTTAACGGCTGGGAGCCTAATGGCCTACAGAAACAAGATAAGATCAAAGTACACCTGAATATCACCTAGGTGACCAGCAGGCAATATTACATCCCCTTCCCCTTACCAGCGTTCCTCCCCCTCCCATTGTGATGGGACTCTTGACGAGGGTGATGGTCTTGGTAACTCCGCCCACCACGGTGGTAACGACCTGGGCCTGCTGAGCCACGGTGACCGTGCCAGACTTGTGCACAGTGATGATGGGTCGTGAGGGCGTGCCGGGGACGGAGGAGGCAGGTGTGCCCACCTGGGCTGCTGCCGTCTTCAGCAAATGGGTGGCTGGGTTGCTGACCTGTCAAGATAGCAAAAAAGAATAAAAAATTAATACACAATCATACAGGAAAAAACTAAGAACAAAATTAACAATCTCTCAGTGTAAAGTTCAACATAAGAACCCCCTAAAGCTGATACCAAGTAATCATACATCAAAAAACTACGAAAATTAACAGATCCCCAATAACTTACCATAACAGGTGAGGCTACCTTGACAGTCGCAGGAAGCGTGGTGGATCCTGGGGTTACAGCCACCGTTTTGACAATTGTGGCACCGGCTGGGACATTCAGCACTGTGGCCCCTGGGGAAGGTGGAATCTTTTGCGTGGCAGCCGCCGCTGCAGCTAAGGCAGCCATGCCGCTCATCTGGGGGCTGCTTCCTATTGGCTGGAGTGAACAGGAAGCAAGAGAAACCTCAGCCGCTTTTGTCAAACATCGCACAGTCACCAGGTGAACACTGAAGCCGTAAGACCAAACAGGACCCAAAGAGATGGGCCACATTTGTGCCACATGCCATACCGTGCCTTGGGCGTTCTGGGCAGGCACAACCATGCGGACACCTGCTGGGAGAGAGGTGACAGTAACAGGGGACTTCACGGCCTGATTGGCCTGCCGCACAGTGACAATGGAGGCTCCAGAACCGGACTGTGGCGCTGCCACCTTCAGGATGGCTGGGGAAATAAATCATGTATTAAAATAGGGGTTTTCTTGACATCAGGTGATAGTCAGATGCAAGCACTACAGGGGACTGGAAACCTACCAGGGCCCCGAGTTGTAGCAGCAGCCAGGGGGCTACTGGGCAAGGTGGGCAGGATGGGCAAGCTGGATGCCGTGGGGGAGGCTGCCTGGGGCACCAGGCTGGCGTGTGGCAGGTTCTGTGCAGCGGGGGCTGCCGCCGCAGGGGCGGGGCTCTTGGGCGAGTTGGTGGGCAGTGAGGGGGCTGGGTTAACAGCCGGGGAAGCAGTAGCAGCAGGAATGTCGTACTTCTGAAGCTGCAGCAGGTAGGTGTCCGCGGTGCACACAGTGCCCCAGCTCACCTCCAGGGAGGTGGTGTTGGCACGCACAAGCTGTACACGGGACGGAGCAGGCGGCCTCTCTGCCGGTAGACACAGCGCACACAGTGAGCATTCCACTGCTGTCCGGGCTTTCAGACCAGTTGTGACTCATCCAATTCAAATTATGAGTAACAGAATCTGCTTAGCTACCTTCCCTGAAGTCTGAGTATGACAAGTGACAGGTGATAAATCTATGGCAGGAGAGAACAAAAAAAAAAAAAACTCACCCGTCTCCAGGTACCAAAGGTCTTTGCAGCACACCTGATTGTTCCAGGCCTTGCGATAGCCATCACGACCGCTCCACACGTACAACCGAGAGTTGATGGCCACAGAGCAGTGACCAGCACGGGCCCGGGGGATGTTATCTTCAAGAGTGTCCATCAGAACCTGCTCCCAGGACATCGAGTCTAGAAAAGATGCAGCAAAGGCAGCAGCCCCAAACTTTAAGACTGTGACTATAGCATATTTAACACATAGTAGATAAAGCAGCTGATTTGCATGAAAGCGAAAACTCCACATCTCTCCCTCATATGCACCCATCAAAACTGATATGGGGACATACCCAAATTCAGACAGGCCAGTGTGTTTGTGCACTTCCATTCTTTCTCATGAGTGGCCACCTTCACATCATCCATCACCAGAGGAACCCATCCTCCAAACACAAACATCCTTAAAGAAAGGGGGGGGGGAGATGACTCATTTGTAATGCGCACAAATATGAAAGCGGCGTGTTCATTTAGCTGAACCAGACCATGTCATTCAACCTAGTAGCATTCCTTCAACTTCACAAAGCCAATTCACTTGACAGTGAGAGGAGATGGGATTCATTTTATATCCAGACAGCTACTAGGCTCCAACTGGCTGTAGAGGAAGAGGCTCACTTGTTTGTAATGATGGTGGCAGAGTGGAGACTGCGGGGCAAAGGCGCTGTGCCATTCACTGATGGCTTGTTCCAGGTGAGAGAAGCTGCAGGACAGAGGAAAAGGTCTCATGTGCCAGCCCTACAACAACCACCGCAACCAAACTGTCTAGCCTACCCAGCTAAACTCACCAATGTCCAGAGTCCAGAGGTCGCCCAGACGGCAGCCGCTCATGCCCCCATATATGACTAGACGTGACTTCCCGCTTTCTTTCTCGGTGTAGACCACAGCTGTGTGGCTCTCCCGGGGTGGTGGCAGCACACCGTAGGTTATGGGGATGTCCCAGCCCACCACATTGGAGCCTGGGCGCAGCTCCAGGGTGTACAGGTCATTAAGGTATCTGGGCACAAAAGGGATGATGTCACTTAGACCTGCAAAAACTTAGAACCCACAAAAATCTAAACGCTTTTTTAAATCAGGGGTTTTTAACCAAAGGTCCACAGAATATATGCAGGGAGAATGGTATGTTCTAGTGTGCCCCCTCCCCCGGCCCCAGTCCATTTTCATTTGTAGGCCCTGGTTAGGAACAGTTTTAAAAAAAAAAAAACCCCATTTAAAATTTTGCCTTCTATATCATAGCAATTACTTTCTACATTAACCTCAGATTTCAAAACATTTGGACAGAGACATTTTACTGGAACAAGCAAATGTCTCTCTCAAAGCTACAGCTCAGTGATACCAGTAACATGCACAACCACAAGCATTTAGTCTCACTAACCTACTTTTTGAGTGATGTACATGTTCTTACTAACAAACGAAACAATTTGAATTGCAAGCAACAAAGACAGGACCACGGGAATATCATTAAGGTTTGTGGTTTGAAAGTATATTATCCGCCAGCACATCTGTCACAAGGCAAATTAAGGTGCCGGTCCACTGTCAAGACTGTACCTGGGAATATTATTTTTGGGGTCTTCACTGTCATTGGCCAGGCCGCCGAACAAGTAGCACTTGTTCCCCACCAGGGAGAAGCTGTGACCCAGGCGGGGGCAGGGAGGGGGCCCATTTTTAGGTGATTTAGGCTTCAGCTTCTTCCATTCCCATCGGCTGGCCTGGAAGAGAGACACCCCCATCATCCACTCACTGAACCAACAAGACTGCACCCATGTCATAACCAGGGATACCTTGAGCTAATAAACATTTTAATAGGGGCCAATCCAAGCATTTTTTAAACTGAGCTACCACAGACCAATCCATTTAATTCCCAGAGCATCTAATTTACATCAACTGGCCAGATTATACGGTTGTCAGACTGCAAAAAGCCTGAGGCACATGGCTTGAAACTACAAAATTTTGAGATGTCAGCCTTGTGGAAATTTAAGGGCTGCCTATAATGTTTACTACATCATCCTCCTGAGAGTTAATAATAGTTTTACTTAATACAACCAAGCTAATTAGGCACTTCAGTGACATGCACAGACTGATGGGCAGGTGCTCGAACAGGGGGGTGTGGCCAACCAGTATGAAATATCATGCTATTTGGAGGGGGGACTCTGTACATTTTCATAATTTGGAGATTTAGCATGATTATCAATCAAACAGCATTTGGAACGTGAAATGGGGGCACTTTGATTCATTCAGGCAAAAGGGACACCACCAGCACACAGAAACATAAGGTTAAACAGACTGCACTTGAATGCCAAAGTGTTACTGAAGCACCAGCACCACCAACATTAATCAAGATGAAATGGAAATGAAGGTTAAGGAACAAAGGCCCTCTATCTCTAAGAAGACAGACACCACCTAACAGAGCATGGAAAATTCTTACAAGTCACAGTAAAGTGCTTCATGAGAAACTAGCCGCAAGATTCCCTATACAAGAAGTGTGACTGAACATACTTTGTAAAACATTTAACATTTATTCAAGGGAGTCCTTACCTGCAGCTCGTAAAGATCATTGCTGTACTTGCCATACTCCACCATGCCTCCAAATACCAGGAGCCGCGTACCATCGCAAACAAAGCCATAGGCGGCACATCCTGGAGGGATATCACCGCGCACCGCAGGAATAAACCACTGGTTTGTGGCTGGAAACACAAACAAAGGTCACTTTGCACTACCTGTTTGCACATATGGAAAGCAAATGAACATTGCAGGAGGATTCACGTGTTTTACATCATGTGCAATGTATAAGCTGAAGGGGAAAAAACTACATTCTCTTTACACTCAATTTGCCATTGATGGTCTTCCATGAACTCAATGCAAAGTAGGATGAGTCTTGCCGTCATTTTTGGTATCACTCAGTCCAAGGCTGAGCTACATCTTTCACATATTTGATAACTACAGTCATTTTAAATTAAAGTGTGCTTCTACTGCCATCTACAGCCTTATTTAGCCAACAAATTCTTTGGTGTGACTTCCTGAAAAGTAAACTAAAGCCAAAGCAAACATTTTCCTCTCACACAAAAACAATGCTCATATTAGGGCTACATGGTAAAAAAAATGCAATGTAAATTTTTTTGCAATAAATATTTTGATATTTGTAAATCAAAAAAGCAGATGAACATGCACCCAAACAAAAAAGTCTTGTCAGATAAGTTGGTAGTATTGCCACTAGTTGGGCCAACAAAGCAGTCCAAAAAAAAATAAATAAAAATTAACCAAATTAACGAGATGATGGTTGAATTAACATACATCTCCATCCATCCATTTCCTAAAACCACTTGTCCTATTGACTATAATAGGGCACCCACACACGGCCACACCTATGGGCAATTTGGTAACTCCAATTAAACCTCAACATGTTTTAGGACTATAGGGGGAAACCAGAGAACTCAACAGGGAGAACATGCAAACTCCACACACATCAAGCAATGGCAGAGACTTGAACCCTGGTCCCAGAGATGTGAGGCAACAAAACTAATCAGCGTACCACCATGCCACCCCACTATATAACACTTTCATTCCACGGTTTTGCAGTTAAAAAAAGTATAATTAAATCACAGTAATTACACATTTGGCTTACACATTTCTACATAAAGACTGGCCTTTGAGTTTAAGCAGCAAGCAATTTTCAAACTAATGACGGACTTGCAGTCTTAGCAATGGAGAATTTTCAGATTAAAGACAGTGGTTTGGGTCACATACAACCAAAATATGCAACAGTAGTGGGAAACATCTAATTTTTGATAACTTTCTGACATTACACTCGGCTATGCAATATTTCAACTATTTAAAAAAAGCAGTGCTATTCCATTATTTTGAATCTCCAAAGATGCCATTATACTGCCCAAGCATAAATAGTAGTTTTACTAAGAAATACATTCTTGTTCATAAATATGAAAATAATTAAATGTAAATGTGAACACACAAGAAAGAAGAGTCGCCATGCATTAACTCACACAAACGTGAGAAAATACTATATACTGCGGAATAATGGGCGGCTGCCATAAAAAATTCCACCACAACCTAATCACAATCCAGCTGGTTAAAGTCCCTGTGATGTAACAATTGCATATGCAATATATACAATACATATACAATGTCAATATTAATATTGTACATCGTGCAAGCCTAGCAGATATGCAAATTTCACTCATGTATCAGTAATGAGAAGTGTCCGCAAATATCAACGCCATAACTGCTCATTACTGAAAACTACAAGTGGAGATCAAACACCTAAATCCATTACCCCAAATTCTTGACCAATTGCTCCTTAAATTGTTTGACACTTCAGTGAACAACGAACTGCTAAGGCTGAGCTTGTGCTACACACCTGGTAAACATCTGACTTTTGCAGTAAATATGGGGCCCACACAGAAACTCTGCACAAGATTGTCGTTACACTTCTGAGACCACAAGAGACAACATTTGTACTCTAAGTACTGATCTACAGCTGCCAGCTGTTCATACAAGTTCTTGGAACATCCTGCTCTCAGTTTAAGCTTCGAATAAACCCTACATGCAAATAAGTATTATTCTTCCTAAACATGCCTATCTTAAAATGCAGCATAGCTAATGGACAGCTGCTCTGGTAAGAAGTCATTCAACCGACAGTGCACTATACCCTATGGTGGAAAGCCAGAAGATGTAAATAAAAATATTACTGCACCGAATGCTTAAATTACAGATTTGAGCTAGGGTTATTTAGTAATGTTTAAACACAATCTTAAATGGCCGAATGTTGTTCAAAAGGGCCATGAAAACAGATACGCCGGTGGTTACCAGAAGTCCCTTCCTGGAGGGGTTAATAAAAGCATCATTTATTCTCACATCAAATCAACTGGGCCTATTTCAAAATAAAGCTGCCTCATTTAGCAGGAGACAGGAAAAGACATGACAAGACGACAATTATCAACAGGACCTCAAAGTGAAATTAAGTTAAAGTGATTGTAATTGTTGACACACCACAGTACAACAAAGAAGTGTTCTCTGCATTTAACTGATGTGTGTAATTCAGCACCTAGAGAGCAGTGCTTGGTGATGGTACCTTGCTCAGTGTACCTTGCTGGTGGAGGATTCAATCACAAGTGCGACTCCCTAACCATTAGGCCACCACGGCCTGCCAGGCAAGACTGGCATTACATGCATGCACACACACTTTAGATGATATTCAGGTACTCCACCAAAAGCATTTCTTTTTAAATAAAGAAACAGTATTATGATAGACACAGCACACTTTAACAGCATTCTAAATAAAGTGCAACAGAACCTTTACCCCCAAGTTCAAAACAAGGAAACAGGGCAGACTCAAATCAATGCCAACTGCTCCAGCTTCAATGCACCAGTGCAATGTGCAGCCTAACAGCAAAACTGGGTCTGTGTAGACTAGCATGCTCACAAGCAGAATGATAAATAGCTGGGACAACTGAGACACCACACCAGTTATTACAGCAACAGCATACAATTTTAATACCTGAAGGTGGAAAATCCTTTACAGGTACTTAATTTCACAGAAACAGCCAGTAAAATTATCCTACGTATGCCATGCATGTCATTAGAGCACGCACGTTTACATAAATACATACTTTAGGCTTTATTTTTTTCGTAAGGAATTACGGCTGACTTGAAATCAAAACCAATGTAACTGGACAGTCTGTAAAACCTTGCTAGAATTAATTCAATATCAATTATTAACTCCACTTTGCATAAAATCAAGTACTTAAACACCCCGCCTCATCACCGCGAGAGGGCGGCACTCCCAGGCTGGCCCTGCAAGTCAGGCCGCTCACTCGAATATAAATTTTGCACTTAATTACAATTTAATATAAAATGGCTTGTAAAATACCCGACACGCCGAGAATAAACTATAAAGCTGTGGATAAAATCGCCATACACCACCTCAGCGGCATTAGTCAGCGTACTAGCTGGGCTGCGTTTTAGTCGCGGGCAAAATCATCAGGCGGCACATTCAAACGAGGCCGCCCAGCAGTCAACCAGTCAAGACAGCCGGGCAAGCAGCCGGCAGCCAAAATGGCGCCGCCGCCCCAGTTCGCATATTACCGGCCGCCAGCGGCTTTGACAGATTACGGTAAAGCCGCCAACGCGAGAGCTATAAACGGTTAAATTCCTGGATTTTAAGGGAGGTTAAATACACTGACAGCGCGTGCGGGTGGTGTCCAGTCTGCGCGCGATGCGTCGCTCATTTTTTTCTTTGCGCGCCATTTTTCTTTGTATTTCCCTCCTTTCCCAGGACCCCCGAGCTAACAAGGCAGCTAACGCCACAATCGAGACACCGACAGATCTAAAGCCATTAACCGCGAAAATACAAACCACAGCACTGCGACACAATTGCCTGCATGCAAGTAACGAATACTGACATGTTCTGAGGGGAAACGACTTAAATTATGTAGTGCACAAACTGGGCGAGTTAGCCCGCAGACTTAAAGCCGGTAACGGATTATGACAAATCCATAAACGCGTTCTCTTGGTATTAGCTTTTAGCACTGTTAGCCCCAAGCTTACGCAATTTGATCTCTGACACCTTACCTGTGTTGTAGACGTGCAGCTCGTCCACGATGCCTTCGTTCCCCCCACCGAAAACCACCATCAGTTCCTTGATTGCCACCGCCCGGTGTCCGTGCCGAGGCCGGGGCACCGGGCCGGACCAGCCAAGGACCCGCTTCCAACGCGGCTGCAGGGCGCCAGGCACCGCGCAACCAGGAGAAGACATTGTCGCTTGGGGAAAATAAATAAAAAGGGCTTTGAAAAATAAATAAAAAGCAAAACGCTGAATTTAAGTTAGATCTAAAATCCCACCGAATGAATAAAATACAATGCCGATACGACAAATACGCGGCAAGGAGGGAAAGCGTCTCCAAGAATATATTTTAAAAACCTACAGAAGCACTGGCCTGTGTTTTCTGGATAGTCAACAAAACTACAGTTTAAATTCGGTGTTTATATCGAATCAAACAGAGCCGGGGGCTAAGAAATCCACGGGAGCCGCCATTTTAGCGCCACTTTACAGGAGCCGGCTCGCCCAGGAGTGAAGCCCTTGGCCGCGGAGAAAGCACATAAAAACAAAAAATATCCACGGTCCCTGTATTTCCAGGTGCACATGAATAATAGCGCGCACACACTCCAAAAACTGCATTCTAAATAAAGAAACTGAATATTTCGACTCCGGAGCCGAAGCAGTGCCACTCCATGGGAGCCGCCATCTTGTAACCAAACAAACCGACTCCCCCAGCTTAAAAATGGCGGACTAAAATAATAACAATCACAGAAAACAGAAAGAATAAAGCTAAACCGAAAATGTCATATACTATTAAATACAAAATGTAAACAGGTCGCAGGTGGATTTTATAATTGGGACACAGAAATGTGGACCGCTTTGCTGCTCGTAAAGTAAGCATTTGTTCATGGGGGTGTTTTCATGCCTCTCTGGGAGCCGCCATTTCACCCGGGCGTGCAGACCAACAATCACACTCCTCCCTACAGAATGCATCACATCGCCTCCTCAACTTCACCAAAAATATAAAATAATTTTAAAACCTTCAGAACATTCATTGCAACACGCATGCGTCACGCCATAACAATATGGCAACTGATGGTGTTACAAACTTGAAACTTTACGCACTACGGATGCTTTCCAACGATTAATGACTCAGTTAGCCGTATAATGAACACAATGGCTATCTGCATTACTGCACAAAATGAATTTCTTTCATTTTCACTTTGCTCCGGTGGAAGCAGCCATCTTGTCAACTAAACAGCCCGTTTTGCTACATCCCTAAAGAAAAATGGCGGAGGCTTTTACCCAACCAAAAACGGAATTAATATCACTACTATATTTTGCCGGTAAGGGAAAACACTTACTTTCACGTCAGTATTTCCGCAGGGCGATTTTGGGCAGGACCTTTAAAAATTCAACCCGATTGCTTTTGTTTTACTGAGAAGTATCCCCTCTCATGCCTTTCTGGAAGCCGCCATCTTCTTGACACCCCCTCCAAAAAAAAACTCTGAAAAACCCACAACAAATATGGCGCCGAGGAAAAGCTTGGGCTCTTTAACTCGTTACGGCCGTGACGAGATGTGACCCACCCTAACAGGGGTATGCCTGCGAGTGGAAATGCTTGGATGCGCACGTATTAGTCATTTTACTTGTCCATTTTAAATACACATATTTAACTATTTAATATAGTGGCGAGCAAGGGGGGGTGAGACGGAAAATAGCTGGAGTCTGTCACTCCCGGCGCCCCCTCCCATGCCTGTGAAGGGAAAAAAAAAACAGAAAATGGCGATGTGGATCCACTTTGCATATAAAACATTTAGGGAGACACCGCCCCACACACCCCCACCACACACACACACTGCAATAATTCGATTTTTATAGATATATTGTTTTAGCTGTAATTGTGTGAGGCTTGTTTAGTCATTTTTGGTTTTGTTTTATTTCAATTTTAAAAGAAAGTTGCTAGTGTATGTTGACATGTTTGTGAAGCCCCCCGGGAAGCAGCGGGCACCTCCGCTCCTACCCGAAAGAAAAGCCATTACTAGGAGACGCGGTAAAAGTGTCACGGCTCTGATGTACTGCAGCAGATGTGGGGGTAAATGAGCGGAACAGCTAAAAGTAGGTTTCGTGTACATTATACTGACCATGATAAAATTTACTTTGAGAAAATCTTCAGGCGCCAGTTCAGCGGAACATTTGTGGGTAAAGGATGACGGACAATCTGACAAGCTGAGGAAGATTCTTCAGATTTTCCAGTAATGCATATTTTCTTGCAGTCAGTTGGGACAAAACGTTTTATATTACTTTATTTTAAAAAATACAGCTTTACGAGCTTACTTCATTCCACCGTTTTCTTAATATGCATTATACCTGTAAGCTATTCTGTTAGTGTACATGGATTTTAAATAAATTATACTTGTTTAAAACCTCTTTTTTGACATTGGCTATTTACAGGAAGTTGTATATTGTGGCATAACAGGCTAAAACTTCCTATGGTGTTGTGCATAAATGCACTGTGCATGTAACTACAGCGGTGCTTTAAATAGCAAAATGTGTCAGTTATACATATCCTTTAGACAAAATGTCTATAAACCTTTTGTTTACAATGGGTTTGCGTTTTTAAGTTTTTAAGTCAGCAAATAAGCGGTCATCTTTGCTTACTTCTCAAAACTCATAATAGAGGCGGGACCTAGAATAAAATAGAACAGAATGCCTTTATTGTCATTTACAAGGACTCAACTTGCTCTCCTATGAAACATACAGACATGTTTACTGGGGAGAGTCAGGGCTGGAGTCGGATCCCTGGATCAGCTATTTTTTTCAGCACCCCAAAGTAGTTGTCAGGGTTAGAAGCCATACTCAAGGGCCCACTGGTAATATAATCACTCAAGAGTCCACCTCTACTTATAATGTCCACCTGTAGACACAGTTAACCAGCCTTTAAATAACATTTGCTTCTTCTGGAATTAAACGTAAAATAATATACACAGTATGTGTTATCAGTGCTAAGACCGATATTTGCTAGTACACTGTTCCAGAACCTTTTCCTTTTTTTCTTTAAAGTATTGGCACCTTTCAGCATCTCCTGAAACTGAATAACAAGTACCGGCACCAGGTACTGAATAACAAGGGGAGAGCTGGCACCTGGTACTGAATAACAAGGGGAGCGCCGGCACCTGGTACTGAATAACAAGAGGAGTACAGGCACCTGGTACTGAATAACAAGGGGAGTACAGGCACCTGGTACTGAATGACAAGGGGAGTACCAGCACCGAGTACTGAATAGCAAGGTGACAAGGGGAGTACTGGCACCTGGTACTAAATAACAAGGGCAGTACCGGCACCAGGTACTGAATAACAAGAGGAGAGCTGGCACCTGGTACTGAATAACAAGGGGAGTACAGGCACCTGCTACTGAATGACAAGGGGAGTACCAGCACCGGGTACTGAATAGCAAGGGGAGAACCTGCACCTGGTACTGAATAACAAGGGTAGTACCAGCACCTGGTACTGAATAGCAAGGGGACAAGGGGAGTGCCAGCACTGGGTACTGAATAACAAGGGGAGCACCAGCACGTGGTACTGAATAACAAGGGTAGTGCCAGCACCTGATACTGAATAACAAGGGGAGTACATGCACATGGTACTGAATAACAAGGGGAGTATTGGCATCAGGTACTGAATAACAAGGGTAGCACCAGCACCTGGTACTGAATAACAAGGGGAGTACCAGCACCTATTTTTCCCTCTGCAGACATTGAGTATGAATTATAAATAGGTAAATGAATACAGTATCAAAATACTCACCTCTCCCATGCAGTACTGCAGGTACACACTGGATGGCAGTAGAGATATTTAGACCCTATTATTTAATACACTTATTTTCAGATCCTGTCCCAAGCTATGTTAAGTAGCAGGTGTGTCATATATGAGAATAATACATTTAACTGGTTTCATGTCTGCTATTATTATGAGCACTACTATCAAGTGTTATAATAGGATGATATTACAAAAGTATTGAAAAATTACATCATATAAATGAGAATGGGCCTTGTACTATTCGCAGCATTCAATGGCTATTGTATAGAAAAATAAAGTTATTACAATTTGTCATGACAGTTGATATAATGAAATTTACTACAGTCAGAAATTGTAACTTTACACAAAATTCTGTTTACTTATTGTATTAATGGCTGGTTTTAAGGAACTGACAGTTTGCATGGACTGTTTATAATGCAGTGAAGTTTACAGCTGTTCTGACAATGTTGTGGGATTGTGATAGCAATGCCATACATATTTTGTTAAATATTATGAGATAAAACCTCTAATCCTGGTGTCCCCAGCCCAAGCAATGGTGAAAGTTATCTGAGGTAAAATTAGTCCTAATTTTCCTGTATGTGTTACTCAGGCTACTAGTAGCTGTGTTGCCAACCATCTTTCTAATGAATAATGATTTAGGCCAGGCATGGAGCTGAATTTGTGGTGGCAGAGCCGACAGAGCAGGACAGCCTTTGGAACACCAATTCTGAGTGTGATTAAGAGCTTCTCTGAATAATTACTCTTCTGTTTTTCCAGTGTGCCATCCAAATTTTCATGAAACTTCCCAAGCAGAGTGTAGCTCTATCTTCTCTCTTTTTCACCTACACCTTGTTTTATGCAAGCAGGTAAAGCCACCACCCTTAACCCACCCCCATCCTCATCCTCAGAGGATTTAAGAACCCAGGACTTTATCCTCCCTTGCTTTCATGTTCCAAGCCCAAATTCCATCTGATTCAGTTTGGATGCCTTTCTTTACCTGTCCGGTAGAACCCTATAATAATTGATACTTTATTGATTTCTCTTGCAATGCAATGCGATTCTCTTTACACCTCCCCCAACATGCTCTCTGTAGAGTTAGCTGGCCGCGAAGGGTAAGATACTGTGTCCTCATTCACCATGTCACATGGGTCCCCATCCCTTTGCTCAGGCCCTGGTAGGAGTGGGAGGACATTCCTTGCAACTGCCTCCACCACAAAAAATGCACGTTGATAACACCCTTATGGCACATTTGTAATAATAAATTGTGTAATGACACTGCATTATGTAATAGCTTGAAAAAGTGACATCTATTTTGGTTTATTACATAATGCAGAGTATTACATTTTCATCATTAAAAAGTACTCCTGAATTTTGTAATAACCACCACAATATATAATAATTTATTACAAAATTGCTATTACATAGTGAAAATGTTAAATTTTTCAAGTTATTACATAATGCAGTATTCTTACAAAATGAGTTGTTACACACATACAGCATAAATGTGTGCGATGAACTTCCCTTGCCTGAAATGAACTGACCACTGTGGCATCCTGTCAACGTCTTTGAGGGTGAGGAGGACGATCCACCCTTTAAATCGGGGTCGTGGGCATCCAGCTGGATAGCCAACTCCTCAGCTGGGGTGAAGTCTGGCACAACTGTCCCTCCCCCAGATTTTATAAGTTCTGCCTTCTTTCGATTTACTTTAAAAGGAAAGAAAATTAATTTACCTGTTGCTAATATTATTCATATTTAGTTTAAGGAAGTAATACATTTTTGTATTTTATTTTAACCTGTTCCCAGGTCCTTAGTGTGCTGGTACTTGCTCTGAATATGAAGGACAACATAATTGATATCAGGAGTGGAAATGCAAAGGTTGCAATAGTAAACAGTTTCAAAGGACACTTACACGTTTAATTTGTCAGCCACTTTTTGCCAGCCCTCCTCCCTTGTTTTAGCTGCTTTCGCTGTGTTGCCTTTGGTACATATAATTTCCTTAAATTCCTTGTATCCCTCCAGCAGAAGCTGTTGCTCTGTTGGGGTGAAGAATTGCGCCCTTGCTTTTGCCATTTTCGACAGCCAGTCATCGATTTGCCAATCATGGTTGGGAATGTCGATATATGTAGCCTAGTCAGCTTCCACTAGAGCACACAGTTATCTCGGATAATTGAATCCAGTTTTTCTAATCTAATTCTCTCCTGGCTTTGAAGAACCAAAATAGCTGGATTTGTGTATCCGCAATAAGACGATTCGGGATGAGTCCTCTGGTCTAGGATGTGTTAAGCGACATATGGAGAACACCCCCCCCCAGGACTTCCATATCTTTACTGCTTTCTTGTCATCTCTCTTATGTGGCTCAGGTTTGCATCGCGTCCATAAAATTCATGTCACTCACCCTATGCATAGACTGCACAAAAGATAAGCATGAGTTGGTTTTCAGGTAGGTTGACCAGATTATATGTCAGGGACACATGCAAGACATGAGATGGAGAAGCATTTTCTGTTCAGCCTAGAAACGTGCTTTTCCACTATGCCATTCAATTTTTTGGGAATTCACAGTGCAGTGGTTCACGAGCAGATTTGCTGTAGTGAATTAACCAACATTTCAAAATAGTTACTGTGCAAAGACACATGTAAAACACATGTGACTCTTGCAGCCATTTTGTGCGTTAGATTAGAAAGACCCTTGGGAGCCACCCTCCCCCCCACCCCACTATTTTCATAGATGATAAAAGTTGACAGATGGGAGGGGGGCGATGGTAGAAGTTTTTTTTAAGGCCTCTTTGTAGCGGAAGCCGGTGCTTTAAAGTGGGCCTGTCTGCTTGTGTGATTTAACACATGTATGTGTGTTCTGATCAATAAAGGAAGAGAATACCAATTTCAGAAGGGGGTCGAGCCCCAGAGCAGTATCTACAGGTTTATATATGACATAATCTGATCAGTTCAGTATTAAATCCATAATCATTCCCAAACACATATGCTACTAATGTAAAACATATTTGGTTTTTGTTGGATTCATTTTCTGAATAGTGAAAATTCAATGCTTCACATTAAAAGTACAGTGATGTGCCCACACTCAGTACTTCACATTAAAAGTACAGAAATGTGACCATTCTAGCATTTCACATTAAAAGTACAGTGATGTGCCCACACTCAGCACTTCACATTAAAAGTGCAGAAAGGTGACCATTCTAGCATTTCACATTAAAAGTGCAGAAATGTGCTCACTTTCAGCACTTCACATTAAAAGTGCAGAAAAGTGACCATTCTCGCATTTCACATTAAAAGTACAGTGATGTGCCCACACTCAGCACTTCACATTAAAAGTGCAGAAAGGTGACCATTCTAAAATTTCACATTAAATGTACAGAAATTTGCTCACTTTCAGCACTTCACATTACAAAGTGCAGAAATTTGTCCATTCTCAGAGTTTAATTTCGAAAGTATAAAATGTGTTCTGTGCTTCATATCAGAAATCTAGAAATGTGCCCATTTACAGATCTTCATATTATTAGTAAAAAATGTGATCACTCTCTGTGCTTCATATTAAAATTGTAGAAATTCGTAGAGTCTGTCATATTAAAAGTTTCCAAGAAACAAGGTAGATAACGAAACATACTGCAGTCCTGACCATATGGATGAAGTACAGGCAGCCTGAGGTCAGCAGCACATGGGAAAGGAGGCCGCTGGATGAGAGGCGATCTTACCTCAATGACTTCCTTCTGACTGCCTGCAGTAAATCCTAATGCACTTTCAACAATTAGCTCTAAGCAGATAAGGCGATCACAAAACAGGTCACACGGGAGGAAGGGCAGATTAGGGCCAAGGAAGAGGCGGGACTGATGGCTTCTGGTATAAATTAAAATGGGCCACTGTAATCGGTCAATCGTGTCTGGGTACCAAGGGCTCAGTGTCCTGCATTATAACAACATCACTCTAATCGGACACTCAGAATGGGCATCTACCCTAAACCAGTGTTTCTCAAACCAGTACTCAGGGACCCCTGGACGGTCCACGTTTCTGCCCACTCCCTGCTCCCGGGGAATTGGGAGAGAACAAAAATGTGGATCGCCTGGGGGTCCCAAAGGACTGATTTGAGAAACACTGCCCTAATCGATTCCTTATGGGTATTAAATCACCCTCTGTTCATAAATGCACAGTAGTAGATTGTCTTTCTGGATTTTTCAAACTTTTAATATTATATCGTTATGTCACCAGGATTGTGAAAGGTAAGGGGTGACAGATAAGGGGTGTGTGGGAGGGGTAACGTGTGTTAATGAATCAATATGTGCTGCATGATCCACCACAATGTATTGCTTCTAAATAACAGGTATACTCTTCATCTACAGGCAGAATCTAATTAAGTGTGTAGTTTTAGTGGCAACCTGGTAATGAGGTTAAGAGCATAAGACACAGGTCATGCAACCATACAGTGTGATGGTGCTGACGTCAGAGGGACAGGAATGGACAAGATTAGTGGCCCGTCCAGATGGCTTCCCATTATAAACTCACATGGATGAAATTAAAGACAAAATAACACATTCAAAAGAAGTTTAAAACACTGGAATGTCATTTCCTTAATAACCTATGTGTGATTTAGAAACACCAACTAGCCCAACTACGTGGCTTTGGACTACTGGAGGAAAGCAGAGAGCCCACAGGAAACCCACATGACCAGGGATTGGCAGCATGGTTTCCAAATACCCTGTCCATGGTCAAAAGTTCATTTTGTTCAACTCTCCACTTGCTGTGAGACCCCTCCTCTGCCCCTTATCCCTCGTGTTGCCCCCTGGCACGTGGCACATAGGTGGTATAGAAACACTCAGATAAAATACACTGTAAAATTAAATTTACCCAATTAATAATATGCAACATGCAATTAAGGTAAGAGACCTCAAGCCTTACAATTAAATTTACATGCAATCATGTTGCGATAAGAAGATAATTTCGGAACGCGACTCCCCCTTTTGGCGTCATGGAGAAATTGCAAGTGCAAAACCTGAAGCTCTATTAACGACAGCTGGTGTCACTGATTTTGCTATTTTTTTTCCTTAAAAATTGATGCATATCATTTTTCGTAAATTCGGAACACTACCACCATTTCTGTGTAATTACTTACATAATCCCTATTCATTTGTTCTTGTGATTGTTTATATTAATTAAGTCATTAATGGAAATAATTTGGGTGACATGGTGGTTAGCACTGTTGCCTCACACCGCTGGGACCCGCGTTCAAATCTCCGCCTGGGTTACGTGTGTGTGGAGTTTGCATGTTGCATCTTTCTGTGTTGTCGTGGGGTTTCCTCCGGGTACTCCGGTTTCCACCTATAGTCCACATGCTGAGGCTAATTGGAGTTAATAAATTGCCTGTAGGTGTGCATGTGTGACTGAATGGTAACAGTGTGTGAGTGTGCCCTGCGATGGGCTCATTGCTTCTGGGATAGGCTCCCGACCCCCAGACTCCTACGCAGTAGGTTAAAGTGGGTTGGAAAATGAATGAATGGAAATAATCTAGGGCATTACACACCACCAGATTTACATGATATTTTTAATTAATAATTTTTAAAATGACTGTAATAACAGGGCAACAAGTAAGTGATAGGAAGTGATATCCCAAGTGATAAGATTCCTAAAAAAACTGGACCATAAATGGATTACTCTGGGTCAGGGGGCAAATATGAAATGCTTTCATAGGCTCCGAACCCCCAACAGGGCAAGCAAATATGGAAAATGGATGTATGGACAGTTTACTGGGTCTTTCTACTCTGTACTGCACCTTAATGACCTTAATAGGCTATTAAAGAAACATAGTGTAATAATATGAATGTTGCATTAATGTTTTGTGTTTCACATTGGTTTTAAAGATATGTATTTAAAAAAAAAACTTGACAATATATGTACTAAATAAATATTTAAAATATATTAATCAGTGCTAATTAAATAAATTAACAAATGGGAGATATACCAGAAATATGCGTTTTAAAAATAAATTCAAACAGTTTTTTATCACTAATTTCACTGTTTAATCACTTTGGCACTAACTTTATTTATTCTATTATTCTATTATATCTATTATATCATTGATTCACTGGTTATTCTGTTGTTAGGTTTTGTTTTTCATGATAAATTCATAAAGCTTCTTTTCAATTCATTTATTGCCTGAAAGAAAGAAAACATGCAAGGCCACAGATTAGTGTCTCAAACTAAAATGACTGATGAAAATTGTTAAAAACAAGAAACATTCCCTTAATGCTTAAGTTGTCACATTTTAGTGTCACATTTTCTCGAGTCTTTACTATTACTGCAGTAACATTTAGATTACATTTACATGCATATACTGGGTTGGATTCGATCACAGCAGAACACTGATAGGCTAAAACGCTATGAAAGGAAAACAAAACGGAAGCCTTGCTCATGCAAGGCAGTTTGTACAGTTAAAATCTCAAGATAATCCTCTCAGAAAGAAGATTAAAGGACATATAAATGTGTGATTAGCCACCTTAATACCCTTGCCTAGTGATTCAAGACTGATTAGGTCTCCAGTGGAGATTAGATTACCTGGGATTATCATCTGCCAGCTTTTTAAATGGAGAGCAGAAGTTAGAAAGTTTGTGCTTCAGAGGTTTAATGGGAGAGTGTATGTTTGTAAACCTTGATTATAAAAGCATACTGGATACACCTCTGCTGTGAAAACTGCCATTCTTGAACAGGGTGCAACGGGAAACATCAAGCAGCAAGACAAGTTTTCATCTGGACACGTTACATAAGAGACAGAGCTGAAATCAACCAAAACTTCAATCGAAAGAGCTGAGATCCTTGGATACGTGAGTCAGCTGATTAGCAGAGCAGCACAATGAAGTCCAATGTCTCTCAGGTGGAGTTCCAAGAGGACTTCTACATTCCCATTCCCTTGGATACCCACAACATCACGCTGTTCAGCCCTTTTCTGGTGCCACAGGATCACCTGGGTCACAAGGGGGTCTTCGTAAGCATGGCCGTCTTCATGTGCATCCTCTTCATTGTGGGCATATCCATCAATGCCCTCACCATTGTGTGCACGATGAAGTTCAAGAAGCTGCGATCCAACCTCAACTACATCCTGGTCAACCTTGCTGTTTCAAATCTACTTGTGACAATGATTGGGTCCTCCACCGCCCTCTGCACCTTCATATCACGGTACTTCATACTGGGACCTTTCATGTGCAAGGCTGAAGGATTCTTATCTACTCTGGGAGGTAGGGATGTCATTTGCCATCTTTGGTGCTAGCTTGTCTGTTTTCTCTTCATACAGCCAAAAACAGAATGATGAAATATTTAAGATGACAGAATTCTGTTTGGCAACAGACATGTCATGAAGGATACATTTAAAGCACAATCAGAAGAAAATAATACATAGAGAGATTTTTTGATTACAGACACATCCACACAACAGATTTTTGTCATATGTAGGATGTATTTAGCATGTATTTCAACTACATTAGTAAAGGTAATTTCATTTACTCAAGATGCAGAAGATGTAATGGGAGTTGTATAATATTAAAATTTAATTAGTAATGTTCAATTCATTCCCAAAGCTGATTGTGATTGTTCAATTTATTTGTACATGCAAGCTTTGGGCCTCCGTTAAATTGTGCATTCAGGCATCAGGGTACTGAGATGGGCTGGCCCCCCTTCCTGGGTTGTTCCCCGCCTCGTGTCCGTCTCTTCCGGGAAAGGCTCCGGACCCCCCATGACCCAAAAGGATAAGCGGTTTGGAAAATGGATGGATCGATGGATGGATGGTATCTGGGTGTAACATGCCTTCTCATACAGGAGCATGGCCTATGTCATCTGTGCTGCAGGAATGGTGAGTCTGTGGTCTCTCTCAGTGGTGGCTGTCGAGAGATATCTGGTCATCTGCAAGCCAATGAGCTCCTTCACCTTCAAGAACACCCATGCTCTGATTGGCTGTGCAGTCCCCTGGATATTTGCATTAATCGCTTCTCTGCCTCCGCTGTTCGGCTGGAGTAGGTAAGGAATCGCCATCTGCCTGTCTGCTGCTCCTTCAGTGGTCCTAGTTCCTAACTCTCTGTTCCTGCACAGATACATCCCTGAAGGTCTGCAGTGCTCCTGTGGGCCTGATTGGTACACCGTGAACAACAAATACAACAATGAGTCTTACGTCATGTTCCTGTTTGTCTTCTGCTTCGGTTTTCCCTTCAGTGTCATAGCCTTTTGCTACAGTCGGCTGCTCTTCGCCGTTAAAGCAGTGAGGATGAGTCATTTCCGTCACATGATGCAGACACAGAGAAATATTCTCATGATACTGTTCCTCTATTCATTCACTGCCTTCTCTCCATTAGTTTACAAAACAAACTAAGGTCCTCTCTGCTTGTACACCTGCATATTCACACAAGATAAGTACACTCTCAGAAAAAAAGGGTACCAATTTGTACCTTTGCTGGTCATTGGAGCTGTACCCTCCAGGGTCAGACAATTGGACCTTAGCTATAGGTAAATGTACCTTTTAATCTAAAATAAGGTACAGAAATGAACTCTGAGGAACATGCCCAAGGTACAAACAACATTAATGTACCCCCAATGGTACAAAAATATTCCTCAGAGTCCATTTCTGTACCTTAAAGGTACAATTACCTATAGCTACGGGTATAGTTAGCAGACCCTTGAGGGGACAGCTTCAGTGACAAGCAAAGGTATAAGCTGGTTCTTTTTTTCTTAGAGTGTATGGAAGAAAATTGGGTCCTTTTGGATCACAAACCTCAAATCTTTTACGTATAAACTCTTTAAAATTACTGATGATTTACCACACTTTCGATTATTAAATAAACGCTATGGTTTTACATATAGTACCAGTACTAGTATTAGTTATTAGTTTTACTTAGAGCATCATATACACTGGGCCCTGGTGTAATAGATGTGATCGCTGTGGTGTGCAGTTGATGCCTCACCATGACACACCCTCTTTGTTGTGCACATAGGTCGCTAAGGCTCAGGAGCAGTCAGCCTCCACCCAGCAGGCCGAAAAGGAGGTGACAAAGATGGTGGTGGTGATGGTGCTCGGTTTCCTAGTGTGCTGGCTTCCCTACGCGATCTTTGCCTTGTGGGTGGTGACCCACCGTGGTGAAATCTTTGACCTGCGGCTAGCCACAATCCCCTCCTGCCTGTCCAAAGCATCAACCATCTACAATCCCATCATCTACGTGCTGATGAACAAAATGGTGCGTGAGGCATCACTGCGCAAATGATCAAAGAACAGCTTTTCAAATGTTTTCATTTCTTTTTTAACATCAATGTCTTCATATTTTGATTCCTAATAATATATAATTATTGTATTGTTTTGGTTTACACATTCAGTTGCATAAATATTAAGTGCAATGATCACCTTCCAAAGGTAAACCATGCATCTGAAATCCTTTTAATCTATTTCGCTAAAACCAGACTCCCATCTCTCTCTTTCAGTTCCGCTCATGCATGATAAAATTGGTTTTCTGTGGCAAGAATCCCTTTGGAGTTGAAGAGGAGAGCTCTGTATCACAAAACACCCAGGTTTCCTCTGTCTCCTCTAGTCAAGTGTCACCCTCGTGAACCCAGCTGCACAAAGTCCTTCTTTGCTCTGTCCGCTGCCCCCCCACTTTCTTCATCTCAGAAAAACAACAGAAAAAATCCTTATATGTAGGCAGTGTCTCCACACTGTACCATTATCCTGACAGAAGCCAATGAATTGATCAGACATTGTCAATTAACAAGAGTTAGTTCAGCTGACTCCTTCAGTAATCTATCTTAACGTCTCCCCTCGAAATCCATAGTTATCCCTATGATCCTCCTTTCTAACCTAGGTTGGCTGACTCCTGACCTTATGTATCACCATCAACAGTCATGCTAGAAAAGATACTGAATTATATCAGTGACCAATGACACTTGTGTCACATCTCATCGATGTTGTTCCCTGGGTGCATTTATTGCGGAATTCTTACATAACCTCTGGATACTTTGTAACATGCACAAGCATTTCCCACTTCAGTTTTAATGTACCTGACTGGGGCTCTTATTGTATGATTTTATAGAAAGATAACACATTAATTTCTTGTATATAACATAGAGAAAAAAACAAGCCTAGCTCCTGATACTCAGTGTCTGTCATTGTGGTTTAATTTTGTTCACTGAAATGTGCACTTCTGCATGAATTATATTGGCGTACACTGTGTCATACCTGAGGAAGAACAGTGTTATTTTAATAAAGCAGCTGCAGCCATTTATTGCAATAAATCTCACAGAAACAGAATTGGATGCAAGCGAAAACAGACAAGATTTCTGTGGTAAAGGACACGCCTTGTACAATGAAACTCAATTTTCATCCATTTGCACCTTTGTTAGGAACCATTTAAATGTATAGGGAAAAATAAAAAAAAATAAATAAATTACAATACAGCTGATTTATAATGGATAGACTGCCTGACCGATTAGGATTTTCAGTGTCAAATATGATATTAATATACAGAGAAATTCATATTTAGTGGAGACCAGATATTGTCTACATCTCAGCAAAAGCACACCAGAAAGGAGTCATTTAAACATTAATTCAAAACATTTAGAAAACTTTTAAAAATCCTCATTAAATACTTAAATGTGAATATGAAATATGAAATCTGATTACAGAGTGACACATCATGACAACCTGTCCAGCAGTTTTTAATGCGATTTAAAAATATTTTTTGGTATACACACTATATTAATATTTTCCCGACTAGAGACACTTAACCTATATGGACTGAACGCTGCAATAACCTGAGAACGTGCACAGCTAATTGCATGATCAAGTAAATCACTTTGATGGGGAAACAACAGCAGAACTATATATAATCTAGGAAAATGGTACCGAGGTCTGACTTTTCCAGCATGGAAAAATGTTCTAATATTCCTAGGTGACAAAATTAATTTTTTTGTTGCTGTTACTCATAACACAAAATCTATAGGTATACAGATAGAATACATATAGAATACAGTACATTTTTAGAAATCAAATTAAAATATAATAAAAAAAATTGAACACACTATTAAAACAGTAACATAGTAACTCTTACAATTAGTCGCTGCTCCAGATTTGCAAATTTAACATTCAGTTTCAGTTATTCATGAGTTGACCATGAACAGTTAAATGGGAATATTTTTGGACAACGAGTAAGTCAAAAATATATAAACAATAAAGAAAATGATTTGAATCACATACAATCATACAATATAAATTGTACCGTTATTTTTTTATTTGATAGTGTGAGTGCCTACTATACCTTTAATATTAAAAGTTAGTTTTGTTTTAAAGAAATTAGAATTGTAGGAACTATGCATGGCTTGGGAACACCGTGCATCTTTTTCTTGGCAAGCAGCCTCTCACACATGTTAGCCACCTCTCAATCTCACCTTTGTCACAGTAAATTTTTAACTTTTTGCTGCCATTAATTTTGCATTTTTAATAATGAAGCCAAGTTTTATTTGTGAATTTTCGCATTTTCATTGATCTTCCAGTCAGTACTGTGCAGTTGTAGCTCCCTGAAAGCAGTAAGCTGTTGAAGTCTTATCTGTAAACATGAAAACCATCCCACACGTGATCAACTCTCACCTCCAAAAATTAGACAACATGCCCCAAACACCCTTGCAGAATATACTGGTGCCCAGTATGGCATAGCAACTAAAATATACCATACAAATATAGCCACAACCTCACTTAATCTGAGCGACGTCCATCTTGGACCATAATGCATTCATTTCCCATATACATAGAAATGTAAAATGTTTTTTAAGTTAAAATTAGGGGTCTTTCTAGCTACTGAAAAAAATCAGGGGCTAAGTCGAGTTTGCCCAGAGCATGACATTTTGTTTTGAAGGAAGATTGACATCGGGACTAAAATTCTCAGAACCAATCTTAAAATACTAGGTGGACTAGGTTGGACCTAATGGCACCCCTGGTTATGACACTAAGTCTGGGGTCACTTTTCACTGTTGTGACATTCTACGACCAAGAGGGAACTTATTTTTGTGGCAGAATTTAGTCACTCACACAGTTCTCCATACTGGAAGCTCTATGACTAACTACCCCAGCCCCCCCCCTACCTTCTTATGGTGTACATATTCATCCCGGTGTTGCATCCACCCTGTGGGGGGGGGGGGTCACAGCTGATCCCCATGGATGGATGCCTTTTTTCAGATGGAGGGGCCATTGTCAGAGTCTCCTGCCAAACTGGAACCCAGACGAGTTCCAGTTAGGAGGTGAAACGTAAGCATATGGATGTTCGACACCACTGGATACATTTACTTGTATGTACTCACATACTGGAGAAACAGCAAACAGCGCAGTTAATATAACATAAAACACACACAAATAAACATAAGGCTAGTAATGCTAACACAAAGATCATACATCATTATCTCAATATCTGAATAATTCAAAATATTTACAAAATTAATTTTATACATATATCTTCATGCTGATCCTGGTCATCCTTCACGATTGCTTACCTTGTCCCATTTAATTAGAAATCAGAAAATACATTCTGCTAACATTACAGTCAACTTCGTGCGTCCTCTCCTACTCCCATGATGGAAATACTCATCCTGCCGCAGCCTCCTTGCGTCAGAGCTGTAAATCCACCAGAAGAGTCATACCTGATTATGATAATCAATATAATTCGCGTAAAACTGTACGCCTTAGTAAAAGAAATTAAACCACAAACCGCGTAAAGCCGAACAAGAGGCAGCGTGTCGGGGGAAATGCGCTCTCGTTGGATTCACACGGTCAGTGCGGTTTAAGTTGTTTCGGGGCGCTCATGGTCCGGCGGGGGCGCCCCATCAGCACCGGCTGTCAACGTGAGCCGGGTCCAAATCCAAGTTCTGCTAGTAGTGAACTCCTGACCAGCGACGCCCAGTTCAAAACTAGCGGAATTCCGGACGTGCACCCGGGGGAGCTGGGCAGATAGCTACGTCCAACTTTCAGGTCTTCCACTAAATAAATATATTTATAGTTATTTTTTAATCAGTGTAAATCACAGCTACAGGCACGGCCCTGAATGGGAATTCCTTTTAAAATAGTCTATTATTTTCCCTACAGATCGATTTCCATCATTAAAAAAAAAATTAGAAAACATTTCAGCTTGACATTTAATCGCGTATTTCATAATCTATTTACAGCTATAAGACGCTGCATATGTAATGTAATAATCACGAAAGGTTTTGTCTCTGTAATTATTATACATTTTAAGAAACTCTACCAAATAATGGAATCTCCTAGGACTACAAAGGACGCCTTGCCAAATTACAATCAAACCTCATGAAATAAACCGCATTTTAACTCATTTAAAAACATAAGTATACCTTAATTACATGTTTAATCTTGTTGCAAAAATACACAATAATAAATTAAATCAATTTTACCGGCAATATTTTATGAAGTGTATATTTTTAAATAATAATAATTTATGCCTATATCTACAGCTTCTTTTCAAGTATTATTGCCGTCAGTTCCTCTTCCTTCAGACCTCTTCCAGCCGTTAAGAGGACACCAGGAAAGACAAAGCATGGTACAGAGATTAAAACTAACAGTCAAAGGGGTTTTGGGATAAACTGTCCGTTCCCTGAATTGAACCATAAATCCTGTAAGATTAAGGTGTTTCTATGTGCAGGCATGTCAATACCAATCAGGATAACAGATGCCAGGGGCATCCAGCACCCCAGTCGTCCAAATAAGCAGCTTTGGTCAAATGGAAAAGCTAAAAACTTAACCTAGATTGTCTTGGTAGTTTTATTTGCAGGCATGAATAGGGGAATCGCGGAAACCTGAAAAATGTCACAAAAATATGCTTGGAACTAAGAACTGTGATGTGAGAACAATTCTTTGTTCTTTTGTTTACTGGTTCCTTGGTTTACCAGTTTGTCATGCATTTTAGCCAAATGTTAATCATACACTTGTAAATGTGGAGATGTTGTAAAGACAGGGCCTTCACTCATTAAGGTCATTGTTGAGTTTTGAGTTTTGCTAGTAAACTGTGCTCTTTTTTTATCTTCTCCGGTTTCGCAGGAGCCATATGGTATGATGCCATGACCCTAAAATTTCAAAGTGATCCCTTGGCTGTCGCCCCAGTCCACTGACGTTTACCATCATCACTGACAGATAACCCAGAGTTTCCCGCCGATGCGAGCCGCGCAACCAAGTGAAGTAAGGTGACCGACATCTATGCCAAGTAATGCCAGAAAATAGGTGGATTAGCTTGTTTCACATCCCGTTCCACCTCTGACCGTATTAGGTCAATGGAAAAGCTAATCCTCTGCATGTAACGTGAAGACAGGTATAAAAAGGAAATGTCAGACACTTCTGGGAAGGCACGTCGTAGTCAGCCTTGGGTGAACGGCACCGACCAGCCGGGAGAACAAGCTGAGACATTGGGTTGTGTCCTCAGAGTAGCAGGAGGCACAGCGGAATGGCAGAGGAATGGGGAAGTGTCGTGTTTGCGGCCAGGAGGCGGAACGAAGAGGAAACCACACGGGAGTCTGTCTTTGTGTACACCAACAGCAACAACACCAGAGGTGAGAATGACTCTGTGACTCTCTCACCACGTCGCTACTCTGTCAATGAAAACTATGGTCCACTCTAGTTTAACATCCACAAGCCTAAAATGTTCCAACTGCTTTTCTAGTACAGATTTGTTGGTGTAGTGTTGTACAGCTCTGGAAAAAAATTAAGAGACCAAATCATTTTCAGTTTCCCTCATTTGTCAATGTATGGGTATGCGCCTTTATGAAATATACATTTGTTTTGCAATCTCCAGGCTGGTTCTTCCCTGCTTCTCATTAATGAAGAGCTTCTTCCTTGCTTTGCGGGTCTTCAATCCTACTTCTAGGAGCCTGATACGAACTGCCCTAGCAGTGCACTTCACACCACATAATGTCTGCTCTTTGAAGGTCACTTGAGGTCATCTTCCGATTTATGAGGCACTGCTGGATTAGTTAACGGTCATCTCTGGCATTAGAAAGTTGCTTCTGTCCTCTATCTGGCTGGTTTTTGGTCATTGCCAGTGTCTCCTGCTTCACCTTGTTTTTCACTTTGATCGTGTGGACAAGCTTTTGGCCCCAGCTGGGGTGGATCCAGTTGTCGTGGTGCATGTTGGCACCAACGACATAGG
>JAODKF010000138.1:23707958-23720986 GCA_026779585.1 Mormyrus proboscirostris | reverse complement strand
CAATTTATTAACTCCAATTAGCCTCAGCATGTCTTTGGACTGTGGGGGGAAACCGGAGTACCCGGAGGAAACCCCACTACAACACAGGGAGAACATGCAAACTCCACACACATGTAACCCAGGCGGAACCCGGGTCTCAGAGGTGTGAGGCAACAGTGCTAACCACTGTACCACCATGTCGACCCACTTTCACTTCATTAGGAAAAAAAAAGAACTTTAATTTTTCACATGATGGCTGATTTTTACCCACAATAAAGTAAATTACAAGTATTTTAACTCCACGTAATTGACCAGTTACGGTATTTTTCAGCCTGTGTGAAATCAGCCTATAATGATGCCACCTAGGTGGTGACCTTAAAAGCGCATGTGTGATGGACAGCGATGTCATTAAGCCTGGGGTGTGACATCTGGCAGCCCAGTGTGACATCAGTCCTTCAGAAGATGACCTCCATTTTTGGGGTTACACGGCTGAGCCAGAAAGGTCTGCATGTCACCTGGGCCTGGGCTGGCACCTCACCAACCAGCTGTATTGAGGGTGCTTCTTCTACTCATCCTACAGGACCCTGAACCCCCCACTCAAAGTGACCCTATCTCCTCTTCCTGTTACTGTCACGCACTACTTTGTGCCCATAAGCAAACATGTGACCATATCCTCAGATTTATTCACATTGTGCTAAAACACACTGAAACATACCCACGGAGTCTGAATTACCCGTACAGAACAATCTGTAAAACACAGACCACAGTCAAATTAAAATTTCAGAGAAAATATATCTTCTAAAGTGTTACACTCAGGAGTCCACACCACTGCAATCCTCTTTGAAATATGCTTTAAAATTCCCTGAACTCTCTGATCTCTGGAATTTTCCTTTCATGGTAGGTTGGTTAACAGCCACCAGAGGGCGACATGAATACCTCCTCCTTGCTGGAGCCAAGGTTGAGCAGGGCCATCGGGCTGTTGGGGGCGCTACTGACACCAGGTGATGGCTCAGGGGCGGAGTTTGACTGCGGAGCCAGAGATGCCACCAATGCCTGATTGGCTGTCTTGGTTCCAAGGGTGGTTGACAGGTACTGCTTCACCTGCTGTCTTTGGGCCTGCTGGATGTGGTACTTTGTGGGGTTTTCAAGATGGGTCTGAACCTGCCAGGTGACCAAGAGAGGAATACAATAAGAATGACGCTAATGCTAAGGGTTTGTTTCTTCAATCATAATCGAAAATCCAGCCCATTAGAACAACATGACCAGCCTAGGTTCTCTTTAGGGAGAGTATTTTTTTAGATTAATTAGAGAAAAACAACGTTTGGTGGGTGGATTAGATTAAATCTCAGTTGAAATGGGTGGTGAATTAAATAGACAAATTTTTTCAGTGATTAAATGAGTCTGGAAACTTTGAGTGATTACCAACTTTAACATTACTAATTTTGTTTGTCCATAACCAGTCTTCTCACATAAACTGTACATTCGTCAGGCTGAAACCACACGCAACTTATCTATCTTACCTTGAGCACCTCCACCGGCACCTGAGCAGGGGGTGGGCGGCTTGTGGGCGAAGCCATGGAAACGGCAATGGCGGGGGAGGGGCCGGCAGTGCCGCGGGGGCCCGCCGAGGCCTGTCGCTGGGCCTCGCGGCGCTCTTGCTCCCGCGCCTGGTCCCTCATCAGCTGCTGCCGTAGCAACACACGTGACGACATGGTTGACCGCTGGCTCACGGCACCGAGGCACAGAAGCTCGTCCCAGACAATGCAAACTGTTAGGAGATGAAACGTTATGACCACTCAGTTCAAACTGCAAACATGTGTTACTCAGAATCAATGTTTCCCAATCGGGTCCTCGCTGACCCACAGACCAGGTTGAGCAGGGCCATTGGGCTGTTGAGGACACTGCTGACCCCAGGTGACGGTTCGTGGGGGGGAAGTCTGACTGAGGAGCTCAGAGGGAGCATAAACATGGACTGGGTGTGGGTCCCAGAGGACAGAATTGGGAAACACTGCTCAAAATGAATATGTTCAAAATAAACTGTGCAAACAGAGCCAGATTCACACAGTTCATTATGTCCTACATGCTTAAATATATATGTAAATTACAAACTTTGTTTACATATCAGTAACCAAGGAAAACAATAAGGTAAGAATCAGAAATGAGCCCATATGTATGTATATTTGGAATTTGTTTAAATTTAGATTCCTGAAGCGTGATGCAATCTTACCACTTACATAACTAAATTGATTTAAATTGTCCTCTATACACAACTTCTAGTCAATTCGACATTGACAGCCCCTTCCTACTGACCGCACTACACATCACTGGCCACAGGTGGCAGTGCCACCCCACAGCTGACTATCAGACCAAGAAAAAAAAAGAATGATGTTATATTAGTAAGATTAAACCAAAACACAAAATTCAGGCCTAAGAGACTACAGAGGCATGCAAGGCCTATGTTGCATAACAGATTTGTTTAATAACAAATATATATTTTTGTTATTATTATTACCAGTTCATCATTTTGGATCATTTTATCCAAGGAAACTTTGCACCCATTTACATCACATATATTTTACTACAGAGAGGCAAACTGCAACACCTTGGTCAAAGATGTACTGGAGAATTTCAGGTTACAGCATAATGTCCCAAAGGATGCCTCTCAAGAGACAGTTTTAATGACTTTAACTTATAATCCTATCATCAGATGAACATTAGTAACATTCATTAAGCTCCCTCTGGCACAGCAAAGACAGCAGGGGAATTGCACTGACTCATGGGGAAGTGCAACAGGATAGAGGAATCAAAAGGGCAAACTGAAACCAAGACTAACCCCGTCCCCTAAGGTCCAGACTGCCGCCAACCCTGTCCCCTAAGGGCCAGACTGCCACCAACCCCGTCCCCTAAGGGCCAGACTGCCACCAACCCCGTCCCCTAAGGGCCAGACTGCCACCAACCCCGTCCCCTAAGGGCCTGACCGCCGCTAACCCTGTCCCCTAAGGGTGAATATGGTGGTCAGTCAATGCTGCCACGTCGCCCAATCCAGCACTATGGAAATGTGTGGTCTAGGTAGCTGAATTGTGTCACAGCGTCAGGGACAAGCTCCAGAAATGTATCTATGCTAACGGAGGACATTCTGAACAGACTAAACATGACCCAAACAGCACTGTAAAAAAAGAATTGTATACCTACTTAAAAATATAACTTTTCATCCTGTATTATTGCTATATAGCCGTCACATGAGAATTAAGGTGATGGAGGGAGTTTGCCGGTTCAAGCTCTTGGTCGGGCGCTCTGCTTGTACCTTTGAACATGTATTTTTAGGCATCTGTCTATCTAAAACTACACTGAAGCGATGCTCCTCATAGGGCACAACAGCCATTCCCCTGGGGGATATAAGACTGAGGCAGTGAGGAGGCAGGGTGGGGGGGGGTTGGCAGAATCGCCGACTTGTTTCTCTGGCTCATGGTGTTCAGGGCAATGGGTCTCAAGGCCTGGCCTTAAATAGCGGTGAGTCTTTTCTCATGCAGAACTCAACTATTAATAACAGCGGTGATCCACATTACCGGTCTCCATGCACACAAACGTGCCGGGGTGAGACTGCGCTGCTAGCAAAGGCCCCTGGCTTTGAGGCATCAGTCACCACACAAGTATAATGTGGGGAGGGGGTTTCCAAAGCAGAACTGGCCGATTAGTCACATTCACAAAAGTTAAAGACTTTACGCAGGACATAACTTTCCCTTTATGGTAGCATTTCTGAGGGCGAGGAAGCTGCGATTCTCCGTGGATTCCTGACCCGCAGCTCTCCTACTCTGAGAGCCACTAACAGCAGCACAAGCTACAGTAATCGGGAAACTTAATCTATGAGATACTGCGGCGGCCACGGGCATGTGGATGAACTGCTCAGCAAGCCAGAGAAATGGCAAAATGGCAACCGGCACCACCATCAATAACTGAATATTAAACAGCAACAAAAAGTTTTATTTATATAGGGTCTTTCACCAATCCAAGGACACTTTTCCGAGGATTGATATAACAAATGGTAATCATTGCAAATAACAGATGGAAGAAATATGGCATAATCGCAAATAGCATGACAAAGACAATAGACTAATTCAATCCATGGTAATAAGAATGAATAAAATGACAGTTAGTGATCAGGAAAGGAGGTGAAGCAGAGAGAGGTGAGATGGGGCTTGAATATGGGGAGAGAAACAGTTTCACAGGCTATGGGGGAAGGAGCAGCAAACTGAAATACCCAAGAAGCCATGGTGGTAAATTTAAATCTCTAGAGAGACCAACAGACCAGAAGGTGACGATCTATGACTGCGGATGGGAGAAGGGGGCTAATGTAATTCTGTAAGATAGTGAGGAGCATAGCCACAGAGTGCCTCAAATGTAAACAGGAGAATTACATTGCATGTGATACAGAACAGGGAGCCAGTGGAGGTTATGGAGAATAGGGGTGATGTATGGCAAGCGTTTAGTGTGGGTGAACACTCAAACTGCAGAGTTTCAATAAACAGCAACTGAACAATGAACTTAGCTGGAAGACCAATGAAGAGAGTATTGCAATAATCTACTTGAGATGCAATAAAGACCCGAATAAGCATTTCAGCATCCTTGGTGCTGAGTGCAGTATGAAGGTGTGTAACGCTGTGGAGGTGAAAAAAAAGAAAGCCATCTTAGACAGGGAGTTTATGTGATCTTCAAAGGTGAGAGCAGAATCACCAAGATAGCACCAAGATTATATGCAGTGGGTGAAGCGCCATCAATCTCTAGACTAAATCTGTTATGGTGTGAGGCTATTGACTTGGAACCAATTAGCAGGAGATCAGTTTTATCAAAACTAACTTTATTAAAGTCAAGCGCGAGCATCTACTGTCTTACACAGAACAGCCACAGGATTCCTGCCAGGCAAACATACACGTTTGCTGTATTCTGATATTAAAAGATCAGGCTGAAGAGGTTTATCATGCATGTTTGACAGTGACATAATATTAAAAGACACTTTCATGCTAAATGTTGAACTGCTTTCAGCACATCTTGGCTCTAGGTTACCAAACATGTGTCTGACGTATGTATAGCGTGTCCCTCTGAACTGACCTGAGAGCGACGGTGCAGGGGCTGTCCTCAAAGTGGCCGAGGTCTTCAAAGGCGAAGCTAGACTCTGTGTACGACTGGCTGAGAGGGAAATATGCAGTGTCAATATGGCAGGAGCACAGGCCGCCCGCAATGCAGCAAACCGGTGACTCAAAACTGTGCGCAACATTTAATTTTGAAACAGACAAAAGCACACCTTTGCTAAGCAGGCCGGTTCATCAAATATGACGTTTTTTACACAGCCAGTGGTTCTCAGCTTCGAATCTCCACACTGCTGATCACAAAGAGTCTGACTACCCCCACCTCCCCAATTGCCGACCAAAGAGGAAGTTGGGCCGCTGTCTGTCTCTCTGGCCTACAGTCACCACAGGAACTGCTGTCATGAAGCCACAAAGCTTCACAAACACGGCTCAGAAAAATCCTTCCAACAGCAAAACATGCAAAAGCTACCAGGAACGCTGGAGGCCAACATGTGAGCAAGACTGGCCCCAAGACAGAGGCATAACCTCAAAGTTTCCATCCAGTGGGGAATCTGAAACTAAATTAAACCTAAAAAGCCTAATCCAAAACTTTCCAAGTTTTAAACAGCGCATTTTCCCCAGCTTATTACACAAGAGTTTTCAGAATGCATAAGGTATTCTCGCAAACACCTGATGGTCATGGTAAAGTTCTTCCTTCTTCGGGAATATCCACACATAAATCTTCCAACCTTTAGTCCAGTACAGGAACAGACCGTGACACCGTAACACTAAATACTGCATTATGCGCCACGGATACTGCATAATACAAAGTTAGGGCAGGTGAAAAGTGACCGACTACAGCTCACTGACAGCCACATTCAATACGAAAATAAAGTAAATGTTAGATAAGTGAGTAATACATTATATATAAAACGCTGTTCAAATATAGTTACAAATCGCCAAAAACATAAACAATAAAATACATCATAATAATACATAATCAATAAAAGATTTTTATTCACATTATATATAAGTAACAGTTGTATGGTTAATAGTGTGCTTGTTCTTTTATAAAACGAATGCCTTAAAAACAACAAGCGATACCAAGTCAAAACTTAGATAAAGACACTGAACTGAAGGATGTGCGCGAAGGTAAAATTCCTTTTTCCCCGCAGAACAAGAGCGACAGTATAGCCACTGTAGGGTTTTTTCCGCACAGTACAAATCCTGACAGTATAAACACCAGCGCTGTCGCAACTCGGAATATTTTCCCCGCACAACATAAACAGCGTCGGGATAAAGACACGCCTGCGGCCGGCGGTTTGCGCGAAGCGGCTGACAGTGAAGCCGAGCGGCCCCAGTAACTGACAGTGACAGTCACCGGCAATGACGGCCGCTGTCACTCCGGCAGTGCGACCCGCCGGCCCGCACCAGCTCCGACTCAAAACATTCTGCCATTTCCTTATTTTGCGCGCTTGAGTAGAGGTTTGTCATTTTTTTGTTGGGGGACAACTAAAAGTGCATTAAATATGACCTCTTTAACAAGGCAGAGTGCCGACTTCAGCACAACTTTTTAGAGTTTCGTCTATATCTACGACGAAGTTTTAGTATCCAATAAACACATGGAGGCGGCTTTTTGCGGCAGCACCTACCCGCTTAAAGTCCGCAAAGGTCCCGGATTATCCACAGGTTGTTTAAAATGGTCCGAGTCGCGGTGGAGTTTGAGACGCAGCGATCCGCGAAGGTCCAACAGCCTCGCCGTCTTCGGAATTCACGCAGAAACCATCCGGTCCGGATATTGCAAAGTTCGCGATCGAGCCCTGAAACACCCTGGACAATATGGCGTCTCGGTTGGAAACACACTTTGAAAACAGGGTGTTTTACGCGGGGAGGGGCAGAACTCCGCGCACGTCCCTCCCCAGGATCTGCGTCTGTCTTTGCGTTGCGCCACCGGACCTGCCGCTTCTTGGAAACGCTTTGCGTCTATTCTGCAGCTGAGCTACATTCTTTTTAATGCAACACAGACGTATAACAGAAATGTCCATCCAAAATAACCATCAACGTATTTAGCCACGGTAGGCCTGTCTGAGAACTGTAATGAATTTAATTTAGCAGGTTAAACATTGTGCCCCGGCCGTAATAACTGTAGACATGTTTGGCATGTTTATTACTGATTATGTTACATTTCACCTCAACTTTGAGTTCATACGTCTGCGGCATAGACACAAAACCTCCCAGGTGTGTCTGGGAAATACAAAACTCACAACTCTTTTACATAGATAAGCCATTTTTAATTGAACAAGACACTTCATTAAAAAAGCAGGAAAACGCTAACGTACATTGCATACACAGAAACTAATTCATGTTATTCATCACTTCCGCCAAAATGTATTTATTGTTGATGACTGAAGGTAAACTTTATTTATAGAACGTTTTAACAAAAATAAAATTTACTAATGAGAAATATTGAAATGCACCTTTTACACGATGCTTTTGGCGATATATTCAGCTTTTCTCTAATTTATAAATCTTTCAACCCTCGCCAAAATATTCCTATAATTTATCTAGATCGGATTTCTCCGAATAAGCTACAAATTCTAATTTACAAATACTAATTTGCATTTAGATGGATTAAACAAATGTTTCAGTTATCCTATCATAAATATAGTCATATATATTTTTAAGCATTATCTTTCTGTAGGTTTTACATACATATTAACATATTTCTGCGCAGCTGCTTGGAAGCACTTCACCAATCAGTGAGTGAAACGGAATAAAATGCATAATTTCCCGACCGGCCTTCATACCAACGTCAGAGGTTGGTAATACAACACCACCCTTCCAGAAAGTAGGCTTCACCTACCCGGCGAAACACACAAGGCCGAAATTCATAAATATGGAAAATTTGACGCCTCTAATAAAGATCGCTCAGATGGGTAGGTTTAGACTGCCCCCTAGTGTCCAACCTCGCGCAAGGTGCACCTCTGAATAGTGAAGGCTTGACAAAATAAGACTTCATTGATTAAACACACAGCTGTATGTATGTCACATTAAAGTATTGATGTTCTTGTTCACTTATAAAGCAACATGGACCTAATAATAATCTATATCGTAATTACTGTGCATCACTCATCTGCATCCTATCTGTACCTGGCAGCTCAAAACATCTCATACACATACTTATTTTTTTTAAATGAAAGTGTAAATGGTATGGTGACAAGTTGGCCTCCTAGTTCTTCACCGTCTTCAGGACAACCCCCCCCACCACACACACACACACACACACACAATTTTGTAGGGTTATCCACAAACTCTGGTGGTGGTCGGGGGGGTGAGTCGTTACTGATCTGCAGATGGGGCAGGAATGCTGATCCATGACAGGCCCTGCCTGCTTGCTATACCTTGGTATATCCCACCCCTTAATGTGAGTCTGCATGTTCAGGGACTCATGTGAGTCTTAAACTAAAGTCCCGGGAGCAGGTGAATCAGCACTGGAGTCGAGGTCCTGGTACAATGAGAACTCCATTGACCTAAGCGAAGAGAAATTAAACAGAAAGATTAGAACATGCAGACTCCACACACACACACACACACACACACACACACACACACACACACACACACACACACATACACCTCAGGTGGTGGTCAGTTACCTGCCGTGCAGCAGGTGTCCATGAAACGTTGCCGACAGGTGTACCTGGGGGCTGTGTAGATGCAGGTAGGCCTGTTCAGACTGCAGGGACTGGGACTGGTGTGTCAGTGGGTGAGGGTGAGAGCCATGCAGGGAGGGGTTGGGTCGCCGGGACAGGCCGGAGCTGGGGCCCGTCATGTGGCTCAGGCTGTTCCTCAGGTACCAGTCTCTAAGGCCCTCCAGTGCCAGGGCCTTGTGAAGACCGCGTGGGGGGGCGTCGGCACTCGGGAAACGCAGAGGCCTGCGGGCAACTGGGGGCCCGCCAAGAGGTGAGTCGGGGTGTCCTGAGCACAGGAGCACCCCCTGCTGGTGCTGGGAGAGAAGAGGCCCACAGGACTTGGTCCTGGTCACCTTGGCCCGGCGCAGCTCCCCCGGGAGGCCATGAGCAGGAGGGCCGCTACCATCACCAGTAGGTGCGCTGGGGGTTGACCCTGGAGAGGACCGGTCCTCAGGACCCCCTGATGGCTGCCGCTGGCGGTGTGGCTGGGTTGGTACCTTTGGCCGCCTACCCCACATGCAGTCAGTGAGAGCAGAGCCGTGGGCCCCTCCCCCTGTGCAGCCAGCCAATGGCGGTCGTGCCCTGCCTTGCCCTGCTGAGACATCAGCGACTCCACGCCGGGATCGCCCATCCGTCAGAGTCTCAGAGCTTCGATAAGGCCCGCCCCGCGGTGGCATCCCGGCACGGCGCCGTCCCTCCTCCATGTAGGCAGAACGATCCAACAAGGCCTCCGAACTGGTACTGCGACGTGCCTTGGCCCCCCCGTGCTGGACCGAGCCAGGAAATGGACCCACCCCCGGAGAAAACTCGAGGCCATCTGCAGTCCACTCTACCCCAGGTCCACCCAAAACATCTGACCTAAGAACACAAAGAAGGGGGGAGATTTCCTTTTGAAACTCATTTTTATAGGCCCTAAAAATTTGGATGCTTTCATGAGGCCCAAAATCTCTAGTGACACCCCTGTTCAGCAGTCTTGACCAGGTCACCTTACTACTGCTCTACTGATCAGACTATTAAAAGCCACAGTGGTGGTGAGTCTCACCTCCAGTGGACGCTGCTGAGCACAGGCCGGGACAACAGGGGTGTAGCAGGGACACTCCTGCCCTCTGTGTTGGAGACACCTTGAACGAGGGACTGACTCGGGCTGTGGACACAGAGCAAGCTGCGGTCACAGGGGAATTCACCCAAAATGTAATTATGACATTATCATACCCTAAACTGCTCCTCCTCTATTCATAGCACAAAGGCATTATGGAAAACTGAAGATTTTTAGGTGATAAAGGAGAGGACAATCCTGGCCATTAATGTGAACATGATTACTTAGGAATACCAGTTTAAAAAAAAAAACAGGAGTAGGTGTAGCAAATTTGTGGAGCTGCAAAATTGGAACTTTCAACTGAAGGGCAAATTTGCAAAACTCAGTCCACATAATACGTTTTCGAGGAAAGTTATGTAGACTGAGTGAGTTTTGGGCAATTTAATGAAAATTCTTTGTTAGATTACCTGAGGTCTGAGTGAGAAATTTGCTCTTCAATTATCAGTCACAAATCAGAGCTGGAATGTGACCCGGTCATGTCAGAAGGTGTCACACGATGCAGCAGTCTCCTTCAGTCATGCGGATGTGTTTTGTGTGCTATTTTCCTGGTAGTCCCCTGTGGATGGTGCTCCCTACCTGTCGGAGCTGGCTATGGAGCCACGGCGGGGCCTCATCTCGCCGTAGGCCTCCACAGGAGAAGGTTTCCTGCAGACCCGCTTGTCAGGGCTCCCCGGGGTCATGCATGGGCCGGAGGCCAGTTGGTGGTCCTGGATGGGGTTAGGGGACCACTCCCCTGCATAGGATGGAATGAAACTCATTCAGAACCTCCAAGAGACAAAACTGCAAAAGCAAATGTGAGGCTGACAATGTAGCTGAGAGCCTGTTTGCTTTAAAAGGCTGGTTTCAGGGCATCTTGGCTTAGCCACCAAGCTAACAGCAGAAATTCTCCACAGCAGCCCTCGCTCTACACATTACTGGCAGAACTCTAATTACACATTAAATTATTTAGCAGACTTTTATCCAAAATGACATACATTTTGGAAAAGCAGGGTCAGCCAGTCCCTGGAGCAATTGAGGAGAAAGGGGCTTCCCTCAAAGACCCATCGGACTGGCATTGGCATCCTTCCAATCACACACACACTCTGAACACTCTGAGCCAATTACATGCCAGTGTTGAGTTGCAGAAATAAAAAACACAAGGCTCACGACCATGATTAAAGGCACAGCTGTGTTTGTGTTGCATGATCTGAGCATGTGAGCTTTGCGTGTGATTGGCCCGTTCACCGTGGTCCTGTCCTGTGCAATTCAGTGCAGATAGGTCTGTCTTCACTTCTTCATCTGTGGAGGCACACAGACACACAGGTTTGTAATTATACCTTTGTGGGGACTCCGCATGATGACCTTAAGCCCTACCCAGCCCTAACCTTAACCATAAGTAACCAAAGTACAAGACTTTTGGCATTTTAAGTTTTTTGATTACATTCACAGATCTTTGTGGGGACCTGAAAAATGCTCCCCAGAATGTCAAAATTACAGATTTTTATTACATGGTGGGGGACATTTGGTCCCCGCAATATAATACAAACATAATCCACACATACACACACACATTCACATACAATTTGTGAAAAAAATGTAAGTTTAACCACCTCACAACCTCCTGTCACTCATCCCATCACTGCTGGTCACACCTGCCAACTGAAACAGATATTGGCAGTGACTGGGAAGTCAGTACCTGTGTGGCAGCCACGATGGACAGTCCGTCTGCCTTGTTGCTGTGCCTCTTTCTGCCTACGGAGGGCGACACTGAGCAGGCCCTTTTTCTGTATCCGCTGACAAGCCTCTTCCTGTCCAAGATCAGGCACCAAAACAGACTGAACAGACTGAAAATTTTCCTCCCCTGGAGGAAAATTTTTGGAACAGTCCACTCACCTCTTCCTTCTGAGCAGGAACGCAGTGGGACTCTGACATTCTGTTCTGTACAAGGGGAGCCTTTTCCCCTTCTCCCAAGGGAAACTCACTGGGAAGCTCCCCAGTCAGCTTCTGAAAACATCCCATAGTAACAGAACAAAAAAAAACACTATTTTCCACAACTTTGTAACATTTTTCCTCCCTGCTGGCAAGTGGGTCAAGACCATAAACACCCAGCCAGTTTTCATCCAAAGGTCATGTGACAACTCAGTAGGTACTTATTCAGGCACTTTAACACTAATACTACACTGTCAGTGTTACATAATATACCATTGCTACAGTCCCCCACCACTTTATCTTACCCCATGTGGTAATGTTACACATACTACAGAATTAACTGTATTTACGGCCTACTGTATAGTGGTTGTTACAGTAAACACTCTTTTGCCAGGCATTCAAGTAACTCACATGCTAAACATAAAGAATAACAAAGGGAAGCATTGCACAATACATATGTCAGGCCCTACCCATGCCTATGGCTTTAGCAGTCTTTCCATTGGTTGCACAATTGTTTATCTTGCCGTCTCTAGTGTTGTGTGAAATATCCAACTTCATCTGACATATCAAGAGTAACATTCAGCTGTCAGGAAAATAGTTATACAACAGCTGTATAGGTTAATGCACAGTTATGAATTTCACTGTAAATGTGACATTTAAATGTTATATCACTGAATCCTTTCTGGTTAGAGAAATAACAACAAAGTGTCCTTGTGATATACAGAGCAGGTATTCTGATTCTGTTCTCCTCTGCCACAGCGGGAGGTCATATGTATTCAGCCAACAGACAGGGATGTATAAGGACAAACTGTCCTGCCATTTCCTGATGCCTAAAACAAAGACGAGTCACTGGATTGGTGGAGGGGTTCCCTGAGAGATTCTACACACCAGGGGCGGACTGGTAGGCGGGGCAGCTGCCTGAGGGCCCCGGGCCCCCCACCCCCAACTGCAAATCTCACATGTATGCAAAACATTTGTGAGGATTAAAACAGTGATGTTTTGCATATTATATGAATATGTGACATGCTACTTTTATATCTGTCATTTTTATGTATGCAATCTCATTATGGTGGGAGTCACAAAAAAAAATTCTAAATAAAACAATTTTGAAATGTAATAGTTCGTAATTTTTCTAGTCAAACTATGTTGTGTAGGTGTGTATTTAACGGAAAAAAGCAGTGGAATTTGCTAACTACTGCAGTGCATAATGGGTATGTTATTTGGAGGCTATTTAAGTTTCATCATCAGCAACAGACATCAGCAACTAACATAGGCAGGCCCTAGGTGTGA
>JAODKF010000138.1:23673955-23691177 GCA_026779585.1 Mormyrus proboscirostris | reverse complement strand
CCTCATTTAGTTCATAACAGCTGTTTAACCCACTGGAGGCTGAGGCCCATCAATCACTTTTGAAGTTCAGAGGTAAGCTTGACATTTTTATTTATCTCAGCTATCCAGAAAAAAAACATCTAACCCAAAGTGCTACATATAGCTATGTCCAGCACTAACTCAGCACCAATAATCAGACCATATAGAATGTCTGTTTTTTTTTTTTTTTTTTAAACTGTAAACATATACATTTCTCAGAAAACAATTTTCAGAGGTATTGTTAAACAGATTATAAACATTTCTGGCTAAGATATCTCAGCTGTTGGCTGTCACGTTCGGGCGTGGACAAGCAGACGAGCGAGCGGGCAAGTAAGCCCAAAAAGCAGGCAGGCAGCGCAGCGGGACGGGGAAACGAGTCTTTTAATAATGATGGGACGAGTGCACGAGACATTCATCAGCGACAATACAATGACTGATCTGACATACTGGGGAAAGACGCGGACTAAATACAAAGGCTAGGCTGGGATTAACAGGACACAGGTGATCACAATCGGGGCAGGAACATGAGGTAACGAGGTGGGCACACAGGAGGATCGGATGGGGCTGATCATGACATTGGCAAAGCATTCAGAAATTTCATATGGTTTGATTACTAAAGTATTTTGAAGTGACTCCCCCAGTCAGCGGCCTACACAATATAGCAAAACACCTGTAATAGTTTGCATACTGTCAATGTTCTATCAGTCTGCCACATCATTGTTACTACCCCCCCACACCCATCAGTTGGGAAAGTCAGTGTGAATTGTAAGAAAAGAAGAGACAAAAGCCTTTTTGCGGTTTATAAACCATACCATTGAGTAAATGTTCATTAATAAAAAGTGCGATCACATTATTGGAATAATACAAAACAATAAGTGAATAATAGAACGATCGATTATCAGTCCTGATCAGGATGCCAAACTTCAAAACAGTTTCTGTTTGGTTGAAGGCAAATGTCACATGCTTTGCACTTCCAATGGGTTTTTGTGTCTGTCTGTCGATAACTTGGGTAACTGAACCCGTCGTTACATGGCTCCAAATATGCAAGTTGCTAACAAATAGCAACAATGAAGACTGATGAGAAACGTGCCCAGGCTGTTTTTGCACCGCAACTTTGCTCCTTCCATTTTTGAACGAACAGTGAACATGCAAGTTGCATCATTTATGTCAATTATACAAGTATTTTTAATACGATAGTTAATTTTGTCAAATGTGTTATTTCCAGCAAATACAATCCATACTATTTTAAGATATTCTGCAACATGTATTTTGAGAAACGCAAGCTTAACAACCCGAAAATGATTGCTTTGTAGTCTCATCCTTGCAAAAAAAAAAAATCACAAAGGTAGTGAGAACCGCTAAAAGAATAAGTGCCTATTAGCAACAGTTTGCATATATTTTTCTTCTTTTTAAAGTGTTTTCAGTAGTGATCAAAATTAGACTGGGTTACTGCTAATTTTTTGTAGAGTTTGCAGTTATCCATCAATTGAAGGGATGTATTTTTTCCCCACCACAAAATAAAAAGATGAAGCTAGACATAAACAAGACGATATGGGAGTTTTCAAGCATTTTCTTGACCCAGTAACAACCATGGGATTATCATACAAACAGGGGTATTTGCAAATAGCGGGCAATTAGCGCTGCTTTGTGACTCAGTGACTCTTGGTCTTATTCTCCTTACAAAGCTCTAAAGATATATTTAGTTTAGCTTCTGGTGGTGTTTTTTATGCTTCTATGACAAAAACTTGCTGAGTGTTTTTAAACGGTTAGGCGATATTTCCAGGTGATCCTGCAAGCAGCATTGCCAACTGCAGAGGGTTATCAAATGAGACACGGAGAAAGTTCACCTCACTGACTGTTTGCCTGCTTGCTGAAGCCCCGGTGTAGTCATCCATCATAGGGGCCTCGAGACTCTGCAAGCATCATATCGGGCTCAGATTATGATTGACAGGTACCACACTAGATCACAGTGTGATGGTCATTTAACCGGAGACCGTCCGCAGCCCCAGGTAGTACCTTGCGAATGGGGCACAAGCACTTCCGGTGCCGGCACCGGATGGGTTTCCGAGAATCGGGGTTGAGAAGCCCGTTCCTGCAACTGGCACAGTTCCCACAATCCTCTGTGACCAGGCAAGCACGACACTGACCGCAGGGCAGCCACTGGGAGGGAGAAAACAGATGGTGTGATTGAAATGACTTCTCCTAAAAACTGTGGGTCTGTAGTTCCTGGGCTGGTTCTGAGTGAACACCCATTTCACACCAGGAAGAATGTGAGCCATTAACACTGGAGTCCGGCTGGCCTTAGCTTTGACAGCTTAGCAGACTGGGTTACAAGAAAAAGTAATGTCACCTTTAAGAGAGCAAAAACATTTGCCTTTAATGACAGGCCAGCAGCCTCCCACTGTTGATCTTCAAAGAGCATGTGCATACACAGGGGGCGCGCTCACCTTCCTGAAGATGATGTTTCTACGGTCAACTGGCTTCTTCTCAGCTGGAAGGAGACACACACACACGGTCCAACAAAACTAACCTAATTCATCAACACCAGACAACTAATTCAGATGGATTTGAAGACATATACTGCTTTTTTGCACACATGTTCAGATTTATCAGTTTATCTTTAAAACACGGTTTTTGATGCTAATGTCAGTCTTTAGTGTGACGCTGAAACGGCGAGTGTGACAGACAGTTCTTGACGTACACCTGCACTTATGGCATGTCCCTGGCTGCAGTGGTGGCCCGTCCACCACGGTGAGCAGGTCACCGCATTGGGAACAGCTGCTGAAAGAGACCAGATCATACCTAACCGTCATGCCGGATGCTCACCAGCTGGGGGAGGGGGGAGGTGGGGGCAGCTACTCACCTAGCTGTGTTCCGAGGCACATCTGTGGATAGACTGAGCTCCACGAAGGATGACGGCGACCCGGAACTCAGCTCGCCATCGCCCTCAGGGGTGGAGGGCAGGCTTAGGGGAGCCAGTGAGGGATCTGGTTCCGACCAATTGATAGGGCAGACGCGGAAGCCAACGGGCAGGATACTACCAGGGCGGCGGGTACGCAAGGCAGCACCGCTCTCCTGCTGGCGCCTGCTCAGCGGTAGGGGAGACCCAGGAGCGGCTCTCTGAAGGCCAAGGGTCGTGTGGGAGGTGTAGGAATGGTCCTGACGGCCACCCCGCTCAGGGGAGACGCTGCACTCGGAAGAATTACCACCACCAGTTGATGGAGATCGGTCCTTTTTCGGACGCTGCAGGAGAAAGTCAAAGAACAACAAAGGAGTTTTTCTCGTGCAAGCATGTCACGGGTCACCAGCTCCTCAAACGAAACCACTTGCACGCAGCATACAGATGGAACTATACTGTTAACATCAACTTAATCTGAGACACGTAAAGTGCAACAGACCCACCCCCACAACAGAAATGATGACGGCATGCAAATCAGCACCACATCCCAGAGATACATCGACAAACAGCCCTCGGCTCAGTGGTGCTCACCCCCCGTTTCTTGCCACACTTAACCACCCTGTCCACGAACAGCCCCGATTTGAAGTCAAAGGAGGACAGGTCCATGGTCCCGGCCAAGTGTCGGATCATCTCGATCTTGCTTCGCAGGCGGTCGCCACCGGGGCTGTAGATGTCAGACACGAGGGGTGACAATGAGGCAAAAACAGCCCCCACAGACATTAATATTTAACTTAATTTATCTGACACTTTAATCACAAAGCAACTGAGGGTAGAGGGATGGGTTACAATTAATGTGTGCTCCCTGGGATTTGAACACATGACCTTTGCATTATTAGTATAATGCCCTATTTGAGCTACAAGCACATGCCCACATCACTACCTCATGTAATAAGTGTCGGTCCTGCCCACGGTGAAACCCGACCGGCGAAAGACCTCCTTGCGCTTCCAGCCCCGTCCCAGTATGGGCCAATCCTCCCATTCATCGTCGACAATGCTCTTCTTCCTCCTGTGCCTGGACCTGCCGGACATGCACAAGGGTTTAAACGAGGCGAAGACAGGAAGGGCGGGGACTTTGGCCGAGAGGTGACCTACTTGCCGTTGCTCCTGCGCTTCCTCATCAAGTTGCGCTCACTGTCAGCCAGACTCCCACTACGCTCGCTCTCCCCGGCCAAGCTGTTCATTTCCACATCCCCTTTGCCGTTCTGACATGCAGCCCCTGGAAGCAGACCCAGCTGCCAGCTCTGCCGGTCGTCCCCGTTGCCGTCGTCATCATCATCGTCCTCTTCCAAAGGTTCCAGCCAGTCACCTGGGGGTTCATTCATCTTGTCCTGGGCCTCCATCTCTGAACTCATCCTCCCCTCACCTTTCCCCACAGCACCTCCATCCACAGCACTGGCCAAAGGCCTCTCCACTGCTGCTGATAATACTAGACCCTTTGCCCCTTTGCTGCAGGTCTCTACGTCCCCTGCTCCATCCTTATTTCTGTTCCCCCATTGGCTATCAGGGTCTGAGCTGCTTGGTGGTTCCTTGCTCATCTCCCAGGACCCGCATGAAAGCCACTGCCCCAACAGCCACACGCGTACTCAAACGCGTGGGGGCCAGAGGCTCGCCTTCGTAATGCTGCCCCCTTCTGGTACCCCAGAAAACAAGCAACTGACAAATACCAGCCCTTGTGGGGGATTTGACTTTGACTGACCCTTCACTTTGCACCCACTCAAGGCAGTGTGGAGATCTGATTTTTCATTTAGGAAGAAGTTCCTACATCAGTCAGTCCACATCAAGTGTGACACAGAATTCTTCCTGTTCCTTGATTTTTCCAAGAAATTGAAAATTCCCCACCTGGCAAAATGACAGTGAACAAAAACAGTCTCTCAAACACATGACTGCATAAAACACACTCAAAACAGTGTTAGGTAACCCAGTTTCAGAAGATGCAACTCAGAATGGAACTTTTCAAGTTTTATTTACCTGAATTTACTTTTGTGTTTTAGAAAAAAGAAAATAATTCTGCCTTTGGGATAGTACATTCCATAAGAATGTATTAAAAATAACATACACAAATGAGAGTGAACACCCATGCCATAGGTCTTCAGTCTACTGTGTTAGGGGAAGGCTCACCCTTCTATAGGAAAATAGAAAACCATCAGAAGGATCCTCGAGACTAAATAACATATTTATTTAATAAAAAGCACAGGTTTACTCCAAGTCTGGGGTGATGTTAGACCACAAGTACTATTGCAGTTTTACTGATAACAGCACACTTGTTACTGAGAACTCCCACACAGACAGAGCTCTGGGATGTCTCTCAGTAGATGGACATCTCATTTTATTTCATTTTTTTGTTTAATAAGTGAAACCATAAAAAGTTCAGTATAGGTTTGTTATGTTCCAAGTAATTATGTGGTCCTTGGGAGTATTTAAGTCAAACCCCCTCAAGAGTGGGGACACCCCAGTTAGAACCGATTCCATATGAGTGAAGTTACCCAGCTCAACAGAGTTTATTAGAGATGACAGAGGGTAGAACTAAATTTGGAGGTGACAGTCTGAAATCCCCAGCCCCATACAGAAAATGAAATTAGACTATGGTGTGACAAGATCAGATAAGCAGGCTAACTGCTATGGTTAAGCTATCATGCCCACAGACACACAAGTAAACAGGGCTTCAAGTGAAACACTCATGTCTAAACTGTTCCTATCATGCTGGGCTCTTGGGGAGCACTTTTCAGCACAGGAGTGTTTGCAGAGCATCCCATAACATCCCAATGATATTATTGCTGCTAGAATGTGTCCGAGTATGATATACTGTTAACACCATCTTTAGCACACAGTACCAACGGGTTTCAGTTTTTCACTCTTATCAGTCAAGTGCAGTAGTAGGACCTCAGGAATACCCATTAGATTTTTTGTATTACTGCACCATAAAGGGGTATGGGTGATTTGTTATACTGAAATTCTCAAGCCTTGTGGGGTACTAATATATGACAGGGAGGAGGAGAAACAGGATTCTTGAGGGCATTAAACTGACATAGCACGTTTTACAGACATGTTTCAACAAAAACCAGTTTCAACTCATTTTCAGAGGAAAAACAAACCGGTTTTGTCAGTCTTACTTAGCAAATGACAGCAAAAGCCGTTAATGGCGTAGATATATTGCGGCTTCAACAAAAAACGTAGGTGTAACACGTTACTCTTGCGAATTCAGGGACTGGCATTTAAATGACACACCACAAAACAAGTGTCCTTGTGTAAACAGCCGGGAACACGACTTATTTTAGAGCCTGAAGTTAATTTTACACTCTGAAAATAGTAACCAGGGTCCTGCTTCCGAACAGCAAGGTTATCTCCTAACCAGAGCCGTTTTGGCAGCATGTGTGATGGACACAATCCAGAGTGATCCAGGTCCAAAAACACTAACATTCTGAAGGGACTGTATCGTAAATATGTGATCAGGAATAATCACGGAGATGGTGAAATGGATTTCTTTATCCACTTCCAAACGGGAAAAAGAGATGCAGGCACATTGAGAAGCGACGGTCACAGACTTGAGAAACCCTGTACGGGAAACTGAGAACAGACTGCTCAAGAGACACAAAACGCGTCACTCGGCGAGCGCGGAAACTCTTGCAGCGCGCCCTAAACACGAAGCCACCCAGCTTCCCAGCACACTCTCAGCAACAGGACAACGAAAACTGGTTAGCTCTGACGTTATCCAGTACTGCTTCTGCATCGCCTACCCCCCCCACAACACCAAAAGCTGCCCGGCTCACAGTGGGAATGCTGACTAGCCAGTCAAAGCATGTGCCTTTTAAACCGTTCACTCCACAGATCGCCCCTACAGCTGGGCATCGCATCCGAATCGCCGTGGGTCGACTTACAAGCATGCAGAGCCGCAAAGGCGGAAGGGGTCATAAACGCGCATCGCGTTGAGTCAAGTCCGCATTTAACTCTCGGTAGGACACGAAATTACTCACGGAGCAGAAAACGAGCTCCCAGCAATGAGCATGCGCGAAACACACGGCCAAACGGAAGACCCCTGTCATGTGACGGGGAGCGATCGAAGGCTGCATGTGCTAGGAAGACGCTTGGATTCGCACGATACAATTCCCGCTGATTTAGTTGTTCAACTGCGGTTAGTGACGTGTTCCAGTGTAACACTCCTAAACATACATTTACAAATGAGAGGAGGCCATTCGGCCCATCAAGCTCGTTTGGGGAAAATTCAACTAATAGCTCAGAGTTGTTAAAATCTCATCTAGCTCTGATTTAAAAGAACGAACTTAAGGTCTGCTACTGTGATGCCTGTATGAAATTCTGTCTGATGCATTCCTGTATTTTGAACCTAATATCCTGCCTAATATCAACTTTAAATTTGATAAGTCGGTATGTATGTCTGTGCAATACTGGTCGAAGCACACGTGGTACCCTAGGCAACCTTCTCATGCCCTCCAGACAACGTGAAATCGGGTGATTAGTCGGCTGCTCTCAGAAGATGGCGCCCTAGGTGACCGCCAATGTCCTTATTGGTTTTATTGGCACTGAAACGGTATTGTATCTGATTCACTGCAAATTCTAAATCCAAAAGGTACAGCAGCAAGTTAGAACAGATCACGAGAATCTGCGGTTTGTTCAAAAAAAATAATAAAGAAGAATCACAAGCTCGCTTTCCATCAATGAACTATGTACATTTGGACGTGTTACTATAAAGAAAAAGAACATTTAAACATGCGACATATATTAAGGGCCAGTTAAGATCCTTTTTGGAGACGTCAAGTGACTAACATTTATATATTGTTTGCGAATAATGTTCCGACTCTTAACAACGCAACGCTATTTCTGTGCGTATATAAAGTCTGTCGCCTACCCAGCTGCGCGTTGCTTTTTCATTCACCTCTTCCTAATACTCCGCCCAAATCACATGCCCACCCTGGTACCGCACCATTTGCAGATGGCTGCAGCGCGACACTTTCCTGTGGACCGGATGCATGGTATTGGCCAAAGGAAATGACGTTTACAAACCGTAGATCGTGTTGATGTTTCGGAAGGGACTGTTTCGTTTGTTTCCGTGCAACGGCATACCCACAGAGAAGGACCAAATTGAATAAGTTACTTATTAAAACTTATTTGAACAATACGTATACCTCAATGTGATTAGGTGTGAAAGTGGAACTGTGTACCGTTTGCCTGTAATTAGAGGCCTAAACTGTTAACTATGACAATTCTGCCGAAGAAACCGAGCTCTTCTGTCGGCACGTCGGATCACCCCGATGAGGCGGACCGTCGGACGTGTTCTGACTCCCATCAGCGGGGAGGTCGGGCAGGGGTTAGGACCAGAACATCCCCGCCGTCCTGGTCCTACCAACCCGTGCCTACCTCTAATCCCCGACCCCAGCAGGCCTCTCCCCAGCCGGTTGGAGCAGGGTCGCCGACGAGGGTCGGTGACTCTAGTGGAAGCAGCGGGGTGGCAGGTGTCGTTGGGGGACGTGGGGAACTGTCTGGCAGCGGAGGGCCTGGAGGTTGCTGCTCCGGACCCGGGCTCAGCAAAAGACGGAGACAGGCTGGCTGTCCGACCGGGATTTCCACCGTTGGATTGGCTGTGCCTACCGTGGGTAGTGGAGGTCATGACACGGAGGAGGGGACAGGCAACAACAGCGAGGACGAGTACGAAAACGCCACCAGGCTACAAAGTATTGACCCCACAGCAGCCGAACAGGTAGCTGAAGCATGCCTCATACCTTTTGTATTCCCCTCCTTGTACTGACGGCCGCTCCATGGTGATTGAGGTAGAAAATTGCCGGTGTTTCGGTGCCCCTCTCTGCGCCACTGGGCGTGTTGTTAGATCTTCATTCAAACTGTTTTTCAGATCTTCCATAAGGTTGAAAAATGCTGTTTTTAGAGCACCGTTATTCTACTTGCAGCAGGAGCGATGGTTTGAGAAAACACTGCGTGAAAAGAAAGGGTTTATTATCAAAAAGATGAAAGAGGACGGAGCCTGTCTGTTCCGAGCCGTCGGTGAGTGTGCCTGCACCGTTTCCGCGGCTTCAGCCTGGTTTAAAATTAGTAAAATTAGCGTGGTGTACGGTAATAGATCAGTCTTCTGTTTAACTCATAGCTTGTGAAAATGGGACTGATTTTCAGTCTGACCTGAAAATGCCCAGTGTTATGAGGGTAAATTCTGAACTCAGTGCTCAGAGTTAACATTTTCCTAGTTTTTCAAACTTGACTATAACACTTAATTTCACTAAACTCTGTAAATTCCCTGCCTGTTATTACAATACCCTTTGTAGCTGTCTTTCTTTTCTTGGCACAGCATGGAAGCCAAGTCTTTTTTTGGGATTGTTGTTAAAATCAAGATAAATTTGGCAAGGTGTTCTTCAGAATTTTTATTTCTTGAACATTTGTATATCCCAACCACAGTATCGGTTTTTAATCAACAGCAGACCCCCATAAGGTGCCTGTTTTTGTCATTAATTTGACAGACAATGTTTTTCTTTTAAGCTGATCAAGTGTATGGGGACCAAGATGTGCACGATCTGGTCAGGAAACACTGTATGGACTACTTGGTGAGTCACTATAGGCAATAATGGTAGCATTTACAGAAAATGCTTTATACTGCATAATATATCCTATATTATCATATGGGCTTTGTGGAGTGAGCTGAATGGACATTTTCTTTCCTGCAGCAATGCTGTCATTTGCTCGTAACCCTGCACTGTTTGTTCCTTTGTGCTTTGCAGCAGATTTTTTTTTCCATACTGTCCTGAAAACATTGGTCACTTGTTTAAAAAAAAACATGCCGTCACACTGGTTTCAGCACATCAAGTCAAATTAATAATTGATCCCTGTGGGGAAATTCTCTTTACACCTCCCTCAGCTTGCTTTCTGTAGGTGAGAGCAAGCTGGCCGTAAAGGGCAGCCACCCATAGCAGTGCCCAGGGAGCTGGGGGTTAAGGGCCTTGCCCAAGGAGCCGCAGACATGGCAAGGCTGGGCTTGCACCGGTGACCTTCTGATCACAAGCACAAAGACTTAGACCACTGTGCCACACCCTGCCCTCTAAGAGATGCCTTCCTTTTAAATTATGGGTTTGCAAAGTGAAATACGACTAGCCAGTGTAAAATTACCTCCTTATTAAGTATTCAAGTACAGAAATGCGTAAAAAAATCAATCTTCCATGACTGTTTATCTAATATAGGGACATGGAGATTCTGGAGTATATCCCAGGTCCATTATCATGAAAACATGAGATACATGTATTAAATCTGTAAATGAAGCGTATACCCCGTATGTTGTTGAATGTTGTTTAAGGAATGGCGTTCCCGGAGGTTGTAAAAATCGTCTGATAAATTTATAACTAAATTTAACTTGTTTCGATTTCAGGTGAAAAATGCAGATTATTTCTCGCGCTTTGTGACAGAAGACTTCACTACCTACATCAACCGGAAACGTAAAAGCAACTGTCATGGCAACCATGTTGAGATGCAGGCAATGGCAGAAATGTACAACCGACCAGTAGAAGTTTACCAGTATGGGACAGGTGATTAGGTGACACTTTTCATGACAAGGAAATCGTTAGTCATGTGTCCTAAAGTAAGATTAGCGTCAAATGTCATTCATTTTCTTGTTGCTCCCCCTCCTCTTTAAATTTCTAGAGCCAATCAACACATTCCACAGCTTTCATCAGAACAATGATGAGCCAATCAGAGTTAGCTACCACCGTGCTAGTCACTACAACTCAGTGGTGAACCCAGCCAAGGCCACCATAGGTGTGGGCCTTGGGCTGCCGGCCTACAAACCTGGAGTGAGTAAATTTACTTGTTTAGCATGCTCTTTTATTCAGAGCAATGAACAGTGAAGGAAGCAGGGTTAGCCATTCCCTGGAGCAATCAAAGTTAAGGGCTTTGCTCCAGGCCCCTCCCCCCAAAGTTAAATCACTCTGCCAACTGTTCAAGTCCAGAAAGTACAAATCCAGACCAAGGTTATGTTTCAACCAACCAGTGGAGTACACTGTGACTCTGACTCTTTATAGTCAAATGATTGGATGAAACAAAATCTTGGTCTGGATTTGTATTTTCTGGACCTGAGGTTTCTGCCTCTGAATTTGATTCAAATTTGGATTTTATTCGCGAGTTCTAACCCTCAAAGGCACAACCTGTCCAGGATGGTGCCACCCTTTCCTCACTTTGATGATTTGTGTCGCCCATGGTTTCATTTCTACCCATATCCTAACTGAGTGGCTGCCCCTCACTGTCCCTGGTCAGTACGCAGATCAGTCCTTGATGAAGAGCGCCATCCGGTGCTCGGAGGACTCCTGGATAGAGCAACAGATGCTAGAGGACAAAAAGAGGGCTACAGACTGGGAGGCCACCAATGAGGCCATAGAGGAGCAGGTGGCACGGGAGTCCTATCTGCAGTGGCTTCTGGACCAGGAGAGACGCTCTCGGCAGGTGTGTCATGGGAGACCTGCGGGCAGCACCGATGACTCCAAATTTATGGGGATTATTCAAACAATTCAGAGAAATACTTATTTATCCTGCTCTGAAACACGCTCTTGTGTGTGTTTCAGCCCCAGAAAGCCAGCGCCACCTGCAGCTCGGCAACAGCAGCCGCATGCGGCGGACCCGAAGAACGGAGTGGCCGGTGCCCCCACCGGCACAGCTCAGACCTCTCGCCTGAGAGCCCAGGCTCCGTCCATCCTCATACATCTGCAGAGCTGCCCCCCCAGGCAGGGCCTGGCCTTGTTCTTCCTAATCCTTCCTCTCCCTGTGCGCCAGGTTAGTGGGTGGATGCTGATGAGGGAGGGTAGTGGTGGGAGGCTGCATGATGGGCTTATGACTCCCAGTCTGACTTTGACTCAGTTTGTGCTGCGTATAGCTCTTGGTCCCTTAACGAACTGCATGTGATGATGCTCCTGGTTCGTCTCCAGGTCCTAGCAGCCAGTCCTCTGAGGGACCAGACAGATCCAAGTCCCCTTCCCTAGTGACTCTGTACCCCACGTTGGGGTATCAAGCAATCATGCAGGAAATGTCACCAACGGTCTTTGGTAAGTTTGCCTGCCAGCTAAAGAGGAACGGAATCCTTATGCCTAAACCTGTCACTTACAATGACATGTTTTTGTTAAACATCAAATAAAAACTTTTCTTTCATTTTAGTTTTGTGTCTAGTGTGACTGAATGTATGCAGCTGCATCGGAAACAGAATGTTCTGTTCTTTCAGCATTCCGTATTACACCTGCCTAACAATGGATTTTCACCAATTGTTTGAAATGAAAACAAAAAGCTGTTTCTCTCCCTTCCCCCTTGTGGCAGTTGGTGTATTTGTATTGTACAAGTAACTGGTTGTTGGTGTGCTTTTTCCTCCTTCTTGCCTTCAGGCCTAACAGACTGGGAGGACGATGCCATCCTGGCCTCCGTGCTGGCTGTCTCCCAGCAGGAGTACCTGGACAGCATGAAGAAGGGTGGGGCACACAGCGAGGCCTCCTCAGACCATAGCTGATGTTCCGTTGTTCTTTCCTCTCCTCCCCTCCACAACATGCCTGTATGACTTTATAATGCCCTGTAAAGTAGAAAACATTGTTTGGATGCATGTTCAAATAAAACATCATCATACTGAAGAACTTACTTTCATTTGTCTTCTTTTAAATAAACCTATATTTTGATTTGTGTGTGTGTGTTTCCTTTAGATTTTGTGTTTGAGAGAACTATGGCTATAAAAATTCAGGTATTTATTACAATTAGTACCAATAGATTCTATACTCTGTATGGCTTCACACAGTAGTTGTTTGGTTTTGATTTTATTTTAACCTTAAGTAGAAATTGGATTCAATTCTCAAGCACCTGTTTGCTAAATATGTGACGCATTTTGGATTTAACATAATTTAAATTTACTTTCTCTTAGAATAATGTTTAGTTTTGTCTGAGACCTCAATTGAAAGGCTTCACTTTTCAAAAACAACAAATACTTTTCGTCATAAAACATACATTAACATACATTTTTGAAATAATTTAATAATATGGCGAATTTCTAAATGCTTTTCATTCAGACTTTCTCGTCGGGTAGTAGTTTCAGTATGATTTAAATGTTCTCGTTTTTGAGAGGTTCAGTTTGACCTTATGAAGCTTCCGTAGACCGCGCTAAAATTAAGCGAGTGGCCGGCGAAAAGAATAATCTGCGGTAGTTCTCTTACACATGTATTTAAAATGTTAAAAGTCTCTAACTCTTGACAGTAAAAGTTTGTTTTCAATAACACCGCCCAGCGCTGTTACCGTGCCTGCTTTCATTTAGGAATGGAAGACGAGTTCTCGAAGAGTCAGGTTGTTGACACGCCGACATACGATTTCTAAATTTATAAGCATAAACATATCAACTGCCTTTTGCTTAACTGTTCTATTCTTTTTTTCTGTAACTTGCTTCGGAGTGACCATAAACTTTTCTATCTCACATTGGGATATGCGTATGATGTTCCCATTTTCTTAAAAAAAAAGGTAACTGGCGTGTCTGATTCTCTTAGAGGCTGAAAGCCGCGGTTCATTTCACAGTCGGCCGTCTCTGTCAGGAGGTCGGGCAGGACTGCGACAAGGAGTTTAGCAAACAGGTTACCGCCGCCATCGCCGAAACCACCTTCAGACAGTGCGGTAAGTGCTCCTCTGGACCGGACTCCATCCCATTTAGGCATTCTGACTGGTCCATTAGAGTGTCAACTTATAAAGATTTGGCATAATGCTGTGAATCACATTATTTTATTTGCTGTACCATTACAGATAACTTTGCCAAGGATCTGGAAGCTTTTGCAAGGTATTTTATTGAAGTAGTTTGTTTTGGTTAACAGTTCATATGAAGATTGACCATGTAAGGTTAATAAATTTAATCTTGGATTCTGACCTTGTAAGGCCTCTCTGGGTAAATTGTTTATGGTTTGTTGGGCTACAGACACGCAAAAAGGACCACCATCAACTCGGATGATGTCAAACTTATAGCCCGAAGGAGCTCAGCACTGGTGAGAGATACCTGTCCTGCAGCAGGCCAACACAATGGCCTGCTTAAAGTCTGGGGTTTTGGTTTACAGCCTGAATGTGTTTGCCACATTATTCCTAAAAGTTCTCCTGTACAAAGTGAATGCTTTATGCATAGGATGACTTCATAATGATTATCATTTACCGGTGACATTTTACACACCTTGTTCCTGGTGGTAGTCCAGGTGAGAATCTTTGTTCCAGCTTACAGTACAAATTTGTTTGAAATCCTTTTTGTATTGGAACTGATTGACCTCTCCATGCAAAAGTCCACCATATCACATGTGTAAACTACAGCAGTGATTTGAATGCAGACATGCTGTTTGTGTCCCTTTAGTCCAAGTACATTACAAAGAAGTGCGAGGATCTCATATCTGCTAATCAGGAGCAGAAGGAAAGGAAGAAACAGAAATCAGACAAGAGGAGCAGTGAAGGGGAGCAGGCAGAGGCCAGGCCAGGAGATGATTATGATGGTGAGGAAGAATGAAGTGGTCTGCTTGAGAAGACCCCACCCCCCCACCACAAAGGATGTACGTCGTGAATCAGAAACAGCTACAATGCTAGTTTGAGATGTACACCAGTTCTCCTTAGGAAAAAGTAACTCCGTCTGGAAGAAGAAAAAGGAAATATGGGAAGAAGATTTATTAAAAAAGGCACAGGGAAGCTGTGTAGTTTGTGCTGGCTTATGACATTGCTTTAGATCAGCAGGTGTTTACTTTTTTCATAATAAATGTATAAAAGGCAGCTTTGAAAACATAGATTTCTTGCTTGGTTTGTCAGGTCTGTTCAAACAATCCAATACCCAGTGCCATATCACCTCTGAAACGTAAGAGGAATGTCGATCAGACAAACTGCCCTACTGTCACAAGTTTTTAAAGTCATAGCTACAGGTAGGTTAACGTCCCTGAAGCTTGGTGCTAGTAAATGTTATGCAATGTACACAAGTTTCACACACCATCAAGACCTTTAAAACGGCAGGAAGATTGTTCTTAAAAAGCATCACTAATGCAATAAAATGTGACTGATTCACAAGTAAGGCAGAGACCCCTCTAAAATCCACACCACTAGATGGGCTAAGAGCCATATTTAGATGCTTGTAAAAAAGTTTATTAAATTGCAAAACTTTGCAACACATTACACTAGTGATCCTTTACGCACTGCAAGTGGTGCATCTAAAACAAGTGAACTACATGTTTATTGAATTAAAAAAATACAATTCAAGGGTTTAAAATAAGACCAGAGGACGCATGACAAAAAATTCAGACTGCAGATAGCATCACCTGTGCCTTATATCCTGTGCAAAATACAATCTCAGCAGGTGAACCCTTTGTGCAATTTCACATTCCAGTCAAAAGAGAAATCAAAACAACCTACAATAACTTGAATAAAAAACAAGATGCAGATTGGCTTTAAATCAATACTTTACGACAAAAATAGTTATTGTGGGTTCACAAAATACTTCAATAAATTTTAGTCCCATTTTAAGTGACAGCAAAATATGCCAATAACAGTGTATTTAAACAAAACATAAGAAAAACCATGTTACCCAGTAAATTTTGAACAGACGTAGAAATGAAATATATTCAAACATATTCCTGCTGAAAGATTCATTAAATTGCCAGATCCACTAAAAAATATCCAAGTTAAAGTTGGCTTCAAACAGGAATTTGGATTAGAGTGGCCAGCCCCCTCCCTCCAATTCTAAACTGTCCGTTTGAATTTGAGGTATGTCCAGGGATTGCGATATAAAAAGCAGAGAAGACCCCTTATTCAGGGAACGACATCAAGCTTTATCCCCTCACAGTTACTGATGTGACCATCGAGATTCCAACTTGGGTCTTCAGGCGTCTCTGGATTCAGGTGCCAGCCCAGGGTAGTGGTATCCGAAGTGCCTAGATATGCGAATTAAATAAGGATTTGTGCATTTCAATTAAAAATCACTGTCAAAAAATAAAACAAAAATAAAATAAAACAAAAAACATTAAAGACAAACGCCTATTCAAATTAACTTTATTTGAGAACGGCCTTTTGATTGACAGCTCATAGAAAAATGCAAACACACTTAACAAAACCAGTCTTTCTAAACACACCGACAAATGCCCAGTGAAACACACCGAGCTCACATGGAGCACCCCCCCCCACACACACACACACACCTCCAAGCCAGGACAAACAATCACCGGCATCGAGTCACATGGTCACACAGATGGGCCAATGACAGGAAAGAAAAGCACACACACCACAGCATTCACATCATAATAATATAGCAAAGAAAGGTACACATATTCGTATTGCTAAACATTCCACTACATTGATTTCTACTTTTTTTTTATGCTCAATCCTTAAACTATGGGGTAGAGATCAGAGAAAGACTAAATGGCAGGCATCTCCGGGGTAACAGTGTATCAAATGTCTTCGCGATGGTCTCACAAGCCATCCGGTGACCCCCGTTCACACTCGCGCACCAAAAGCTACAAGTTCGTCCAAGCTCTCGCAGTCATTAGGTGCCGCTTCTCTCTGTCTCATCGCACAAACAGTCCTTTCCACACGTGCTTTGCATTTTCTTTCTTTCTCTCCTCTCGCCCCCTCTCCGTTCGTTCGCTCACTCTCACTCCCTGGCCACCACCAACCCATCCTCCAATCCCACTCATTCTTCGTCAACAGTTCAGGGGAAAAAAAAAGGACTTGGGTTTGTTTGTTTGTTTTTTTTTCCATGAAAAAAAGTGGATAAAAAGGCAACACCCACCGTCTAAAACAGAATATGTAGAGTGAGGCAGCAGCGGCCTGTGATGACAAAGCATTTACACGTGCGAACTGGGGAACTGAAAGTGAGATCTCTCCAGCATTGCTGCCAACGAGGGACTTCTTCCCGGGAAATTGGAAAAGAGGTGGTGAACTGCAGGAGAGATTTCAATGAAGGCGTTTTCCATAAAACAAAAAAAAAAAAAAAAAAAAAAACAAAACAAAAAAAATGCAAACAAAACTAAACTCCAGACAAACCATCATTGGTTGAACTGGAAATTAACTTGTGCATTTTATATATATTTTATATATATAAAATTTAAGCTGGTCATGGTCTAATTTGCCAAAGAAGCTTTTTAACAAAAGTTAAGAAAATTTAAAAATAAAAGGAAAACCACTGTGGGAAGTAGCGTTGCAGTTCAGACTATTAGTAAACACTTGATTTCAACCACTCTGACATAACATCATGTTCAGATTAACGCCAATGAGGATAAAC
>JAODKF010000138.1:23658926-23673916 GCA_026779585.1 Mormyrus proboscirostris | reverse complement strand
AGGCAGGAATCATTGAAATATCGATATTCAGAAATTAACCTCAGGGAATCTGGGACTCTTCAAACAACAAAAAGAAACGTATACTTACCATACAGCCTAGTACTAAACCTGGAAGGCCACGCTACATTCCCCAGCCTGAGGACTTTGACTCCATACTGGAGCCAAAGCCAGAGCTGAACCCGCTGCTGTTATTGCCAGAATTGGAGCCTGTGCCCCAGCCTAAGCTCCCAGAACTGGTGGTATAGCTGTTGCTGCCAGAACTGAAGGACTGGTTCTGGTCGCGGGTGGTACTAGTCTGGCCGGCGGGAGTTGAGCCCGACGCGGCGGACTGGCCCTGCTGGCTGGCCAGCATGCCCATCATCCCCCAGCTGCTCTGCAGTGCGGCCTGCGCCGCCGCCATCATGGCAGGGTTTAAGCTAAAGGCCCCGAAATTGACCCCACTCCCCATGTTGTTAGTGCTGTTCCCAAGCCCACTGCGGCTGTTCCCGAATCCCTGACCTCCAAAACCTCCGTTCCCAAATCGACCCCGGTCCATCATTTGCCTACTATTGTTATGCTTAGGCTCCGCGTTGGAGATGTGCACGCTGACCCCTTTGATGATCAGGTCCTCCCCGCACAGGGATTGGGCAACCTGTGAGCCAATAAGACAAGGTGACGATTAGGCACAGCTCTGGAACACTCCTATCGTGGTAAGCAGGGGTGAAAGTAAGCCGGTACGCTCCAGTACGACGTACCGTTATAAGATTTACAGCCGGTACGTAGTACTGGTAAGAGTAGAGGGTCTATGTGGTCTAAAAAACACATTTACAATGAGTAACGTCCACTGTTTAAGTTGAAAACACATCTACCCACAAAATGTAATTTGAGACATGCATTCAATGAAGAGAATAGCGTTTAGGCTACTCGAATTAGCTATTAGTCTGTGGTGCACTTGCACGCGTCTGCTGCCGACAGGTCTTTTATTTGTGCTCTATCGGATTTTGGCAGGGCATTTGGTGTGAAGAATCCCCTCGATAAAAATGTGTTCCTCTTTTGTGGTGATTTGTGGTTATTCTGACATCACAGAGCGCTGCACAGGTGTTTTCTGTCAGACAAACTACTGTCATGACTTAAATGTTTCCTATGCGCGCATATTAGGCTACTTTGAAGGGGTGCGCTGCAGGGACACTAGAATTCATTATACGACTGAAAAGAAAGTTCTAAAGAGAGTTCTAAACTGTCAATGCACTGCACTGAAACCACACATTGTGAGGATTGAATGTCTCTTGTATGATTGAGTCTCACAATAAAGCAAGTAAAACATTTTTGTCATTTCACGTCCTTCCCACTTAAATATTAAAGTTTTTTTTTCCAGGAGCGACTGAAGAGCTATAAAACAATAAAGTGATTAAAAGATTGTAGTATGGGCAAGAAATGAAAACTACTTTCACCCCTGGTGGTAAGTCCGTCGATAAGAGGCTGGGTTACCTGGTCATCAGCAAAGGTTACGAATGCAAAGGCCCGGAACGGCTTGGGTATGAAGACGTCAGTGACCTCGCCGTACTGCATGAAGAACTGTCGCAGCTCTTCAGCAGTCATGTCCTCTGTGCAGCGGCCAACGAACACCTTTCTGCTCCTCATGGGCTCATCAGGACCTTGCTGCAATGGGGAAGAAAAATTTGGAAGCAGTGTCATCTTTCAAGTAACACATTATTTCTCCTCAACACTTCTGAAAATCCATTTAGCAAACACAGTTCATTCAATAGAGGTCAAACCACAAGGAAAAGTGCTCTGAAAGGAAAGTCACCTTGGAATTCGGAAGCTTGCAGTCACACCACCTCCCGTCGATCATGTGCCGCTGCGACATCACCTTCACCTGCGTCTCATAGTCCGCGAAACGCACAAACCCAAATCCTTTGGAATTCCCGGTTTTCACATCCCGTTTCACCTAGAAAGAGACGCCCATTGATCAACACTTCCAGACCCAAGCTAATCTAGCTGTTAATATCATGTAGCCAGACCTTAAAACCAAATTGCCAATAGCCACGAATCAGCAGGGTTTCCATTATATATATAAAACAAAACCAAAACAAACTTTTGATGATGCTGTTCCAAAGCGGTTGTGTTTACATGCAGTGAATTCAATGTAATAATCCAAGAACATGATTCTATTTTGATGCTGGCGTTTTAAAATCACAAAAACCACTGCAAGTTATGGAAGTAACTTTATGGAAACTTTGAGACAGTTTTTCTAACTAAATGGTATGTTCTTTTGCATTCTTCTACTCACTTGCACCATAATGACTTCCCCAAAGGTGCTGAAGTACTCTTTCAGGTCCTGCTCGGACGTCTTCCATGGTAAGCCTAGGACAATAAGGTCCGACGTCTTCTGATCGCCCCTCTTGATCTTCACAGCTGAGGACGCGTCGATCTCGTCCATCTTCCTCTTGTTATCTGCATAGCCAATACTCTCTCCGTTACTAGTCGTAACGGCGGAAAAGACGTGTTTCCGAGCACCCAAACACAACGCTGATCGATCGGCTGCCGCTTCTGCGACAAGATCCTCAAGAAAACCGTTCCGTTATCGTATCCACATTATAATGATTAGAATGTTTATAAACAGACCCAACATGGAAAGTGCGTGGATTTAACAACCACGCGCGTCTGACGGCACTATCCAATGCATACCTTTAGGGTAGTTGACCACGTAGACCAGATTGCCCCAGCCGTTCTCGGGGGCGTGAAGGATGCCCTCCACTAGGCGCACGCCGCGCATGCACTGGGAAACCGGACTGCGGTAGCGCAGGCCGCACGCCCCAGGGAACTGCGCCGCCACGGTGGACAGCAGCACTGTGCCGTCGTCCTCGGAAGGGATCTCCATAGGTTCCTCGTTCTCATCCTCCGCAACACGAATATACAGCTCGGCCATTTTCAAACGCAGCCGGTTCGGATCGCTTCTAATTACCTTAATTTCTTTTTAGTGGAAGGGAAAAAGGCGCAACAAAAGAAAAAGCAAAACGAATATCTGAAAGTGTTTACCACTGCATGAGTCCCAAGTTTTTCCTAATTAAAATAAAATCCGGTTAATTAAAACGTGCGGCCATGTAAGGCCGACAACGCGAAGCACGTTTTCGAAATGAATGGACAGCACTTTTCCTTTGTGTCGCGTGCGCATATAAATATCAGTGGATAGCCTCTTCGGACCCAGCTTTGAAAATCAAACCCCCAAGCTATCTCACTCGACTTTTAACTATGGTCCTGCCGTCAGATCAATCGAGCCGCTCCTCCACAATTTAAAAAAAAACACACACATACAGAGATACTCCGGCACAAGAACCTGATTCCCTTCTCCGCAAACTTCAACTCAAAATGGCCTCCCGTGTCATTGAGGGGAATTACGTCTTCGATGTGGGTTGGGCTCATTCCTCTTCTGAGCAAAACAATAAATTAGAAGACGTGGTTACTAAACTCCGACCAGTCAGACTCCAATTCCACAGATATCACAATAACCCTACAACACCCCCAGTTTTCATCCCAAAATGTTTTATTCGAATTTCGATTGGATTCGAGTCCATTCGATCAATCAAAAAATTAAACATTTTGTATGCTAGCGCGGTGGTATCGCCCAGTAAAATTAATCGATTAAACGAGTTAGTCGTATCTCCGATAATTTCTCTGAAGGGCCCCATGTTATAGGTGCATGAATACATACTGAAGTACTGTGTACTCATATCCCGGAGCTGGGGTAATTTATGTCATTTTTCTTGAGGGCGTTGTTACATAACTGCTTGCTTCTAAGTATATAAGCCTTTTTATATATAAACCAATTTTACGCGATGTTTATTAAAATAATGGTAATTTATTTGATTTAGATTCTGCCCCTCATGAATTATTCACGTTGTTAAGCTCAGTAAAAAAATAGAACATTGTTACTTTTTTGACTGTCAAATTTGTAAAGAACACAATCTATGAAAAACTGTCTTTTAAACTGGTTATACTCATACTTTTCCTTTGTCGACGCCCTTCTGTGTTGTAATTGGCAGGTTATATTGATGATTTTTAATTAGTAGCTATATTATGGAATAGTAAACTGTTTTTTTGGGTGTAAGGGTAAATATAAAAGTAGAGTAATTATTTTTTCAGTATTGCTTTGGCATATCTCAATGGAAGGTAGGATGTAAGGTATGGAAGGTAATGGAACATATCTGAACCTTCAGTTTAATGAATGTGATATTTAACTAGCAGAGAAATGTATAAATAATATATCAATACTTTACAAAATCATTCTGTAAAAATTGAAAGTTATGGATCTGTGTAAAAAAAAAAAAGAAAAGCATGTCTATTTTTAATATACACTCCCACAAACTGCAGGCATGAAAGAATACATTTTGTGAATGATACATTAATTATGCATTTTGACTACAAGGTCATAAAGCCTAGTACATCAGTACATTATCAGAAATGTAATACAGGTAACCTACCATACAATCACTTATTGTATTAGATCTAATGATCTCTTTATCGTGTAGTAAGTAATGTCCAACTTCCTGTGAAACATCAACAAATACAGCAAACATAAATTTTATATCTAGATTTCATTGACAGCATCCACCTCCCCTAAAAAGTCCACCGAGCAGAACCAGCTGATCCACTTCCGCAACTTCAACCATATTTTTGTAGCTCCTCATATTTCCTATGGTAATTTTCAATGTCTAATGTACAAATACGATTAAAAAAAATCCTAAACAAATCGACTGGGCCTTTAAATTCAGACGCATTATCATATTCCACTGGACCAAATTTGTCGTAGTTCTTAAAACAATGTGCCTATTACACGAGTAATTTGCTGTTTGACAGTGTGATTTTGAAAGTCAAAAGAACTTTTCTGGTTGTATTAAAAAGTTTTGACGATAATTATGATGGTGACGACGGCCCAGGCTCGGCGCTCTATTAAGTCTGTCTGTCAGAGAAGGTGGTCCTCGCGGAAGTACTGACGTGTTCACAGAGGATCACTTTCAGGGAGCTCGTACGCGACGACAATCCCGCAAAGCGTAGGGACACAACGACATCGCCGGGTAAGAGCGTCAGTCCGTTCGCAGTAGTAGGCATTTTTAAATCCCAAAAAAGGTACGCACGGGATCCTTGCTGTTCTTCCATATCAAATCGTAGGTAAACTTTGGCTGATAGTATTGTGACTTAACAACTTCGTTCCTAGAAACATCTCGTCTCAGAATCGATCGCTTTCGCTGTCGTAAAATGCCGTGCCGTAAACGAACTGACGCTTTGCAAGAGTCGACGGTACGTGTAGTTCATGTGAATGGACCTAAGTGTTTTTGACTGGGAAGGTAGAGCCATATGAACTACACTACCCACGTTAACAAGAATGCCAATTAACAGCGGCTCCCCAAATTCATTGTGGGAGTAATAGTCAAAATAATTTGAATTGACCGTTTTTAGGTAATGAAGACATACAAGGAAAATCTTTCTTTTGAAGTGTATGGGATTAACGAAGGTTAACGTGAGACAGTTAACCGAATATGTGATAAAGTATGTATGATGAGGTGTCAGGAAATTCACCTTTTTTGGCTACACAGGAAATTTTGCCCAACAGGCGAGTAACCCAATTAATCACTAAACCAGAAGGCTGTCCAAAATGCTGAAAATGTTGCTATGCTATTCCAATACTGTTAAAAAATGACCTTCTGACAGGAAATCCCGGTGATGGTTAGCTAGATGAGCTAATGTTGTGAGGCAGCTTGATAGATTGATGTGTCCATATTATTCCATAAGACCGCAGAATTGGGTTGCCCTCAGCGTATGGTTTTATGTAAAGACGTTTTCTAAAATACGCATACCTGGGTTGCAAGCAAGCAAAATGATTTTTAAAGCCTCTTTTAACGGCACTGTGTAGCACATGGTCTACTCTGGTTCCTTCTTTTCCTCTTCCCTCCTGGACTTCACGAAAATTCCATTCTCTTAAATGTACATACTACTGTCCAAATTGAGCACCAGGAGAAAACCATTAAATGAACATTAAATCAGTAACCAAGTCATAGAGGACAAAGAGCAGTGAAACGGCCTCATGGTATCGATTCAACACCCCTCTCGCCAATACCGCAGATAAAGATAAAAAGCTTTTGTAGCAAAGGGTCAAAAATTAATTTTTGTCTGAAAGGTAATGGGGAAATGAACAGGTTTATAGAACCAGTGAAACATTTAATGTGTACAGAGAAGTATAAATGTGGTGTATAACCCATTTGGTTCTGGTATAAGTAGTGAAGCTGATGACAACACGTATTCCAGTTCACACACTTTTGAATATCTCTTAATACAGATTTTATAATATTTCATATAAAGATTTTTTTTTAATGCTTTAGTCGCTATATGCATGTTGTGTGTTGTGTTGTGTGTAACATTATGCAAATATATGATTTTGCTAATTGCACCAGTGGCTATGGAGGTTATCAGGGATTATATTGAAACCCAAACTGTGCCCCACCCCTGAAGCAGAATTACCACAGTTGGAAAAATGATATGCTTCACGTGTTCATCTTGTATAGCGTGTTACACTTTAGCATGTGGGACCATTGGATCCCATCAGATCCCATGGTTGGCAGAGTGATTTCATTGTTGGCCTCTTGAACAAAGCTCCTAACCCCAATTTGTCCAGCGACTGGCTGATCCTTCTTTTTGTTAGCTGTATCACTTTGGATAGAAGTGTCTTTTGTTATGTGACATAAATCTGGGCCCTCGGGCAAAGTCATGTTTACGTCTCCCTTACAGAGGTAGGATGTCAGAGGGTGACAGCGTTGGGGAGGCCATTCATGGCAAACCATCAGCCATCGGCAGCTTCTTCACACGGCTTGGTCAGGTGTGTCCTCCTCACCTCCATCTAATCTGATGGACAGTCCCACTCATTTTAACGTACTTGTCTTTAACACATATTCTGCCATTTGTCTGTTAGGAGTTTTATATATGCTTTGTCTGTATGACCACATGTAAGCACACTAAAGATGTAACCCTTTCCCCCCCCACCACTAGATCTATCAGTCATGGCTTGACAAGTCAACACCCTTCTCAGCTATGCGGTGGATCTTCACCCTTCTTTTAATTGTCATTTACATGATCAGAGTGTATTTACTGCAGGTAATGAACGTCTGTACTTTTATTTTAAATGTCCAGCTTGTGTTTATTTTAGATTCCTGATTGCATTTCCCTTCCGAGCACCTCTGTTGGTTGTAAAACAGATATCAGCCTGATTTTCGTGACGTCTATGTGTAAGAATTTTAATCTGGCAGGCATAGTCTAGGTTCAATCCCCGCTGTTCTGACTTTAACCATATATAGTGTGGAGGCCTTGGAGGTTGGGCTGGTGAGTCTGATAGGTTCTCTTGACTTAACAGCAATACCTGCTGTTGGCTGGGTACATGGAGGACTGTGGATAGACCTGAGCACAGAGCACTGCCTTCCAAGCATGTTGTGTCTCGATGAAGCCTGCTGCTCATGGAGCAATATGAAGCAGGTGTCTGCTAGGTCTCACCCCTCAGGTGTCTGCATGTGTTGGAATGGAGGTCTACAAGGGGATAATTGCCCATCTCTGATTGGGCAGAGGGGTTTAAATTTGCTGCATTTGGTAAATTATGGGATATGTTACACAGGTTTTCTTTCATGTGTAGGGATGGTACATAGTCACCTATGCTCTTGGGATCTACCATCTCAACTTGTTTATCGCTTTCCTGTCACCAAAAGTGGACCCATCCCTCCTAGAGGACACAGGCAAGTTACACTGCTTGGTAGCCAATTCAAAGTGATAATTTTTCAGTACTTATTCCACACATTTCTGTTTTAAGTGTGGAAAATACATGCTGATCAGCGTTCCTGAAGCGTTTCGGAGCTATTGAAATATAGTCAAATTATTAAAATTTGTTCCATTAGGTCTCCCCAAGGTACAGCGTTGTCATCACCTCTATTCAGAAAGTTCATGAAAATCATTCCAGTTGAGTCTTTGTCTCCTGAGATGTTTTGGTTTCATGTTTATGTTGCGGCTTTGTGTTGTGTTTCCTGTAGACGAAGGACCGGAGTTGCCCACAAAGCAAAATGAAGAGTTTCGGCCATTCATAAGAAGGTTGCCCGAATTCAAATTCTGGTGAGAAACCTCCCCATCACCCACACCCTAAAGCCTCTCATTTGGGTTTGAAACTAAACTATTGAATAGGGCTGGCACAACCAATTATATTAATAATCAAATATTAAAATGCACATATCCAATGGGGAAAAATAGGGTTAGGGGAATGTGACTCCAAAACTTATCAACTTATGCCAACTGAAATGAATTAATAATAAAAATAGTGATAACACTGACATAATGCATTTACATGTGTTTTAAATAAGGAAAAATAATAGCTCATCGCCGGCAGACCAAAGCATTGAAGCAGCAAGAAATAAGGCTGCTTGCTTTAGGGAGAAAGAATTGTCCTTTTATTAAGCCCTTCAAAGGACTAACACAGGCACCAAACAAACAACAAACACCACATAACAGGGAAACACAGGGAAGTCTGACACCGGACGATAAAGCATATGGTGGATAGTTTACTCAATAACTAGAGGCACGAGAGGATTGGACAGGTTTCACACAAGACACAGGTAAGGGCACACACAATAATCGGGAACATAGGAAGTCTCACGAGAATTACCTATTCAGGGCTTCAGCAACCAAACATACCTAACTTTTTAACTTGTCGATTGCTGAGAGTCAGGAGTAGTGATGACCAAAATATTTCCTGAACCATTTGCTGTATTCTTTGACTCCACTAGTTGGTGCTCTTGGTTTACTTTGGGGCATCCTTTGAGCCCTTTTTTGAACAGAGAGCACCATCCAGTGGAGTTTGAAAATACAGCAGCCGGGAGTAGTGATCCACTGTCACCATGTGACCGGGTTTGCACACAACACAAATGCAATGGATTGTGGTATGTGGAGGGGCACTGAAGGTAACATGGCTACAGTTAATCTACGAAAAGCAGAAGTGGATTAAAAAAATGTTGCTATGTTTTTAATATGATGATTAAGATTAAGATCTAAGACTTTAACCCGTGCAATGCATGAATGTACAAAATGTTTAATTATTTTAGATTTGAAAACCGATTTGACAGAGCCACTGAAAAGAACAGGTTCACGATTCATTCACGAATAGGACATCACTATCGCTCACTTGGATAACTGTTTTTGCATGCAAGTAGTGTTTCTCCCATATCACGTTGTAGTTCGCATAGCGTCTTTTTTCTATGACTGAAAATTATGCAAATACAAATGCGATTCTGCACTGTGTTGGACTTGGGTGTTAATATATCAATCACAGTAGAACAAATTTGCGGTGTGATATCATGTGTTGTAGCAGGATTGACTGTATATGCAATGGGTGTGAGGCAAGAACCTATCCTGGGTGGGGCACCATCCTGTTGTTGGGTGCACACTCAACAACACCACCTTCAGTCCTTGGCCTGCACGATACGTTATGTACATGCAATTCTCACATCAGAAGATCCGTGGTAGCTGGGTTAAGACAACAGGCACAATGTGTTACGCTAAAACATTTTTACTCTGTCATAGGAAACAAAACTTGATGGTTTCCTTTCAAGGTTATCTAGTATATGTTAAATTGTTTATCGCAACTGCTTTTGCATGAGCTCTGTATGCGCCCTCCGATTCTTTTTATGCCTCCCTCAACTTGCTCACTGTAGAGTAAGCTGTTCACGAAGGGCAGCCCAGGGAGCTAGGGGTTAAGGGCCTTGCTCAAGGACCCGCAGAGGGTGGGTACTGAGGCTGGGTTTGAACCGGCGACCTTGTGATTAATGGTTATCAATTAATATATGGTTATGTGCTGTTTTATATAAGATGATGCATTAATTGTATGTCTGTGGTCAACATAAGGAAGTATGAAAAAAATCATGTAAAAAAGCGTGACTCTATTCATGTCTTTATAGTTGTTTTACAAAGATTCATTCATATAAACAGCTGTCATTAATTGCATTTGCTGCAATTATCTTATCCTGTACCACATGGTTGGTGTTATTGGTTGCTTGGTTCAGGTCGTTGAGAGCTAGGAGGGAGCAAAAATGTGGAGTGTTTGGGGATCCTCAAGAACTGGGTTAAGAAATGAGGATGAGGTTAAGGATGAGGTGTGAGGCAATAATAAAACTATGGCTATGTCCACACTGCTGAGAGGCTCTCCTGTGGTTTACCCAATAAAACATCAGGTATGGTTTGAAGTGTTTCACCTGTTGAATGGGATCCAAGTCCAGCTGAGAGAGGCAGCATAATTGCTGAGTCATCCAGGGATCCAGGTCAATGGCTCAGTGAGTGTATATATAATGTTAACATTTTCAGTGTCTATCATCAGTTACAACTTCTATGCAGTCCTTGAGCCTTTTAACATAAGCCTTGTTTCCCCCAACATCGTGCTGGTGCTGGTGCTGGTACTGGACTTTTTCCTGAATCGGGAACTAGTTTAGTGCATTTCCACCACAAAAAACTGGCCCGGGGCAGAAAAAATGGCTCCAGCACGGCACCACAGAAAAACTAGTCTCAGAATTTAGCACCATAAACTGAACTGCCGAGTTAGCTGCTGCTGTCTAGGTACCTAAAAGTACAGTCACATTAGCATAAAACATATCCATCGTCTTCACATAGTCAAGCGAAAATGGGCATGTATGCATAATACAGTATAAGCAGGAATTGACATAACTGGTATGCAAGTATGCATGAGTAGCATAAAGGGATTAATGTGATGGTAATCTCATGTCATAAGTGTAAATGTGCATGAAATAAATTTTTTGCACTGCCCATTCCACACCGGATTGGTTTAGCAACATGACAAAGTTCATTTAAATGAGCCTGGAATGAAAACGCCTTGTGAATTCACACCTTAAGGTCACACCACATCTGTCTTCCAGCCACAGTTTAGTTTTATTATAGGCATCATTGTATATGCAGAATTGACCATTAAATAGCTTCACGTATCCTAGAAAGACAAAGGAAAACATAGACAGGGACCTGTAATGTCAGATTCTGGTCAAGAACATGCAAACTCCAGACATATGGAGCAGAGATGAGAATCCAACCCTAGCCCTGCAGATAACAGGCTACTGTATAGGGCTACTTAATTAAGTGTTCCCCATTCCATGTTTTATAAGTAATTTTCAGACTTGTTTTATTTTGCCAACAAGTTTACTCCTGTCCTCAGCTAAGAAATCTTAGACTGTATAAAACTGCTTAACATCCATTTGTGGAGTTTTACACATTTGCCAGTAACCTACATCAAATCAGTTGCACAACCCTGTTCCTGCTTGATTGCAATGGGTGTCTGGTAGATTTGTAAACACTGTCATGCTTGTTTAGGTTGCTCTGACTGGTATTATTTCTGGTGGTTAGTGGGAAAACATCATAAGGCTTAATGGGATGGTCTTCATGTAAATATTGCATGAGATTGATGGCTTAGCAGGCTTAATACATAGATTGCAAATTTCCCTTGTTTTTCTACAAATGGCTGCTGTTGTGTCGGTCCTATATTTTGCAATGCAGCATTTTTTTTTTTTTTTGTTGCTAACGTGTGGCCAGTTCTAAAGCGCCGTCCTTTGGTGTCACACATCATTCTGGTCTTCCTGTTCACAGGTACTCTGCCACCAAAGGGGTCGTCATTGCGATGGTTTGCACCTTCTTTGACGCTTTCAACGTCCCGGTGTTTTGGCCAATTCTCGTCATATACTTCATCATGCTCTTCTGCATCACCATGAAGAGACAGATCAAGGTGACCAAACTTGAGCTTGTCTGCGCCAACCCTTAATGTTCTCGGGAGAATTTTGAGTCATTTTTGAGTCAGTTTCAGTGTATATCTTTCTTTTTTTTTCTTGTTTTTCTACAGCATATGATCAAGTACAGATATATACCCCTCACGCATGGGAAGAGGACCTACAGAGGCAAGGAGGACACAGGGAAAACTTTTGCTAGTTAAAACTTTTCCATCTAAAACGAAAGTAATCATTTAAAATATGTTATGGGTATGGGAGGGTATTTGGGGGGGGGGGGGCAGGTATCTTGATGGTGTTAACTGATAGATTGGGTGGGGGTACATTTTGTAAACAAATTATGCCTTTGATACAAAGAGTTTCCTTCCTGGAGTTGGATGGGGAGCAGCTGGAAAGCTTTATATTGCAACAGAGAAATGCAAAGCTTTCCTCACTGTGCAGGTTAGCTGTGAATGGTTTTGGAAGTTCAGTGCCGTGGGTGTAGGAGCATCTTAGGTCTGGCTGCAGACAAGCACTTCAGATCCGCTGCCCTTTCAGAAGCTGACTTGGAAATCCAGCCCGCCAGCGATCTTGGTCCAGTTGTCGCTCACATACTTGCCTAACTGTCTAAACATTTTCCCCTCATTTTGTGGATCTTCTGTTTGTGTTTCGGCAAAGTTTTGAATCAATAAGTATTATTTCTCTTTCCACGGTTTTGATGTTACAATCTTCATCACCTCCAGCATCACTGTGCACAGATGCAAAAAAGCATCACAGTTGTTCTGGATCCTCAACTAAACCACAGGATGCTTCCCTTGCTTCAGCTCGATGCTGTGTTTTCTCTTTCAGTAGTGTCAAGCTATGTTTCAGCTGTAGGAAAGCTGTACAAAATCAGTTTGCACTCCAGATTTGAATTTAAATGCTTAAAAAAAAGTTACATTGCACTGTTGTCTTGCAAATGAACACATTTTATTTGTATCACTGTTATTTTAAAATCAAACCGTTCTCCCTCATCCGTATAAATACATTCCTTAATTCAGTTTTGTATCTTGTTGGTTTTTTAATTCTGACCATAACGGGTGAAATGCAGGGCTTTTCACAAAGTTTTGTGTGTTACGTCGTTGATTGCCCTTTAATTTCAAGAAGCAGTAGCATCTGATCATTCCAAACGCCTTTTTCTCTTTTCCTTTGCAGAAGACACGTAAGAAAACTTGGGAGCTTTTAATGACTGAAAAGAGTTGTAAACTACTACTCCTACTACTTTTTTAATTTTTGGCCTTTTTCATTTCGTCGGACCTTTCATGATAAAACTAAAGATCTTTTGATTTTTTTATTTTTTTTTTCTTTCCTGAATTTGAGATGCCTGGAATCCTGGTCACTGTATAAAAGGAAGAAGCGGGTTTTCTGTGAAATGTGTCCAGATTGCGTTGATGACTTCTTAATTTTAAGTGTTAAATAATTTGATAGACTAAAAAATTACCATAAAAGTACCCCATGCCGAAATGTTGATTATCCCCCCCCCCCCCATTTAAAAAGGAAAAAACAGATATGCTACATTAAGATACTCATCACATGGAGGAAACAACATGATGCTGTTCTACTTGTAATATTGCAGAACACGAAAAGATTATTTTAATAATTGTGTAATATTCATTCCAAATCTTAATGTTATTTGTTGTTCATTATGTCAGATAAGTATTGGATATCAACGCTAATTTCAGAACTTAAGGCTGAGCAGTGAAAATAAAACTGATTTCACTATCTCTGTTTGCAGTGTTACGTCTCCATACTTTTCTAATATGGAAAACTAAGATTTGCAAATAAAGAATTTGCAAGAGGAAATGTATTAAATGTGGCATGAAAAGCACCTCTCTGGTAAATCTAAAATCCTTATCCGGCACTTTGCCTAAACCACAGATTTACAATGTGTCTCTTGCAGTTTTTTCCCCCCCCCAAGTGCTTTATCACATTTCTCAAACAGCAAGCGGAAAACCATAATGCCTCTTCTGCATAGTGGCGTGTCAACTCATTGTTTCACACAAATTTCCAAAAGTTTCAGTAGGCCTACATGTGTGCAGATGATCCTGGACAGTTATCATTTCGCATGATTTTCATTTGCTTTAGTCTTGTTGCAGTACGTAGTTTTCTATTGTAATAATTTTGCACCCAAAACTGATCATTGTGTAAGCTACCGCATGCAAAGTGGGTCACTGAACTTTTAAAAGGATATTCCATAAATTTGCGATGATGTAGCATCATAGCACATGATTTTGTTGTCATTTTGTTCTTGTATTGCCATTTTGATATTTTTGTGTTATACAGTCCTGTGTGACTTTTGTTTGTTATTGTACAATCTGAAGAAAAAAGGCATGTGAGTGCTTTCTTTGACTGGACTTTAAATGCTGTAATATGGAGCTCAGCAACGTTAACTGGTGTTTGACATGAGTAAGTATCTTTGCTAAAGAATGATCGGCCATTGACAACGAGAGTGGGAACCGGCTTTCATTCAGAATTGTGGAGCTCGGGAACATACACTGCCATTTTGACAATATAAGAGATTTAACTGTCATTGTTAAAACAATACTGAATGTACTTTTCTATATTGGTGGCACTGATTCATTCATTGGTGGAATTAATTGCTTTCAAGACATGCTTTTGAGTTAATTGTTTTGGGGGAGTTACAGGTTTCTACAGCTAAACCATAGTATGCATAAACTGTTTTGAGAAATGCTCTTGAGAATGTAAAGTATGTTTCATGAAAAAAAACAGAAAGGTAGTGAAGCTACGTGATTACTCCCCCCTCTCCTTGCTCTGTTTTACCGCTACCTCATTGTTAATTAGTTAGGCCTAATTATGGGATTGCCTGTGTGATATCTGTTGGCAATATGACAAGCACATTATTCAGGTGTAAGGACAATATAAGAGAAATCTTACTGATCCTAGGGAGTGACGTTCTTTGCATATACCAGGGGAGTTTCTAGCTATTGGAAAGATCAGGGCTTAAGTCAAATTTTCCTGTTTTGTTTTTTTTTTTAATGAAGGCGATAATCCTAACGATGACCATGAAATTTATACAGAAAGCAGCATGCGTATCTATAATGTAAAACGGACAAAGTATACAGAAATGTAGGACGTCTGTCAACATAATATCCATGTGCTCCATGTAGGGAGCAGAAATATAAAGTACAGGTATTTTATGGGTCCTACTGAAATAAAGGTAGCTGATTATGA
>JAODKF010000138.1:23643097-23658826 GCA_026779585.1 Mormyrus proboscirostris | reverse complement strand
AGCTATTAGTTAAGTTCTCCCCAAGCGAGCTTGATGGGCCAAATGGCCTCCTCTCATTTGTATAGTTCTTATGTTCTCACACACTATGGGGAAGATAGTGGTGCAGGAGGTAGTGCTATCGTTCAGCAACCAGGTTTGAGCCTCTGTCAAAGTGTCCTTGAGCAAGACACTGAACCCCATTTGCTCCCAGTGTGTAGGTTGGTGCCTTGCATAGCAGCCTTCGCCACCAGTGTATGAATGTGAGGCATGTATTGTAAAGCGCTTTGAGTACTTGTAGGAGTGGAAAAGCACTATAGCACTATATAATTGCAGTCCATTTACCATTTATGTCCTGAGCTAGATTCTCTGGCTTATAAAAGAGTTTGATGCGTGGTTTAGGTTGGATGTGGTAAGGAACGCTTCATTGCAACGGAACTATACATCAGCATAAATGCAAACGAGCAGGATGGATGTGAAAAGCTTCAGTGAACGATTCCCAGTTTAGGAAAGATGTGGACGCAGAAAGTCGGCTTGTCTTTCTTGCCTGGCGCCTGTATGACCATGTCCATATCTGCATGGTTCAAGTTAGGAATTTCGTTGCTTTGCTGGTGCTGTTCAGCGGCAGGCGGTGGGTGCCCTTTTCCCGATTTTAATTTGGCGGGTAACTACGTTTTGGGGGGTCTTTTTACAATTCACAAAGTCAACGCTGCAATTGACATGCGAAACAGGTTACCAGCGCCTTTGCAGTGCAACAGGTGAGCAGTTAAAAGGACAGTTGTACTTGTTTAAATAAGTAGCCTTAAAATTTTGATTGTATAAATTATGATTTTGTTAATGTTTTTCCTTTGACTTACTCTGCCAGCCGCTGGAGGATGGGTTTCCCCTTTGAGTCTGGTTCCTCCAAAGGTTTCTTCCCACTAGGGAGATTTTCCTTGCCACTGTTGCCTCTGGCTTTTCACTATAGGGGCTTTGGGCAGGGATAATGTAAAGCATCTTGAGACAATGTAAAGTGAATAGGCACTATTCATCTACAAATAAACCCAAACTTAATACATTATATAAAAGGCGAAAATCATTTTCAGTTGTATTTTTTTTTTTCTTATAAACTAGTTTTGTTTCGGTTGTGAGGATCACCAGACTTGTGGTAGTTTGCTACTAACAAATTATTATTTTAAGTCCTAATTTTCATCTAGTTGGCGACACCTATGTATGTGAACACACTTAAATATAAAGTATAAATAATCTTCTGAATTGACTTCACACTTGACGTGAACTCCCGGATAAAGACTCGTGAACATTAATAGTCTTTCATAGTCTACAGAGGAGCTGAAGATTTTGGCAGGAGCAAGGTCTTGATTTTTATAAATCCTCACTGATCTTGTCCCTTCAGGATTTAAAATTTGCAATTCTGTGATCTCACATTTCATTTCTTCGCGAAATCACGAAAACTCCAAAATAGGCCCTTTATAGAGAACAGATGATGTTTGTGTATTGACTGTGCCAGAGTTTAGAATAACATGGTCATATTTACAGGGATATGAACCAGAATTCATTAATATGACTTGGAGAAAAATACAGTGACAGAATGATCAAGGGCCGACAGCAGAGCTGAGGTGCCGCTGTGCACGCAGTCTGTACTGTGAACGTCATAATAGATTACTGGTGCTAATGTTGAATTTAGAGACTATTTTAACTGGAACGCAGGTTTGCCAAATTCATTCATTCAAATAATTGCGTATAATGTATTTTAATGCATCTAATCATGTTTTCATTGCTAAAGGAAATATACATTTGAGCATATTAGGATTAGGTTTTAATGATTAGCATGTGTTTACTCGTGAAAGTAAAAAAATAATCGGTATTTAACATAGAAAGGGAGTAGCACACAAAGGAGTCAGGAGTGCGTCTGCGTCAGGGAGCGCGTTGCGTCATGAAGGACAAATAAAGGTAAGAGAGGCAATATGGGTTCCTACAACTAATAATAATATATATTTGTATAATAGCAAATATGGTTTGACCCCCCCCCCCCCCAAAATAAAATGTTCTAGAGTTCTATTTATAAATCAGTTCAGGAAACTATAATTTCTACATGATATTATTGCTCATGATGAATTTTGAACTCATTTTAGATAAAGCGTCTTTTGGTTGTTTGTACTAAGAAAGTCAGCAAAGTACTCGGTGCCTTTGCCATGTTTTATGTTCATGCTTTAAGCCTAAATCTGTACACTGCTGCACTCGATACAATTCTCAAAAAAAGCTCTTCGAATATATATTAAGTTGGAAGCAGAGGTTTTTGACCCAAACTCTGTTTCAAAGACTTGAAACTTCAGCCCGGTTAGATTTCATTGGGATGGCTGTTAGAGAATACGTAACTCCACACAAAAAAGATGTAACTTCGTATTGGCTTTATATTCAGGCCTGTCCCTCAGAGACTTTGGACTTGAATTGGGCCTTAACTCCACTTAAAAGTGGAACATAAATGACATGTGTTCCATACATATTAAATGAAAAAACCTTCCGCCTTTTTTTTCAGGTAATGGAACTTTTTACATTTGACTGTGAGGTATACAGTGCTACAGCAGCTCTTTCAGCTAAATGTCTTGCTAGGCTGTATAAATTCCTCCATCCGTCCATCTTCTGTAACAGCTTATGCTATTCAGGGTCACAGGGGGTCCAGAACCTATAGGCACTAGGCAAGGCACAACCCAGGATGGAGCACCAACCCATTGCAGACAATACAAATTATTATTCATAAGTAGCCAACATAGGCCTAATAACATGCAACCTTAGCAAAACTGGACAAACTGAATTAGTTGTGTCCTGCAACCCTTTGTCAGCTATTCAATCTCACAATAATTAAGCATCATTTAGGCAAACCATCATCTCATTATCTCTTCTGCAGATTTGACTTTGTCCCATCAGGGTACCAGAGGATGCAGATGTTTCGTTTTGCTGTGGAGGAGATCAACAATTCCAGTGTCCTGCTGCCTGGAGTCAAACTGGGCTATGAGATCTTCGACTACTGTTCAGATGCCCTCAATTTCAGGGCCGCCTTCGACTTCTTGTCCTCAAATGGCTCGATTTCCCTTAACACTCATTTGCACAAAGTGATATCTGTAACCGGCCCTTCTGGAAGCACAAAAACACTAATTCTTGCACCTGTATTTATGTCTAACCTCATTCCCATGGTAAACTAAAGTTTATCACTGTAACAGTACAGTCTCACATCTTACATCAATTATAAAGCTAAGTAACGTCACTAAATAATACTATTTCTTCCATTTTGCAGGTTGGTTTCTCAGCTTCAAGTGTACAACTCAGTAATAAAAGACTCTACCCTTCATTTGTCCGGACTATTCCAAGTGATTTTTACCAAGTGAGGGCAATTGTGCACATCCTGCAGCAATTTCAGTGGAACTGGGTCGCGTTTTTTGGAAGCGAAGATGATTATTCCCAAGATGCTTTAAGTGTATTCCTGGATCAGATCCCACTGGCTAATGTTTGTTTGGCTTACAAAGGGATTCTCTCCACTGACACCTCCACATACAGCAAAATGTTTGAAAAGATAAACAGCCTGAATATCAACGTGGTCGTGGTGTTTGCTACTCTTGAGTTTGTAAGCCCGTTCATCCAGGTCGCCATAGATAACAATGTGCGGAAGATATGGATCGCCAGTGAAACATGGTCTCTGAACCAGGACCTTATTAGACAAAAAGGGGCAGAAACCCTCGGTGTTATTTTGGGTGTTTCCATCCCAGAATATGGACCGCTGTCTGGATTTAACCAGTTCATCTACAGGACAATGAATCGATCGGCAAATGTATCTTGCTCCAGTCCATCCAATGTGAAGTCATGCAATCAAGCCTGCAAAGAATGCCTCACAACAGATCCAAAAGTTATCCTCAATCAAGACCCAGCGTACAATTTCCCCATTTACTCAGCCGTTTACGCCATAGCCCATGCACTCCACATGGTTCTTCAATGTGGAACTACTTCTTGCAATGGCTCAACACCTGTTTATCCTTATACAGTAAGCTTTTAATCTTGGTCTGAATTGAATACATGATTGATAGCTGCTGTTATCAGCACACATGTTAAAGCCAGTTTTATGCTCCTCAAGTGGAGGAGACATGGCATCCTGTCAAACTTTTCACACTTTTTTTATATATCCTGGGATCAATGCATCATATTGTTATGAATGATATACCGCATGTTGTCACCTTACGTGGGGTAACATGACACACTGGATACTGTAAAAAAACAGAAACACAGATACAACACCTGAAAAGTCCTTCCAAACAGCCTTTCAAACAGAACATTTTAAACATTCAGATAAAACTATCACACACCTGCATGCATTTTATTCTGTAGACCTACCTGACTAGTTCTGGCACACATAAACTGCATGGCCTGGGGTGCACTCTTCATGGGCTACTGGACCCAAGGCCAGATCTAGGCATAGGAAACCTAGTCAGACAGCAGGGGGTTCAGACTAGCAAAAGGCCATTGCCCCCAATCATTGAAATCTTTTGGACCCCCAATCAAATCAATCAAGTTGCCCACACCCCTAAAAAAATTTTCTGGATGCTGACCTGTCTAGGGCCCCTGAAGAGGTATATTCCAGCTCTGATTACACTCAGATTCCATTGGGATGGCTGTTAAAGAATGGCTCCACACAATAAAGGCACAAGCACTTGTCCTCATCCAATGAAGGGTCGTATAAATTAAGTCTTTAATTTTGTAGCTGCCAGCTTTTTCTTCATTTATTTAGATTTGGACTCACTCCCTTTCTTTTGGAACAGATTTTTTTTTGTTAAGCGTTCACTGGCGTGTCAGTGAAAATTGCAGTTTTCTTGTTTTTCTTTCTTGACTAGCTATTTTTCTGGGACCGGCTTTTGGGTATGGCTAAATAGCTGGCAGAGTTGTGTGGTTAGAGTTGGCATTCCTGGGCAAGGGTGAGGTAGTGTGAGTACTTGTCCTAATGTCAATGAAACAACTTGCCCGAAACTGGCATGTTTGCTAAGGCTTGTCTTAGGGTAAGGGGGCAGTTCATCCTAAAACTGGAAAATATATGTTTTAGAGGTGCTTTAGCGCCATTTGTCCATCGAGGTTTTTTTACTGAGAGATGAATATAATCCACACTTTGTAAGGAGCAGTTAAACGTAGGGACTATTTTCTTCTATCGAATTCCACACCGCAATCGTATCACTGCGCAGATGATACCGCTAGGGTATTCATCTGTGGACAATATTCACTAACATCGGTGATGATTTCCTGGTAAAAGTCATTGTTGCTGAATCTTTCAAATGTATTTTTCTGGCACTTTAACCACCACAGAAAGAATGCCATTCAGTCCCATTATATTCGACAGAAGACCGACATCTTCAAAATTAAGCATCTCCCAGCAGAGCGACCTAGATGGATAGATAGCACTAATGCATATATGTTTTAGTTTTAGATCGAAATGCCACTTTAACTTAAAATATAAATAGACGCTATATTCCCCGATCCGTACATGTTTGACGCGTATCGGCCATACGTGAGCGATCCACATCCGATAAATACTTATTTAGTCTCTAAAAATATTGCTCCTACTTCGTTTTAAATTTGTAAAATCAATCGCACTACAATCCTTTCTCGCTTTTTGCGATATGGAACACTCAAGTTTTTTTGCTACTTAGGCATTAGCGCAGTGATTTCCGCTTACTGTGACGTCATATGCATGCACATCACAGTTCAAGGACCATATGAACTTCAGATCGGAGGGTGATGATCTGGAAGTATTATATGCTCTTAACAGCGATATGCAATATTTGTAAAAACGAAATTTTGAGAGGTAGGAGTAACGTTTTGTGGAAAATCCCACTAAACAACGCGCACACAATTGTGCGAGACAAAAAAAGCACCAGATGATTTGTGAGTCGCTAGCTTGGGCTTTGTTGCGCCCTTGCTACAGCTTGTGATACAGGGTTGGGGGGGGCAATTTTGTCTAGCAACGCCCCTGGGGCTCACCCACCCCATTGCAACCCCATGTGGTCATTGCACTTCCACAATAGTTTTGGAAAACACAGCCCTGGACTAGGACTTGTCAGGTATGGAATTATCGAAGAACATGGTTGTTTAAACATCTGAGCTAAACAAATGGATCCGGGCTCATTCACATTTGTTCAGGACTTCCAGGCTAGTGATACATCTGATATTGATTGTGGCCTATTAACTTCATCGGGAATGACATTGACCTAGAAGGTTCTACCTTTACTTCAGGTCACCAAAATGCTGAGGCAGGTCAGCTTCACTCTCTTCAACAAAACCATGAAGTTTGATAAGGATGGCAACCCACCGGCGCGCTACAACCTCGTATCCTGGGATTGGAGCTCCCGCCAGCACACCATCATCGGCTCTTATGAAAGGGAGGAAGCAGAGTACTTCAGTGTTGATGCACGGCTCATTCATTGGATGAATAATGGAACTGTAAGTGTCCGTAACAAATGCCTATCCAGTACCTGGGAGCTACAGAGAGTCTTTTTTGTGTTTGTAATTGTAATATCCATTATCTTTGTAGAATGCATTGTTATCAGGTGACAGAAGAACACCTTAATACTAAAAACATTACTTGGAATAACTGGACCTGACCAAGCCTTTGGGTTGTGGTTTCTGGATGCACTGTGGACTAGAACCCTGACTTATCTCACCATATGCTCCCTCTGCGATTACTTGCTTTGTCTGTGTTGGGTGGTTCTCACAGTGATGGGACTTTTCTTGATTATAGAGGGGTTCTGATGAGCTGCAGTCTGGTCAGATCAATCAGTGTGGGCTACGCTCCCTCAGCTGTGTGCCAGAATATAGCCATACTGTACAAATGGTCACAGAGTTTGTAGGAAGTAGTGTTATTCTTTGTAAAAAAGTTTTCTGAAAATATTTAATTTGAAGTAACCAATGATCAAATAAAAAAGTTTTAGACAAAAATGACATACAAATTTGTTGCCATAAAACGTGCCTATTTACACAAAAACTGTTTTCCCTAACATATGGGTTACATATTTATACGCTTGGATGCTGAAACAGTATCTTGTTTGACAGCACAACAATAGCATTTTCACTAAGTTTAGTCCCCACAGATTAATCATTTGTGTACGTCCAGTGAAACTGCAGTACATCATAGTGACCAGCAGAGGGCTATTGCAGGCCCCTGTGCTAAGGTGTTCACAGGAGTGTCAACCGGGCTACAGGAGAGTGCAGTCAAGTTTCTCCAGCTGCTGTTTCGACTGTGACATCTGTAGCAATGGAACATACATCAACTACACAGGTGACAATTTGGCTTCAGCCCTGCCCATTTCCCACATTAGGCCACTGCCTACTGGCTCCCCCTAAACTCTGATGCTTTCCCAACAGTGGATCCCTACACCTGTGTGGCATGCGAGAAGGATGAGTGGTCTGACGACGGCAGTGTTCTGTGCCAGAAGCGATCCCCGGAATACCTGCAAGGCGATGACTTTGTATCTGCAGGGATCACGCTGTCAGCCTCCTTCATGGTACTCAGCTCAGCAGCGATCGTAGGTCTATTTGCCTACCATCAAAACACTCCCATCGTGCGCTCAGCCGGGGGAAAGACATGCTTCTTCCTGCTTACCTGTCTGGGCCTGTCCTCCATCAGCGTCTTCTTCTTCATCGGTCGACCAGGACCCCATCACTGCATCTTGCGCAATTCCGTCTTTGCCGTGTGCTACACGGCCTGCCTCTCATGCCTCGCCGTTCGCTCATTCCAGATTTTCTGTGTCTTTAAGATGGCAACCAACCTGCCCAAGTCCTACGAGTACTGGGTCAAGGACAATGGCCAGTGGGTCATCATCACCACTTGCGTTGTGGTGCAGCTGTTCCTCTGTGTCATGTGGGTGACCATCAGTGGTCCCAGTCCCATCGATATCGCAGTGCAGAAGGTGATCATCTTCGACTGCACGCTGGGAAATGCTGCCATTTTCTACCTGATCATCATGTTCATGGGCTTCCTTAGCGTCATCTGCTTCACCTTCGCGTACTTGGGCACCGACCTGCCGAAAAACTACAATGAGGGCAAATGCATCACGTTCAGCCTGATCATCTTCTACATATCTTGGGCTATCTTCCTAACTGTGCACCTAGCTGCCAGAGAGAGCAACACGGCTGCTGTCAATGCTGTTTCCATCCTCTGTAGTCTATATGGCGTGCTCTATGGCTACTTCTTCCCCAAGTGCTACATCATCCTGTTCAAGCCGGACCACAATACAGCGGCCTACTTTCAAACTTCCATCCAGAGTTACACCCTTCAGTCCAGCAGCACCTAAAACCTCACCCAGAAAACCCAAATCGCTGACTTCTGTTCGTCATTTATGAATGTTACATTTGAATTTAATGCTGTGATGCTGCATTTTAATTTACAACTGCGATATCCATGAAAGTCTGTCGTGCGTGTTCATTTAATACAAACGCTCTGTTTAATTAATATGATTTAATATTTTAATTCAATTATTAATTTCTGCCGCCTGTCTTCCGTTTGCCTATAAACTATCTATTTATAGACAACTATAAACTATTTGCCTAAACTATCTGTTTTAAACGCAATCTATCCTGATCATTTACGTGTGTATTTTTTACCACACAGTGGCGCTACGAGCAAGCTTCTGTACTGTTCACATGATATTATGTAACCTATATACACACACTGATATTTGAAAATCAAGCTGTAGAATTAAACGAATTTATTGAATAAAACTTAGTTACATAGAAACACCAGTCAAACTTTCAAGATATGTTTCTTTGTAATACAGGCTTTTCATCTGGGCTTGGTAATTCTTTTTTTAATAACAGCTAAATTTATTACTTTAATAACCATAAAAGAAGCTATCTGCGGTGGAAACTTGCCGACACCACACGCTGGTTTGGGGGTTGGGGTTTTAGGGGCGGTGGGGTTAGTCAGGAGAAGAAGCTGCACCCCTCCGCCTCACTGCTGGAAGCGGAAAGGTCCAACCTTGTGAGGCGTTGAAATCTGAAATGCTAAATTGGCCTTCTGTGGGGCCATTGAATCTGCAGCCACGGTGCGTTTCTTGACTGAAGTACCATGACAGTGGCAACTAATTGTTTCAATGGTGCCACTAAGTAAGGTTTTAACCGGGTGACTCGGCAGCACGACGCTGAGTGCAACAAATTGAGATTTCATACCAATTCTGTTCGAAATGTCTTGCATAATACAAACCACACACGTCGACTTTTTCTTGGCGCTGCAGCCAAACTAATGTTCAACGGGGAAACTATTAACTACAGAAGTTCACTTGCAATTATCACGGCAGATGCGTGCGAAATTTAGTTGCCCTGATTAATTAAAGTGTTAGCTCAGTCTTATTCTGTGGGAGCAGACTGTCGTTGGTTGTGTCTGCAGTAAATTAGTGATTTAAATTGCAATTGAGAAAACAATGTGAGGTGAGTTTATGACACACTGGTAACGGTCGCGCACTAAAACAATTTGAGGAACGCACCTTATTCTTTGTGTACAGCTACCGGTTCCTTAAGTTGCACAAGGCTGGTATTTTAATGTCGCATGGAGTTAGCATCCCTTTTTTGGGTGGAAACGCGCTATTGTCTGTTTCTCTGAACTCACCACCGAACCACATTCATTCTGAGACGGACCACGTATTTTCCGGCGCTTCAAAATATGAACCGAGGAAATCGGAGAAACGCCTCCGCGCCTTTCAGCAGAAAGGTCCGATTTTACACCTCCACAACAAAAAAAAAGGATGGCCTGGGAAAGCCGCCTCACAAAGTCAAACTCCTTTTCGCAAAAGCTGTTGTCAGAGTGGGGCGCATTGAAGACTCAGTACCTGCCCGATTTAATGGTCTACACTTCGAAAATGAGCCTCCAAAAATTACCCGAACATTCGTTTTTATTTAAACGGCTAATTAATTATTTGACACAAGCAAGGAATTTCATCTGGTTACAAAAGATCCCTTACAGACATCTTAACACTGATGAATTTTACAATGGAAAAAAGTAAATTAAACTCTTCTAGCAAAGGACGGAATGCTGTTGCTTTTTTATTAACTCGAAGCACAACAGCTTTGTGATTCCTTTTGTGATTTTTGTTATTTAATTTACGCTTGAATGCACTGTACCAAAAAGCATTTTTATTCTCATTTAAATTTGAGTCAAGTGGTTTGAAGTAAATGGCAGATGTTTAGCAATTCAGGGCGCATAAAAACCCCCCAAAAGCCATGGTGTTAGCATGAAAGGAGGGTCGTATTGTCTGGCACTTGTCTCTTTCAGGCTGGATAACAGAGGGCTTGACAATGGAGTCATCCTCCGTTGAGTTATAAAGTTACTTTGCTCTAGTTCATTTCAGCCCTTGGGAAAGCGCAATGCGATGTTAATGCGCACCTCTCTCCTTTTCAGACGGTAACCCCAGCGCACACAACCAAACACGCTCTATTGTGGTACCCAAGCAAAGCAAATACTCCTAAGTACGCTGGAAAGAAGTCTATAGAAATTCATGGTGTTGCCGCTTTGCAGAGAGTTTCGCCGAGAGACGACGGAGTGTGTCGCTTTATTCTGCGTTCCGCCAGCTGTGGGACGTCGCGGCCTTCCAGCGAACACTTTCCCTGCTCCTATAGGGTAGACATCTGCTTTTTCTCGGTCTTCAACTTCGGTCGCCGAAATGTGAATTGAGGCGGTTCCTCAATTTTCCTCGGTGTCTGAGGGTCTATTGCCCATTGAAAGATGCCCCCGGACGCATTTTAAGCTTTACCCTTCCCCTTGCTTTTAAAACACAAGATACAGGACGTGTCTCTATTTGTTATTAAATGTCTTTCTGTGAGCCCATCTGTCAGAACACTGTTTAGCTGCACCGTATCTGAGCAAAAAAAAAAAAGCAGAAAGTGTGAAATAGTGGAAACGAACTTTAATTAGGCCTATTTGAAAAAGAAAAAGAAACACTGATGATTAGAAAACAACACCAAGTGAAGAGTATGTGACAAGACTGGAACCTGAGTTTCGGAAATTATTATCTTAGTTGTACTACTACAGAAAGCAGGTTTACGACTGGGTTATTGAGGGAGGGGACCTGCAGTACAGTGTCCGGACAGCACGCGCTTCCTTGTCCCCTCTCCCCGCATCCCGGCTTTCTTTTGCTAATAAGACGCAACACGCCGCCTCGTACATGGTTTTATTGTGGGTAATTGCATAATTGCTACACTAATTGTTAACAGGAGTCCAATAGTCAAGTTATTACAGCGCTAGTTTAAGGCTGGCGGCCGCTGTGCTCGCATGACAAAGGTGTGCCGTGGTTAATGACCTGAAACCGCGACAGCAAACATCAGAAAGGACTCGCTGCAGGGGACTTCAATTTTCATCATAGCATGGTTTGAGGAAGATGCGTGGGCTCCCATTTCTGGTGTCAGATGGTCGACGCGTCTTATTCAATAACGATCAAAATGACAACAGTTCATCACTTTTGTTCGGCAGACTATTTTGTCTTACTCCTTAGAAAAAAAGTTATAGAAGGACTCACTTCACCCAAAAGCTGCTGTCAAGTTCATAAAAATTAGGCTATAATTTGCCATTTGTGAAATTTTCTGGTCTCTGTCATTGGTCTCGGTTAATGTCTGTTCAAATTCATTAAGTAATATTTTTTCCCACTATAGTCGATGGTTTCATGCTTGTTCTTTAAAAATTTATTTTAAGCCTAAAACTTTGAAATCCTTTTTACCGGTTACAGTTTTAGTAAAATCTATTTCACGAATGAAGAAGAACCGATTAATTCTTCACCGTTTTGAAAATTACCACGGTTCTGCTGGTTACAGGCGACCGTGAAAAACAGAAATCGGAATAGAGCTGGAATCGAACAAAAGAGGCGCAGCGAACTTCATGCGCTTCAAAGCGACCCTCCGATTTCATACCGATTCCACAGTACATTGAAAGGCGCACCCTGTGCCGATGGCCAATTTGTCGGTACATTTTACGGAATTAATTTAAACAACAGATTCTAACTGTGGACGTTGTGTTTCTGTGTATCGGCCAACATTGTCAATTGATCGAATAGTACAGAAGGTAACACCCTATATAGGACTGATCTAGAATTAAAGAGTTGTTGTATAAGCTGCATGGTTAATTAATTTAATTGCATCGGTTCTTCGGAAAGGTGGTCCTTATTTCACAGCATAGGCTGTCAGTTCAAGTCCAGAGTGATGTTTATACTCATCGATTAGTGTAAAGAATAGCCTATTACTCTGTGATAAAAAACAACCTTGAAGTTAAGTCCATCCACCCTTCCATATTCAACCCGCCATTGGTGTCCATGGAATTATAACACATTTTTTACTTTGTGACACTTTTAATCAGACTGGATTATAGTACATTAAAATTGTAACACAACAGTGTCACAAAGATGTGCTTTCAGATTTGTCGGCCGAACTGTCATAAAGTTAAACGGTTTTAAAAATACAAGAACCACTCAGATTTATTCCCGAAAGATGTCACATATTTGTTTGAGGCACAGACCTACTTGTTGAGATATACCAACACCAAGTTTGGCTACGACAAATCTGTATAAGGGAAGCGAGGCAGAGCTTTGATGCGCCTGTATTTTTGTTAACACAAAACTGACCAGATAAAGGAACCCGCGCTTTTCAGTGGTACAAAGCACAGTCCTTTCATCCACCCTGCCATGTTGGTTGGACACACAGAAATGTTAATTCGCACTCTCTCTGTCCCTGCTTTTGTGTTTTTTGTGTATCTGAAATCTAATTCCACGCATTTAAGTAACTTTCGAAGGACTGCATGGGAATTCCACCGAACTGTCGCGTGTCGTACAGTTAAGGGCAAATAAATGACCTGTCACAGCCACACCAAGTTCTTAGACGACGACCGAGAAGTTACTAATTTTCAAGTTATTTCTGCTGAATGTGTCTCTTATTGCACAAGTTGTAAATGGCGTCTTTAAGAAGTGAAGGGCGCAAAATACAAAACCATAAGATGAATTTTTTTTTTCCAAGTTTAGCTTGTTTTCACGTAAAATCGTAGTTTTCAACGTTGGCAAAAGCCCACAACATCTAAAGATTCTGAAAACTATGTTCAGATTTTTGTTTTATGGGAAAACTCGTGGCATTAAAGGTTATACGAATGTCAATATGACGCAGTTCGTAAAATATAGAACACGATCAACAGAAGCATGCGACAAGCCAGGCTATTTAACGCATTTGCTGAACATTGTCTGGGATTTTGTCGGAAAATTGGAATTCGATGGGGACATGGAGAGATTTCCACGGTACCGCCACCGTGCGAAACGCTGAGAGAAAGATATGAATAGAGGGAGCTGGTATTGAAACAGGGGCAGCCCCCACACTTCGAGCCAAGCCATTTACTTCGCTATCGACTCCTTTTATGCACTGATTTTTACGCTTTTCTGTCCCACCTCACACGTCGGGACAGAAACCATAGCTGAATCTTTAAGGGGGCGCAATAAAACCGCAATAATTGTTGCGAAGAGTCAAAGTAAATTAATAAAGTTCATAATTAATGAGCGATGCGCTTGCATTAGGCTACATAAACATGCTTATTTATTACTGTGCTAGACTGTTATTACACTTTATTTAATTATTTTCCCAAAATCATAAAAAATACACTACTTAGAATGTGACGTGCTAGATGACATTTTGGAAAATCGTTTTTACATTGAAGTCAAATTAGATGAGACTCGTATTCAATGGAAGGAGTTGACGTGGGTGTCGCTGCCTTTGCTCTGTCCATTCGGTGGAGTGCGGGGAAGCCGGAGCATTCACATGTTAAACAGGACCCACTATAAATTGTAGCGCTCCGCCGAATTCCCTCACTGGCGTTTCGGGACCAAACGCAAAGGACAATTCATAAACTCCGAAGATGGTCGCAGTTTCTGATCATCCACCCAAGGCGCTTAACAACGGGAGAAAGGTTGGTACTGGTCACGTATTATGATTGTGTAGTATGATTGTGTTATAATGATTGTGAAGAATGATATATATGTAGGCCTATATAGGCCTACATAAAATAAAATCCTGCTCAATGTATATTTTAATAGTAAATAATATTTGGTGTTCGTTTATTTAGGTGTCAAAACCGTTAATGGAGAAGAAGAGAAGGGCTCGCATTAATGAATGTCTGGACGAACTTAAACTACTGATGGAAACCTACTACACTAATTACGTAAGTATGGAACCTCTAACGTTACAAATAGGTATAGAGTTAAGTGTTTAGCAAAAAAAGCTTTATTCATAAGATATAAGAAAGCGTACCAGCATCTGAAGCTACAGCCCCGAGTATTTTAAACCAATCTTAAAAAAAAAACACACACACAACAGTCGAGGTCTGGGTGAACTTGACTTAGTCCCTTATCTTTTCAATAGTGACACCACACCCCTAGTAGCTTCGTACGATTATTATCATTGCGACGTTATCATTGTCTTATTTGTAAGTGGTTACGTTTTTAACAGATTCGGAAACGAAAACTGGAAAAAGCGGACATTTTAGAAATGACGGTAAAACATCTAAGAAATCTCCAAAAAACTCAACGAGGTCAGTTTAACTTCGCTTTCACTGCTGCTGTAGCCACAATTTTGAGTAGCTAATATACTAGTATTGCTGTAATATAATGTATATTCTACTAATAATACTTTATGAATGAAATGAACATTAAAAGCACAATATTAAAACTTTTAAAATGCAAATTGTAATAAAGTGTTTTCCTTGCTTTCTCTCTAAGGTCAGTTTATGGATTCTAAGTGCGCTGAGTTCCAGGAAGGCTTTAAAAGTTGTTTGAACGGGGTGCATCAGTTCCTGCTGACGGCCGATAACTCAAACGCTGCGCTGCGTTTTAATGTCCTGAGACATCTATCGGACCGCCTGTCCGGACCGCCTTCGTGGTCCAGCACCGCGGACAGCGACGAGAATCACTGCATGTCCTCTACTGAGCCCCACCCATGGACCCCAGTGCCAGTAACAGCCAGGGATTGTAACATTAACCGTTTAGCTGACCCGCGGTCGGCTGAAATAAGAGTTCAGAGTAAAAATCAGCGACGTCTTAGATGTTCTCGAAATGACACGCATGCGCCCGGTTGCTTAAATTTGCTAAAGGAGCATCGCCCTGCTGCGCCCCAGTGCTATTGGCGTCCTTGGTGAAACCCTAAATGCCTTAATAAAATAGCCTGTGGTAAATATTGGTTAAGTGGCAGAAAAAGGGAGAACTGAGACTGACTTATATGTTTGATATGTATCTTTACACCTATGTGTTCTGTTAATTTAAGCTCAATTCTTGAGCTTTCAGTAATACATTTATGCTTCAATATTTATAATTAGGATCATATTTTTTAAGTGAGAAAGTAAATTTTCTAAATCTGTCCCACTTTATCAGTATCCACCGTATAATTTTACCAGGTCTTTAGCAGCCAGCCCTACTTTACTTGTATTACGATACAGTTAATAGATAGCATTTAGTAATGCTGCCATTGTATGTAAGATTTTTTTTTACTTGTAAATATATTTTTGTAATAACAGAACTGCAAAATAAATCAATGAATACAATTTAAATGTTTCGAAAATTGTGCTTTTTATGTTTGTTAAGTGTACCTGTGGAAGCTAGGGACATAGCTACGTGTTATGGAAATACCGTATACCCAATTGTTTTCGTTCTAAAATATCCAAACATACACCCCCAGCATGGCATTTTTTGGGAAAATTCTAAAATAACGTTTATA